>CM073770.1:42089852-42380132 GCA_037158775.1 Hetaerina titia | reverse complement strand
CAACTTCGGCGAAACTGTTGTCGGCTTCAAACAACAACGCGGTGAAAACCCGAATATGCAGAATTCTTCAACAAGCAGTTTTACCGGAACATAAGGCCCACTTGCTACCCTAACATCTACATTTCGTTAATCGTACATTATTAACAAAGCTCTCTGTCGAAGACTTTCTTTTCCAAAATGATTATCCTGTGGTGACTTGATTCGTTTCTCAGGTGCGAAGACCTCATTTGCTCTTTGCTACTCCGATAAACTCGGTCTCGAGACATGAAAAAATGGGCCATTTAAACACACTTCAGAACGTTTTGAAAAACATTTCGAGTGTCGAGTTCATCGCTTTCACGAAATTCAACATACCTATCTCGATCTTGCGCTCGTTGTCATTTCCGCTGCGATCGCTTCAACCCTATCCTCAGCTCAAGAGTGGCCGACATTGCCACTTAATAAAATAAAAACAATTAAAAGGGCATCTAATATTGACCCTCCCTTATCTCGATTTCCCGTCATCGTCACCCCGAATGAGATCAAACAGAATACACTCGATAACGGAAGCCAACATATACACAGCGATAATAGCATTGCCGGTTGGTCTCCCACCATCGTAGTCGGGAGTTCTTTTTTTCCTGAGATAGGAAATCGGAAAAAAATATTTTTATTCTAATTCGCTCAAATGAATTATTTTCGTAGTCCGTCTTGTTCGGTCTATCTCTTGGCTACCGTCTCGCAGTCCTTTTGTTTCCCGGCGTGGGATGAGATGGAGTAGATGTGCAGTGGTGGGAGGGGGTGAGGGTGGTTGGGGAGGGAGGCGGCGGCGGGGGTGCTCGGAGGGTGTGGGGGAAAGGGGGGGGAGGGATTAGACGTGGAATTGGCGTTGGGAGTGTGTCTGCGCGTGTATATGTTAGTGGTCTCTAATTAGTTTCCCGGACGCCTTTCACGCAACGAAGCAGCGGCTTCCAAGAGCCAAGACGGCAGGGGGAGAGGAGGTGGAGGAGGACACTTTGGAAGTGGAGGTCGAAGTGGGGGAGCGAGAGAATACTGCCTCCAACGGGGTAGGGCTCCTCCGTTCCTCCACCTGCTGCCCAATCGAAAACGGTCTTGGACATTCATAGCACGAATCCTCTTTCGCCATTCGTACACGATCTCCCTTTGGAAGAGTGTGTCTCGCACGCAAGGCGACCGGTGACGTTGTTCCGTTCTTAATATCGGAATGGGACTGTGATGGAGAATGATGTGATGGGATATACCGCAACCCTTTCAACGCGTTCAGTTTTTCATTTTCTCAAATGGGCGATCGATAGCTATTCCTCCATCCTTCGTCCGAAAGCATTCATTTGTACGAAATCCTACTTCAATGTACTTACCATCGCCCAAGAAATTATATAAGCATAGTTAAACCCTAAAGCTGAACACGCGAAGTCCAATTCATCCTTTAATATTATAATTTGTAAAATGGCATTAGGCATCGCAACATTGAATAATCTTCAGGATGCAATATTTCACTCATCATTTTCTTTATTCTAGATGTGCTTGTGGATTGCTTCTCGTGAATCTCAGTTCTGCAAACATTTTATACTTAAAATATTCAAACCCCGTATAATTTCCTTCAAAATAAATATTTGAGCTATATTTCTAATTTTACACAACCAAGTTCGTCAAAAAACGGAAATTACGCCCAACATTTTTTTTTCATAAATATGGTAAAATTTAAGCTAAAATGTAGCTTTAGGGCTGAAAATAATTCAACTTCCGTAGGCCTAAGACAGGATGGAGAGCTAAAGTTTTCTCAAATGTGAGTGCACTTTTACGTGTTTTCTATTTATTTTTTTGTGTGTTCTATTGTGAAATCCAAGTGTTATATTACGCAAAAAACACACACACACACACCAACACTCCTTTACTACTATGCGAATGAAATCCCATGTATGAAATTTCACTTTGGAAATACGTGGTTATAACGGGAGGAAAATTGAGTCTCCGCTTCCGTCATGCAATAATTAGGATATCGATTTCTCAGTGCTCCTCGACCCTTTGTATCCGCTTAACGAACTAAGGTGGAGTGGAGCGTGTAGAGACCGCACGGGGGATTGACGACGCGGGAGAATAGCTTGACTCTGCGGGGGGTGAATGAAGAGCTTGGTAGGCAAGACCTAGGCGGGAGGACAAAGGAACAGTGGATTCTTTAGTGATGGTCAAGCACCCATGAATCTCTCTATCACAGAGCGGTGAGTATACTCAGTTTTAGGTCAGCAAAGCGGAGAAAAACTCCCAACTCGTTCTGCTAGCGATCACTCGGGATTTCATAGTCTGTGCATCTTTGAATCTGAATGGTTATGGGCAAATTAAAAAGCGGTCATACGTCAAAAACTCTCATATTTTTGAACGCTAATGAATCTTTTTGGCAGGATAAGTCTTCGAAAGTCTAAAAGAAGGGAGAAAATTATAGAAGAAAAGAGTGTTTTATATATTTAGAGGAGATATTGAAATGATAATTTCAGAGTCACGCTTTTTACTATAGAATTATAATTAAAGTTATTAATGAAAATATTTAAGAACTATTCTAATTGTTTTAATACCTCTTCAATTTTGTCGAATTTAAAAGTAATGCTATCTTACTACCTCTCCCAGTGGACACACGATGCATACACAAGCAAGAATGACGTGATGATACATAGCGAGTAAACAATTAAAATATGACCCATGTTGGATCCTTGTTACAAAATTATGTAGAAAGTACTTGAAACAAATGCGAGTTAAATTGAATAATTGCAAAAAAATTGAGTGTGATGAATTTTTTGCGTCGCAATAGTGTTGACCATCGCTAAAACTCTTGGGAAAAATGTACAAATAAGTCAAATTTTGGCAATGCTAAAGGACCCTTTTTTTCGTCATTAGTTTCAAAATGTTGATGAGAATTGTACTAAATATCGATGGTTAAAGTCCCTTGGGAAATAAAAAACTGAACAAAACTACAATCTAAAAATTATTTAGTAATTATTTGTTAACCTATTATAAGCTTTTATATTTCAGGTTTAAAACGGTTTGGTTTGGTTTACTAAATTACTCGTGTAATTATCAGTTAAATGCGTGGTTATGGTTTGATCAGCAGGTTCCCTAACAAGGCGCTTTGCTGTTTATCTCCTGTTATATCTTTATCCCCTTAGCGCATGGCATCTGTGATGCACTGACCGAGTTATAGTACAGCGTTTTATGCATATAGTACAAAATAATATTGGCCAATCAATCCGAAGAAGCCCACTTTGTGCATACACACCGGAGTTGCTGTTTAATTTCCTTGAACATATACGCTCACGAATACCTCCGATGGTACTTTGAATACACTTAAATCTCTCGGTAATAAATTTGATAACGTAGGAAAGAATTAATTTTGTGTACTTATGCTGAGAACTTAATGTTAAGCAATGATTCAAACTGTTTGACGCATGCCATTACAATGCACTGCTAAAAAGGCTTATGGAATTGAATGAATAAAAGGGTTATAGGGTAACGTGAAGGGAGGGAAAATGAATAGGGCAAGGTGGTGACTGTATGAGGGGAAATATGGAGGACGCTGGGGTGGGTTGTACGTCAGGTCGCGTGCAGACCCTGGAACAAAAGCACGAAGGGTTTTGGGGTCGCCACGCTCTCTCTCTCTCTCTCTCTCACTCTCGCCCTCCCTTTCTCTCTACCTCTCGAAAATCCCTTTTTAAAACGCCGTATCGATAAAAGAAGAAAGAGTCGAGGCGTCGAGGGGTTGGCCGGCTGCTCGTGCTACGGCGCGTTCCAGACGACGATAATGTCAAGAGGAAGGAGAATAAATATGCATCATTTTGCATGCTTACCTTCAAAAAGAGCGAAGAATAATAAAACCCAAGTTAAAAAAAACCAAATGACGTATAACACTCCTGTCCCTCGGGTTTTTATTGCGAGTGTCGTTAGTGCTCAGGGAGGCGGAGATAAATTCGAAAAGCATTACGAAATGCTTTTCTTTTTGACCTCATGCTTCGAGCAAATCAATGTTATTAATGTCGTCAATGTGCTGCTAAACAATGCCACTCTCGCTGTTTCGAAAGCGTCTAAAGTTACCTTCGTAATCACCGCATTGATCAGCATGAAACGCAATGATATTCCATAGGTGGTCATATCTTTCCGGATGGCCCGAGTCATAAATAATATTTATGCCGGATGTCATCGAGGTGGAAATTTAACTTGATGTGTATTGTCAAGTGAGGTAAAAACATGCAAATATGCGTCTTTAAATTTCTTATCTTACGAATAACCCTTTCTTTGCATTACACTTTCATAAACTCGTGGAATTTACGTTATTGGCACCAAAATAACTCAATGAAATGGATTTCTGGGTAAATAACACTCAAATTTTTACGCTAATCATCCTCCTCTTCTGTTTCATACGCCATATGGTATGTAACCCAATAATAGCTCTTCTGAAATAGGCAGACTCATAATAATGTGTCAGATGCAGATTCTAAATTGACTCCTGGTTAGCCTCTTAACCTTCGGTTAAACATATTCCTATGGTCAGTAGTTCAAACGGCATAATCACTTGTTTTCTAGCCATGTGGTCACGAATCGTGCCCGAGAAAAAAATTCACTTAAACTGATTTGTGTCAAAATCAATTTCCCTTAACTCATTATTGCCCCTCCCAAGAATGCAATCAATAAGTACCGGTTGTGGGCGTATCTGGGATTATAATCAACGGTTGAATGCGAAGGTTTTCCTCAATCCTGTCATAATTCCATATATCCAGTCAGTGTTGACAAATTAACGCTTGGATCCATCTTTGCTAGAGAGATGCCATCGTCGGTGTGATGGAGCAGTATCCATTTCCTTTCATCGACGTGACGTAACGCTCATCCTTGGCGGAGCTCAGAGGCGACCAGTTGTTAGCGGAGATGATCTTTATGCCAATTACAATGTCTCGCAGCTCACGTCTAATATAAGGGTAAATTAGTGTTAATTTCCCCGATCTCGCTAAGAAACCAGCCGAGTTAATGGGATGTTTCCATAGGTGACGCCTCATTGTTAGGGTGAAGTACACACTGCATCATATGCTCCCATGCGGGTCGCGCCGGTTTCCCGCATCTTTTTGCTCTCTCTATCTTTCCTTCTTTCTCTCTCTCTCTCTCTCTCTTCCGGTGCTTTTTGCCTCGTTAGAGAACCCAAGTTCCACCATTAAATTAAGTCCGGCGATTCAATCGTGAGAGGGGAGGAAAGGAAGGAGATGGGAAATACTTTTATAATTTGAGACGAAGGGGTTGGATCAATTATTTCTGCTACCCGAGAGAGACACAGTGGACGTGGGTGAGGGGGAGTGGGAATCGGAACCTCCTCGAGGTGGAGGTAGTAACATCCTGGTGGAGGTGGACAGAGGGGAGGACTCCATAGGGATACGGAAAAATTCGCACTTAACGAGGAGTAGTATGGAAAAGAGTCGTGGGGTAAGTTTTTTTTCTTTTTTTTTGCATGAGCCATGGCGGAAACACATTAATATTACATGGCTGCGTGGGTGCTCTTCATATTTTTTTGCCCGAGAGATCTCGTGCGGGATCGGAGGCATTAAGGTTGGCGGAGAAGTTGAAGTGAAGAGTACGGGACCTACGCCGGGGTATTGGCGTCTAAAGAGAAGGGAGACGTGTAATGTCGGAATAACGCATGGATGTGCGGGATGAGTTGATCGGGTGCATTGGCGAAATCTGGCGTTGGAAGGTAGGTAGGAGATGGGAGGGCGTCAAGTGGGAAAAGCTTTTCACGACTTCAGTCACGGGAATCCCTCGAAGGAATAAATTAGGCTCTGAAACCTCATTATTTTCTCATTAGTGGTATCAGTGATACCTTAAAAAATTCGGGTGAAAAATCTCTCAATTCTTTTTCGTGCCCTTCGTTAGGAGAAGAAAGAAGTTTTGGCGGCTCATGTTCCCATTATTTCGGAATAACATCGTTATCCATTCCCCCCCCACTCTACCTTAGCTGTGCGGCGAATGCGAACGTTTCGTCTCCCTTCGTTTCTTCCCCATCAGCCGTTACCGCACTCAATGAGCGTAAGTGGGCATATCAGCATTAATAAATAAAGGAGCTCCTTAAAATTTTAACCAACTCGATTGCATGCGTGCGTGGTAAAGCACAAGTTAGTTGCTGGAGACCGGAACATTTCCATTATAATAACGAGTGAAAGCGTTGCTCTTGATTATGTGACGACTTTTCCAGCGTAATATTCGAAGAACAAACAGTGTTTTGTTCACTCCTATCTTTCAAGAAAATTTGTCTTCGTCATGTTCACACGGGTTTCAAGATAGTCCTAACTAGAGCTGACGGAGCTCGTAAACTGTTTGACTCTAATTAGTTTATCGTAAGTCTCCGATGCGAAACAATATTTCAAGTTAAAAGTTTGGTTGCACGCGTATTCAGAACTTGAAGTATATGAAATGAAAAATATCGTTTATCGGTCTTGAAGCGTGCATTGGCATCGGAATAGTGTGCAGGCAAAGGGGGTTTTGCAAAAATCGATTTGGCTTCTCCGTTTTCACCTCCCTCAACCTCCTCGTTAGTATGAGGTATGGGTAACGCTCTCCATGGTGACGTGAGCATGGTCGATCGAAGAAATTCCCGTTTACTGCATCTGACAATCCTCATACCATGCCAAACATGCGCAGTAGCCCTTAATACAGTTATATTTGGAGTGTTGGAGATACCTTATACCCCGGTATGGTAGCTGGGTAACCCCAACATCCACATATAATGAAGAAAATTAGGATCCTTCATATCTAATCGAAGTGCACGATATAGAATTTCATATTTGAGATGCGGTGATGGTGGGACATTGTTGCTGAATTCATTTCAGCTACTTCGTGGGCAATCTTTCTCATAAAAAGTAGATCTACTGCTACTTCGCACTAGTCCGAAAATGAAATAAAAAGACGGGATTTTTAATTATTTTAGCTTTTTTAATCGTTTTTTTTCAAATCTAAAATGTAAGGTGAATTCATCCATATGATAACGTTTCATCCGTCTTTGAAATTTGCATGGAGATTATCTATTATATATTTTCATGTTCGTTGTGAATCTTCGTTTTATGAAGACTTAAAAATTGGCGAATGACGCAAATATTATCTCGACAACTTTTATATAACATTGGAACATGTTACAGTTTCGTGCCGTTTATTTCAAATCCGTGAAGGATATTCGACATATCCAGGAAAAACATAGATTATGTTTGATATTTTATCAGAGCTTGTGTGAGAATTAAATAACGTTCTCCAGGTTATCATTGACTCAATAGGACTGTAAGCAAATTTATAGCAACAGGGGACAGCGATTCAATCATCTTTGCAGCATTAGCTTCAAGGCAAAAATAAGATGGTTCTCAGTCGAATACACGCTGATGAAGAACACCGTCTTAAAAAGGAACTGCGGTCTTGAGGTATTAAGATCGAAAGAAATCCTTCAGATTGCTCTCTGGTTCGGAAAAAAAAACAGAAACGTTTACAACTCCTCAATTGCATGCGGTTTAAAAGGGAACTTTTAAGTAGGGGGATGGAGAAGTCAATAACAACTCAATTTGGACTTCAAAACAACCGAATATCGATTCTCGTTTTTTCTTTCGATCCTAACCTAAGGGTCCGAAGAATGAGAGGGTTGGCGGTTGAATGCAAGAGTTAAAAAATAATATTACGAGGAGGAAGGACTAGGCGTACACAAAGGAAAGAGTCGAAGCGGTGAGGAACACTCATTTTGGCCTTGGATAACCGGAGTGGCGGATGGCGTTTTGGAATGGCACACGCCTGCCTATTGGGGCGAATTACAGGGATCAGGCGAGCGATCGGGCGCTTCTGCTCCGCTTGCCTCGGCCACCGCCGGCCTCCCGAAAAAATAAGAGAGGGAGGAGACGGGGGGAGTCGAATAACAATAATGGAGCCTGGTGGAGAATATTGTTTTCATTTTCTTTCCCTCAAATCATTAATGCTCACGAGCGGAGTACGGAAGGAAATATGTGGTTGGGGCGATATTGATGATCATGAGGAAGGTATCAATGCAGAAGCATTTAAGTGTGGAAAATTAGAAGTGGGACGGGAAAGACAAAATGGAAGGAAGTGTATAGTGTATTATTGAGAAGCTTGATAGAGCGTAATAGAGATGAGAGACATGAGAAAGATTTTGCGACAAGGAAAAGTGGAAATCAAAACATTGTTAGTAAATATGACAACGAAATTAGGATCAATAAATATTACCATGAGTGAGAAATGAAAAAGATGCATTTGTCTTTCGAAATAAAAAGAATATTCAATGAAACTGAGGAGAGCTTGAATTGCAGCTTCATTTTTCGATATTTTGAACATTTCAGCTGCTAATAGCGTAGGTAAACGAAACCACTACAATCTATCGTCCCATCCTGCCAGGAGAAGAAAATCTATCTAAAATCAATGTAGAATGCATTTAAATATTCCTTTCTATTAAATATTTCTTCCTTTCTCAGTTGTCATTCACCTAATTTTACGTCATTCGATATGCCATCAACAGATGTATTCTAATAATTATTGTTAATATTAGAAGTAATGAATAAAACACATTTCATTTGTACTAATCCATGGATTAAATCTTGTCCGTCATAAGATCTTGAATCTCGTGGAAAATCAATTGAATAATAAAGACTGATGTCCCAGCCACCCCTGACAACTTCTTGCATGGTAATTCGCAGATTATGTAGTATATATAGTTGTTGTTACATGGTGCCGATGTAGGGAAAGTTTTGAAATCTGTTAAATAGTAGGAACCCCTGCCTCCTTCCCTCCATTTTTAAAACGATAAAAGCTTGGGAGAGGGCGAGGGTTTTCACGGCGATGGGGCTTTGAGAATGGATATTGGAAGTTTGAAGGAGAAAAATGTAGTCTAGGAATCCGAGTGAGGGAGGGGGGGATGTGTGGGGAGAAGGGGTTCGCGTGAGTAGGCGGTGGAGTTGGCCGAGGGGGAAGGGTTGAAGGGGGGGGGGAGAGAATCCGAGAGGCGGCCGCAGCTGTGACACTCCCTCCCCGGGGCTAATTCCCTTCTTCCCCGCCCTTCCTATACCTCTTTCTTCATCCCCCCTCCCTCCCCGACGCCTTCCCACCCATCCACCTTCTACCCCCCTTGCGCTCACAAAAGCCTTCTTACTCCTCTCATTCATCCCTCCCCGCTGATTGGCTGAGGAGACGAGGCACCCACGGGAGGACGAGGTTATTAGAGAGGGAAGAGCAGGAAGGGGCGTCGGAGGTGTACGGGACGTGTCTTCGTTAATTCGCCCTCTCTCTCTCTCTCAAAACTTCACGACGTCCCCACCTTTCCCTCTTCCTCCCGAGTTCCCATCCTCTAGTTCCATTTTTTTTCTTTCCTCTCCCGAGCTTGGCATTTCGTTCCTTCCGTTTATGCGGCATTTTAAAGTGCCTTGGTGAATGTTTCAGAACCTCAGAATACGGGAAGTATTAATCCTGTTGTTCTTAACTGTTTCAGTTTTCTGAAATCCAGCGTAAACTCGCCTCCAATTTTCAAATTCAGTTGCCTTGCGCCATGTCCCTTCTTCATAAATATTTTTTTACCTCGGGGGAATAGTTACTGGGTTTCCCACTGGTTATTACCGTTGATCAGAAGCGATGCTTCAATGGCTGTCCGCCATAGTCTTCATGGTGAAATTTTTGTTGAAGTATATCTTACCGTGGGTGACCTACACTGTTCACGGATGAGCAATGTACGAGCAATGTCTCGTAATTATCATCTCCCCACTACTGTCGATCGAATTTTCATCCTGTACATATATCGCTTTTCCCTCTTTCAATCCCTCTTCAAGTAGAAGATACTCAAAAAAGGGTCACTCCCTTTAATAGGTACTGCTGCCATAGCGTTTAAATTGTGCCGTATTAACGGATTTGCAATCATATTGAGCAAAATATGAGGAGAAAATTTCGCGATTGTAAAGAGCTACAATGATGGGACACAAATCCTCGATTGTCTCTTAATAACATGGATTAAGAACCCACGAATATTCGAAGGCGTGGAGAAAATTCCTCTTATCACAAATCAATCTTGTGAATTTACTTAAGACTTAGAGGATATACTCGAAACTTCAAAGTACTTCAGAAGGATTAAGAGTCGCGATAAAAGTATGTGTATCAAAATCAGGTGTAGATTCAAATAAGTATTCGTTTTGTCTCGTACTTATTACAATGCACTGAGTACTAAACACCTAATTCGTATCATCAGCACAATAAATGAAGTACTAAAACTTTTCTTCTTCTTTCAGAATATCTTCCTTTATATTGTCTTTGGCAATTCCTCTGTGCGGCATCTTAAGAAGTATCGTATGTATACGAAATCTAAAATTACAAATACCTGTCACACTCATTTGGTGTCCCGACAACTTTAGTACATTTATCAGTGTAAAAAGTTGTGTACAGTTGGGTGTATTGTTGATTTTCACGGGCTTCCTATTCATTTTTCATAGTTCTTGATTGCTATTATACAGCTCTCATAATCGTGAAAGGTGAGTAAAAACGTTAACAGTGTTCCAACTTGAGTATCGTAAATAATTCTTCTTTGCTAGGAAAAATGATTACGCAGAGTTTGTACATTACCATGAAAACTGATCACCAGATATCTATCGGGTCATTTTATTCATTTCCTGCACATCAATCTGCTTGCTTCATCAGCGCTGCTGGCTAATTATTCCTTTATTTCGTTTGCGTCGTGAGCTCTCATAGTCTCTCTCCGTCACGATTCGATTGGAAGGGCCACCTGCGATGGACAACATTCTACATGTTTGACTTGTCTCTCGACCATTGAGGAACACATTTTCTCCTTTAATGGCCACGATTCGCTTGATTCATTTCATTACCTACTACTTCCGTTTCAATTCATTGGTTTCAGCGCTGGAAAACCCTAACAATTTGACCATTCCAATAAAGTGTTTGTCGTATTTCTTTTATCTCATACAAACTGCTATCATCGTTGATATTAGTAATATTAGTTTATATGCGTGAGAGGAAACACTTTTACTGACTTCTCAAAGTTTTAATGATGAAACCAGATGTGTTTCATAATTTTGTTTTACGAAATGTAATTAATCAGATCTCGCCCTAGGATTTTTGTTTTGTGTTGGCAATTATTTGAGAAAAGTTTCGCCTTTTTTTTTAATGTTTGCTGCGTGACGAGCTTAATTAATGGTGTACGCTGCGGTGACTAAATCTTTGCTCCGCAAGAAACCGCGATTCACTTGCCGTAAGGGATTCCTCAGGCGATTAGCATTGGTCGAAATAAATGTAGAGGTAGTTATATTAAAAAAATAAGTTATTTATACGTTTTATTACTAGTCATGGGTAATTAAAAATTTCAATTTTACTTGATGCAATTTCTTTCCATTTAATCTTGTTTCGAGAATAATTTTGTTCATTATTAAGTCCAGTTTTGGCTTTAATTTCAGGAGTTAGATTATTTGCGAAAGGCATTAACATGTTATAATATTACAATAGAGGAATTAATAATAGCTACATGCAGTAATTGGAAGATCTCATTCGGGATTTATCATTTAAATGATTGATGATATTGATTAAATTTAAAAATCATAATCTTTTCATGTTTCGTATATATTATTATAAACTTTTTTATGTAAGGGTATGCTCTTTGCTTAACCAATAAGGATTCTTTAAAAATAATGAAATTTTTCCCCATTTTCCTACCCAATCTATCATTAAGTGTCATTTTTGCGTGGAATAGAAATCAAGTTATTCGGTCAACTAGAATTAGTTAAATTCACTTATGAAAACTAACTCACATTATTCTTGTAAAACAAGCTTTCGTGATGTCTTTACGAATTCGAACTGTAAAAGTTCAAGTAATACGAATCTTTTGTAACAATAATTATTTTAGCCTTTTAGTTTATTTATACTTGTTCCTTATTAAATTAAGATTTATCTATTCCTTTATCCGATCGCCATTTTCAATCTGTTTAAATGGTAACCAAATCTTTCCCACCATAATTATTTTTCATGTAGTTTTTCATTTGAATTTTATTGTTGTACAAGCTTCTCGAGTATACCACTTGTTCTCTCTTAGTAAACTATCTTGGAAACCTTTTATGAAATATTTGAAGTTCATTTTATTAACCATTTTACGATCAATTCAAAATATTGTTCAAGTATTGATCTCACAGAAAGAAAAGTTTTATCCTTAGCATTTTCAGTCCTCTATGAAATTTATAATTATTTATTCAGTTTAATCATTTCCTCACGTGTATTCATTTCCGATTCGTACCCAGTGATCTATCCTCATTGGTTTTTCCTTCAGGACACATTCTTGATATCCCTCCAATTTCTTCCTCATCGTTTCGATCTATTGGCAGTCTTTTTGATTATCAGTGCTCCTTAGCTTTCATGACATGCCTCCTTCCAGTCAAAACCTTCTTTCTGCTCTCGTTCTCCTCCCCACGAATACATTTTTCGTAACCGATCCTTTCTTTTCAACCGTCTATCATTCCTCGATCGGTTGAGCTTAGAGCACGCCACCCAGTGGTCTCCAAGGCAACAGAACACGCCATTGTGAATGTGGAATGAGGTGGAAAGGGATTTGAATGTATAAATCGCAGCTAGATAGCTCCAAAAAGGAAGGATGCAAGTTACTTTTTTGGTTGAAAGTTTTGAAACTCATGAAATGTCGAGGGTCCAAATAACTATTTTAAGTGATAAGGTCGAACGTTTTTTTTTCGAACCGCTTTCATTTTTTTGTGCTTCGTATGGAAATAAAAAAAACGCAATATCGGAAAAAATAACGATAAAATATACAATGTCACTCTCATATTTCGTGAGACTTAATAAGCCGTGCAGGTTAACTGGACGATTTGTCAGGTCATGACAGGAGGAACATTGACGTTTGAACGTGAAACCGTTTAGATTTGGTAATTTTTATCTTACTCATCCTAATCACCATGGGAGAAAAAAGTGACACAGGTCCTTTTAACCTATTTTATAGAATATGTTTTTTTTTCCTCTTTACGTTTAGTTTCCATTAGCCAAATGCGTGATTCGGTTTGATCGCATGAGAGCTATCACATTTACGTATTATCGTTGCAACCCGCTGTGATTTAGCTCTAAATCTAAGACAACAACCGTATTTAGGTCGTGGATTAAATACTCCCAATCAAGTCTGATATATTAATAAAGTCCAAACACGTTATCTGGCCGATTTATTTCAATTTTTTGACTGCCAGAATGGTTGCAATGTACGTGGTAAGAAGTGTTTTCGATAAATTTAGTATATAAAGTTTAAAAATATTGAATACCAAATTTGTTATTTATGTTCTTGGCCTTGTGCCTCATCAAAAATTATGCCCGACTGAATATTTATATTTAAGAATCCTGGAGATGAATACGCTTCAAAACATATGAAGACCAAAAGGGGTTCGGCATTACTTGGTTTATTAGAAATTCTAATAGATTACCTAATACGTATTCTAATAGGTTCTAAGGAATAGGTGTGGACACATCGCTACTATATGTAGACGTAAATATATGGCATGTAATAATACATATAATATACATATATATATATATATACAGTATATATATATATATATATATATATATATATATATATATATATACACAGTATATATACATGCATAATATGCATATAAACCATAAACACAGTAATCAACCCGAAGGTCGGTTTAGTAGGTGATGGTAGAGCTCACCCGTGTACCAAGCCCGACGGCGTGTGAATATTTACACATCAGGGTAGGGGGGCCAGTTCCTATCCCTGTGCCGGTTATGGTTTCCCAGGAAGATCTGGTACCCGAAAAATCAACTAGCTTGGGTGAAGTTGCAGGTGCCCAAAGTGCCTTGCCCGGGAATCGGACCCGGGACGCTATCACTAGTCTAACGCTATACCCACTAGACCACTGTGACCCGCAATATGCATATATAATATATACTATATATTTTCTATGTATATATATATAATGCATGTTTAATACATTCATGCTTGCACTCATTATCGTTTAACTATATAAAACCATAAACACAGTAATCAACTCGAAGTTCGGTTTAGTAGGTGATGGTAGAGCTCACCCATGTACCAAGCCCGACGGCGTGTGAATATTCACACATCAGGGTAGGGGGGCCTGTTCCTTTCCCTGTGCCGGTTATGGTTTCCCAGGAAGATCTGGTACCCAAAAAAAATCAACTAGCTTGGGTGGAGCTGCAGGTGGCCAAAGTGCCTTGTCCGGGAATCGAACCTGGGACCCTCTGGTCAGCAGTCCAACGCTCTACCCGCTGGACCACCGCATGTTTTAAAAAATAAGATATGCATTTAAATAAAGCATTAACCGACGAAAATACATCAAACTACAAATAGTTGAGCAATGATAAAATATCCCGGTGCATAACTCTAAAAAAGAATTTCTGAAAAAATTGGTCAGTTTTTTACATCTGATAAACGAGCGTTTAAAAAATTAACCCGTGATAGCACTTTCCTCAAATTATTCGCTTTTACGCTAAAATCCGACGCTTTCCTCACAGCTAAAAAAATTGCAGCACGATTGCAAATTGGAAACAATGTGTTTATCAAACGTAAATATATTCGTTATATTTATCATAAAAGGTATTCACGTTTCGACGAAATTAGAAAAAAATATCTCAATTTCCTTATTTGACGAAGAAGATCAACATTGCTCGAAGTTTTCCCCTTCAGCGTAAGTGGAATTAAGAAAATAGTACCTTGAACCTTGAAAGTTATCATTACGCAAATAACCGCGCACACAAAAACGAGTGGGAAAAGAATATCAACGGAACAAAACTCATTTTCTTATATTATAAGACTAGTCTTTGAGAATACTTCAGGTGGGGTTTTGGGGGTAAATTGGCGGAAGATTGCATGGTTCTGAGTGGCATTTGGACCAGGTGAAAGAGGTTTTAAGTGAGTTTGGGGGCTTCGAGATGGACGCCGAGGGAGAGAGGCAGGGAGAGTGGGGGAGTGATGGAGCGATGGGTCCGAGGATTCCGTGGAGAGGCGGCGATGATGGAACCGGCGGAGCAAAAGGTGGAGAAGAGGAGAAGAATGGTATAGAGAGAGAGAGGGAAAGGTGAGCGGGACGAGTGCGTGGAGGGTCGGAGATGTGGCCCGGCTCGTGCCCACCACTTTAAGAGAACTCCTTGTGGCCTTAATAATCATTCATTCCGATGCGTTCTGTTGGTATACGCCCGCCTCGTCCGACCCTGCCATTCCCAAGTGCGCCGTGAGTGGACGGGAGAGAGAGTCTTTATTATACCTCCTCTCTCGCCCCACTCGGCAATCGTCGCCCGCCTTTTGAGGCCGCCACCCGCCGGGAGGATGGCCCGTGCTTTCCCGCGCATCGCGCGGTGCCGACGATGCGGAGTTCCATCCCACGTCGCCGGCGATTGCAGGCCGTGATCAATCCGTCCTAGAGAAGAATCCGCGTCGTAGGCACGCACGCCATCCCTCAAAAGCTGAGGGCCGTTCTCTCTGCGTTTCCTCGACTCTCGAGCTTTCGTAAATTAAAGATAAAATGGTGACGGCGATCTGGGAAAAACTCACGCGGTTAGAGTTGCACTCTTTCTGGACGTGATCAGGATCAGAAAATATCTGTGTTTCAGCCATCAGCCTTCTCCTACTGTCTGGTAGATTTATTTTCATCTCTGCTTGTGCGTTATAACATTAAAATCTAACATACATGTATTTTAGTTAAACATATTAATCCCAAGTGACCCTTTTGCTTCACGAAAAAATGTAGGTGACTGAACCGTAATTGTTGTTTCCAAATAACATTTGGAAGGGCTATGATTCCTTATGAGCGAGTTAACTACGTCATAGAAGTGATATGAGGTAACATGTAGCGATAAAAATTTTAGCGTTTCAGCTCTACATCTTGACGAACTTAATATTCTAATAAAAAACATTCACCATGTTGATTCTATTTCTTTTACTAACGAGAACCATGAAACGATCTGACAATGGATTACCTTAAATAGCTTATTCTTTTATCTATATATGACTACTACTGGGAAAAGTACGGCCGTTAGTTATATCTCCTCTCTCCATTCGCTAGAGTGTAATGGGAAAACATATATCAAATTTATCCGGCATTAGGGGTGCAGGTAAGGTGCACGTTTTTGAAATGCGCAATCCAATATCTATGTTAATCATGGTGAATTAGATTTCGTAAAGTTCTCACTTGATTCGTGTAATTCAGAAACCAAAGAGTGCTGCTTTACTCGCAATAAGTTCATGTATGCAGGTTTTGGATATTATTGGTCGAAGCTTTCAAAACAGGTATTGTTTTTAAGAAACGCAGTTTCAGGCGCGTCATGATGGAAATCTTTCATGATGAAAGAATACACATTGCGTTTTGACATAAAATATTTCTAATGCGAAGTAGACTTGGTTAAAGAGTAATATCCTAAGTACACTACCCGAAAATGTTACGCTGTAACGAAACCTAAGTCATATTGAAACTATTTTATGTTGGAAAGCCAAGTGTCTTCTTTCATCAGGTATAATTTTATTCAAAATCTGACATATTTTACCAAAAAATTTTGTCCGTGGCAAATTTGGGTTCAATTTCATTCAATTTTTATGAAGAGATAACGTGAAAATATTTTCGTGAGACCATAATGAATTCGTAGCTAGTTCCGTTTGTGTTAATCGACGGCAACAAAGTTTACTAAACGAGATTTCAGAAAACGTTCTGTACTATAACGTTCTGTTCCTAAGTACCATGGTGTTTTCAAAGAAGATTGCATGAGTAGGTAACATACTTGAGGAAGGAATGGACAAGAAAAGTCAACTGATGCTGGAAATGCTATGAGAAAACTCTGATGATAAAGTCAAATGGAGAGCCGACAAAAACAGTGATAACATAGGTGTATATATAGGCCTACGTCCAGTCATTCAGAAGAGGAAATAGTAATTATACGAAACATCTGGAAGTGGTTCTAGGAGCAGAAAGGAAAGACGGACTTAATCATGATAGGAGACTGAAACGATATGTTGGGAGAAGACTGAGACAGAAGAAGCTCAGTACAGTACACATTGGGAAACCTGAGCACCGCGGGAGAAAGACTGATAATATTCTGGAACGATAAAAAATATATAAGTGGCAAACTTCATCTTCGAGCTAAATCAGAGATAAAGATACCCATATAAGGAGCTGGGGGACAAGAAAAGATACCAACTTGACACTATCCTTCTTAGGATTAGACACAAGAACAAAGCCAAGCAATGTAGGAGTTACCCCGGCGGAGATATACAATGGCAATCACAGCCTTGCGGTCATGGAGAGCCGGCTGCGATGCAAGAAGATGAAGAAAGAGACACAGGAACCCAGATGGAACACAAAGATAAAACAACGTTGGAGGAAAAGCAAATAAGAGCAACAGTAACCGCGACCGTCCACAAAAATATAGAATAAATTAATTAGACTACCATTTGACTATGGAAGGAAATAAAGAATATCAAAAGTGGAGTAGCAGATGGGCAACTGGTAAGAAAGCTAGCGAAATTAAGTGGCATCCATGAATAACAGCTGAAGTAAGTACCTCATACAGGGAAGAAGAAAAAACAATATTTCAAGGAATGAAAATGAAGATACCATTATAAAAAGTTGCGGAACCAATTCATACGAGATTACCAGATGGCTTTGGAAAAGTGGATAGAGATATGCTGTGAGGAAATCAATGAAAAACATAAAGACGGGAAACAGCGAAGCTGCTTATAAAATGGCGAAGAGACAATTCAGAGTAAAAACCTTCCAAAACCCGAGATGTTAATAGTAACAGAAGATGGAAATACTGGCAAGAGATACATCGAAGTACTCTACCAAAGGCCCAAACCAATCGACAATGAATTAATTACAGAAGAAATCTTGATGGAAGAAGTCGAACGAGGCGTGAACAGATGATTAGAGAGCCTTGAAAGATCTGAAGAACAAGAAGGCACCGGGAGTTGTCAAAATGAACGGAGAAATAATCAAGGAACTCGGGATCAAAGTGGATAATATTCTCTTTTTTATAATCAAAGATTTCTACGGCTGAGGAAATCTACTTAAGGAGTTTGAGAAAAGTGGAATGATTAAAATACCCAAGAATCCGAGAACAGATAAGGTGAAGAACAGGACAATGAGCCTGATGTCTCACGCATCGAAAATACCTACTGGGATAATACACTGAAGAATTACAGGAAACATGGAAGACAGTCTTTAACCAATTCGGATTCAGGAAAAAACCAAGGAGAAAAAGAGTAAAAATTCAGCTAAAGAGTACTGGACGGAAGAATGATGCACGTAAAGAAAGCATTATATATGGCATTGGTGGACTTGGAGAAGACCTTGACGTTGACGAATGGAAAAAGATGTTCAAGACACGTGTGCAACTAGAAGTTTTCGGAATGGATTACGATGAGTACAGAAGAGCACACACAACTCACCACCTCTTCAAGATTCAAGTTGTTTATTATATCAGATCTTGATTGGCTCGAGATTGAAACTATATGATCCCTTATTCCACCTAATCCCTTAACATTTCATTGAAGACAGTTACCAGCCCCAATGCCCTAGGTGGAAATGAACTCACCTTGGCGGTAACGCGTAACCCGCGACCTGTGGACACCGGTCTGGTTACTCCCCCGCCACCGGGGTCAGCCGGCAAGTGATACCCATTAAATGAGATGAAATACGGAATGAAAAAAAGAAAGGTAAGATAAACAAAGGAGCTGTGCAAGACTGCAAACTCTCGCTAGCAGTATTTTACGTGTATCCAGAAGAAATAATGAAAGACACCCTGGGATTGGGCATCGAGAGGAGTTAATGTACAGGTATTATGCGAGTCTATGGCGAAAAAATTAACAAGCTTGGGGTCGCAGATGACATCGCAGCAGTAGCAGGGACGCGAGAGGTCAAGCAACTCTAACACTATGTACCAAATACTTCGGACATAAGTTATATGTGAGCGTCAACCAGAAGAAAACTAAATCCCTTCGGAATCCTTCATCTTCCGAGGGAACATTATAACTTGGGATGGAAGACGTTCTACCGACATCAGCCAAAGAATAGCTCAAGAAGCTGAAGCTAACGGCTTTCATGAAGAAGTGACAAATAATATGTTCTAATATCCTAATTTTGCAAAAGAAGCAGTTCGACAAAACGTTCGTATAGAGGTTGGTACACGCTAGGGGTCAGACAGGCGGAACATTTTGACACAGTTTGAAGATCACATGAAGTTTGAAATTCAGTACATTTGGAGGGAAAATACGAAAGCTTACTAAAATGTCCAAAAAACTAGGGACCGGGTTAATTAATTGCGGTGGCTGATAATCACTTCAAAATCCAAGTGGTTTAACATCCAAAAACCATAAGTCAATGCAGTTTTAATAATCCTTAATAGGATTTAATATATCAGTTAAATGAGTGAAAAAAATAATCTTGCTCATTTTTAAGCTGAAATTATACTTAAATTCTACATCTATATGCCAACAGTCAATTGACAATTCTATTATAAAACGTAAGAGAATTTCGAAGTCATCAAAACGTTATCTCTGCTTATTTTGGATTGAATACCACGTATATCTTTAAGATAAAAACGTAAGAAACGCTATTTACGTATTAATAAAGAAAAGTATTTGTTTAATGCGATTTTAATCGATTTATCGAACTTCAATAAACTAATATTCAATTTCTCCATTCCAATTATCCCATTGTAGGGGTTACAAGTAGCGTGTATAGGATTGGCATAAATTTATGTTTTTCTCTATATCAAAAAAAAAAATATGACCAAGGACGAAGGAAAGAGCCACCTTTTCTAAAATGATTCCAGATTAATGTGCTTATTAGGAGTATTTAGGACTTGAGGTAAAAAGTAGAGAAAAATATAAAAAAATTCCTCAAGTTGTCTGAAAAAAAATTACGCACGGGGAACCACACACTCGCATTAGCGCGTGTCCGTATTATGTAAAAGTATATATTTTCCACGCCTCTTGATCTCTTTTGAAAGGGCGACCTTCATTCGGAATCCACCTGCTGGAAGAAATTATTCCCGCCCAGCCACCGTCTAAGAGCTCCGAGGGAAGGTGGTGGTGGGTTCCCCGACCACCGGAATTTTCCAAAAACTGATCGGTGGAAAAAAGTGAATCGCCTACCTAAAGCGCCGGGTGCGTGAAGTTAAATTAGACAAAACCACGCATGTAACACAAGAACCATGGGAGTTTGGACGAAAAAAATACATATGAAAGGGTGCGCGCGCCAGAAAAAAAGGCAAATTTTAATTACAGAAGCCGGTCACGGGATAATGTGTGTGTGTGTGTGTGGGGGTTTAAAAAAAAGGGGGTGCATGTGGGTAAAGCGGCTCCCTTGAGGAGATCAAAGAGAGCCTACTACCACCACCGTGTCATAGGAGTTGGGTGAGGGAACCTGAAAGTGCGTCAAGTTTCGTGTTTTTTTCAATAGGCACGGGTGCTTTTTTTATGCTGTTGTTTATATTGGGTTTGGCCTCTCCATATGTTTTTTTTTAAGAAATGCTCTGGCCATTTGGATGATTTTATCACGCAGGAGAGGTAAATGATTCTTTTACTTCTCTCATTGCTACTACGCCACACACACCGGGAATCGATTTCCTGGAGTGAATGCAGGACACAGTTCCATCTCCCAATTACGATATACGTTCGATGGGTTGCCATTATTTTTTTTTGGTGGTAAATACGTCTTGTGTACCGAGTCTGTACGGAATACGCCAACAATAAGTTAGAGGTTTCGATTATTGAATGGGACTCTCTCTTTTTAGGGATGCTCAGTAATTTCCTTAATTTTTAACTAACATAATGCTAAGTGCGTGATTTTGTTGACGAAATATTTAAAATAGCAATAATAGCGACGCTATCGAAATTCAGAAAATTCCAGAGAATGTTGGTAAACCAAATAGGAATGCCATAGAAGCAGAGACTCTCAATGAGAAATGCATTGACGTGATTGTATTGTTATAATGGGTATCATGCTTTCTTTGATTTGACACCCAAATTTGAATAGCTCCCTACTTTTATCGTCCAATCGGCGCCCTGAAAGCGTGTTGCTCACATCACACTTGTTCATTAATGTGCGATGCATTCTCGACAATTGTAATCTGATAGTGGGCGCGCGAATGGCACAAGAAAAGAAGAAACCATGATACTTCCGAGGGCAAAGAAATCTTTTCATTTCTTCTTGGTAACGTGGACTCTCCCCAACAATGTTCACCAAACTTGCACTTCTATGTATGTCTGTACTACCTGTTCTACGTGTACTGTATGTCTATGCTCCCTTTGTGATCCGAAAACAATAGATAAAGGGCATGATCAAAATGGGCATAAAAATGGAATATTATATAAAAATGGGAGTAGGGCAAGTTTTACTACACGATAAATATAACCGATGCATAGAGGCAAGACGAAATTCCATGAATTAGTATGATTATTTCAATAAAATTACAATACAATACCTATATTAAATTGACTCCCCTGACTGGTTAACGTACGATTTGAAGTACTACAGAAACTCGAGTGCGCTTTGGATCAGAATAATTGCAGCTAGTCTTGTTTTCGCGGAGGCGCAGCGCAGGAACGTGAGTGGAATGCACGGATTGTAGGCTTGCCGTCACACATTGCTACAGTCTTCAGGACCTGAACTCAGTCCCCGGGGGAGGCATGTGGAGGATGCCTTGACTGCGGCGGGTGGGGAGGGGAAGAGGAATTATTGGTGAGGAAAGGGGATGAGACGCTCTTCGGGAGACGACGGGTTTATCTGAGAAGGCTGAAAGAAAGAGGGCGGGAGAGGGGATGTAGGGGGGTGCGGGGCAGGAGGGAGGGGAACAAACTCGCCGTCGAGACGTGTGCATGGCGTAGTCGCACTCACGAAGCGGGGCAGGTGTGCAACTCCACGAATCGAAGCGAGGGGAAGGGCAGAGTGCAGGCCGATGTTCGCGCTTTGCACTCGCGAGGCGCCATTACGACTTTGAATTTTTTCTCACTCATCCCAATGGAGAGAACATTCTAAGGTCTTCATTTTGAAGTGTGTTCCTGACGAAATGTTAGTAATGGTAGCCAAAGGGGTGAATAGCTTACCGCAGGAAATAGGTGTGGGCTATAGCGGTATATTTAAAAAAAAAGTAATGATTCTGGTATTTTTGTTTTGCAATGGGATTATAGCCACGATTGAAATGAACAATTCGAATTGACTATTTAATGTGGTTCGGGAAATTTTAAATAAATTCATCAGTTATATAATACGTAGTGAAAAACATGAAAGAGAAAATATGGGTGAAAACGAAGTGGCGGCGATGAAAATAATATATTTTAGGACCCTGAACTTTTGCTGGCATAAAATTTTCACTCACTTTTCTCTCTCAAAATATCTAATTCAATATGGTTGTGAAGAATTGTATTCCGGTGATGTTCACTTATTCTCGTCTGAGCTCGACAAGTTCTATCGGAGTTATTTATAGAGAGAATATTTATATCATCGTTAATACCCATCAACTATCAGTTAAACAATAGCCGCAGCACAGTGTTTGAATTACTATATAGTAATTCCATCCTCAAAAAAAACTATGGTAAATGAAGGCAAAAATAGAAATTGGATGCATAGCTAATATTATTATTTATTTACAGCAGTCGTCTACCGACTTATGGCAGGTTTGTGATGAAATCTGTAATTACACTCTAGTGTATTCCTAAGCTCTAAATAACCTGTCGGGAGGCTTCGTGGTGCAAATTACAATAACTCATTTCTAAGCTCGGCATACTTTTTACTCCCATTAATTCAATTCAACATGCCTATTCTTTTCCGCCCTCTAGTCTTTATTTCCCAGTATTCACCCCTTCATTACAGTCTTCGGCAGCCCATTGCCTATCAGTATCACCTGCAGTAAATCGTCCTGCCCTGTTAGGATTTATCTCAACAACCTTCTCTCTTCCCCTGCCATGTCTAGAACTAGATGAGGCTAGGCATAGGTTCTATGGATATTTTTCCCCTGAAATAAATGAAGATCACGATAATTTGATTGAAATTATGAATTTAGGAAATTAATTCATGCCCCAAATACAAACAGACTAACATAAGAGGACCTAAAACCGGTATTTGACCACTTGCCCTAAGATCTCTAGATATTTTTAAAGGTTTTTTTTAATATTATTTCGTTGCAATACAATTTGAAGAATAAATAATTTCTATGAATAATATGTGATGGTTCTCATAATAGAAGGACGTGAAGCTTCAATTTTTAATGCATACGGTAACTTCCCTCCTCTAGAGTAGGTAAACCAGAAGCAGTTATCTCCCCTCGGATTCACTCCGCGCTGTTGTTGTGAAAATAAACCTTAAATATTTAACCCTTATGCAAAGCATTATCGAGGATGGGGAGCAGCAACGATCCAATTGCAAAAAGACATCTAATTGGTTGAACTTATTTCCCTTATATCTGATCTCTCATCTCATTTTACGCCATCAGTTCTTCTTCGTTTTTCCTCCTTTCATTATTGGCGTGTTTACGCGACCACATCCCCGCAGCACGCCCCAAAGGAAGCCTCCTGTATGGTGGCAGTATATGCCCTCTACAGCAAATGGCGATATGAAGATAGCATTGTGCAGGCGAGAACTGCGCACAGGTTGGGCCAATTCGTAGAGGTTTGCCTTCGCGAGCATTCCGGCAAGGGTTGTCAGGGGAGCGCTGGGGGAGTGGGGAGAGGATGGGAGTGATTGAGAGTGTGCGGCGGGGAGGGAAGGGGGTGAAGGCATTTCGGTTTGGATGGATGGGGCGAAGTGGCGGACCACCCTGAGGGGAGGGCCTTTCAAAAAGCTTACACGAGGCCGCCTTGTAATTTCCAGGCCGCCCTCCAAACCCTCTCTCACCTCCGTCCCCGCCTACCGACTCATCCCCCGACACCCTGCGAGTGCCAATAATACGGCCATTACGGGTTACGGTGGGGTGGGTATCCCTCACGTTGGGGGAGGCGGGTGTGGGGAGTTGGGGGAGGAGATGCGTGTGTGCGTGGGGCTTCGTCGGAAGAATGGGATGCTTATTTTTTTCTGTGGAAAAGGGGGTGTGGGAGGGAGATGGGTCCATTGGTATAGAGACCGGGAAGTAGTTCGAGATGTTGGTGTGGCGGGGAGAGGGGGGGAGATGAGGGGGATAGGGTGGAGGAGGGAATCGGGTGCATGGGGGTGTTGGGAGGGTTCCGAAAAAGGTCAGGGCTGAGCATAGAAAGGGAGGGAGGGAGGGTGGGCGGGGAGGAGGAAGTGGGAGGGTTCACGAAGTACTCCCAAGAATTGCCCAGATATATGAGAAGTGGGTTTTTCTCCGATGGGCGCGCGCGGGCGCGTGTGTGTGTGGCGGTTGGAAGTTACGACGGAGGGTGGTCGTGTCGGACATTTCCTGAATTTATGAGTAACTTATAAAAGGAAGGATTTGCTGTGCTGACGCAGGTGGTGTCCACTCGTGCTCAAAGGCACTGTGTGAAACATGTTTTGTGTTTGCGTTATTATTTTGAGGACTTGGTTTGGTTCCATCTGGTCTGCCTCCATACGAACATATAAGCGATCCGATTTCGATCCTTGAAAAGGTACTTGATTCCATTTCGGTGGTAAAGATCGCACCTAAGAGTAGACTGCTGCATGTGAAACGTGTCATTTTCGTAGTTGCCATTATGAAACTGTGTCTTTCGACGCCACTATTTAAGTTGCATTTACGATTTAATTTGGCGGTTTTTAAATAAACTATTTTGTGCCATGAATAAAAATACATAGTTTGTAAATTCTCATGGTCAGATCAGAGGAATCCAGAATAGAGAAGGGACCTGAAGTACTTCTCTCCAATCTGCGCCAACTCCGCAAATCCAACCTATATTACTCACCAGCTTTTATTGATAGAAATGACAGCAGTATACGTTATGCATGTCTCTCACAATAGCTGTGATGACCTGAGGTTAACTGGCATGTTTTAATATTTCTGCGTACAGTAGCAATCCGATTTGAATCATGAATATTCCATTCGATAGCTGTTGGCGGACGGCCATTATCATCTGCTACTGAAGTATATTATCTGGAAAGGTCGGATGGCGATTAGGTTTCATGAAGTTGGAGAAACGTTCTTATGGTAGAGAGTATATTTATGCCCTCGAGAACCATCTTTGTCATAACCATGATGTGACAGGGAGAGGAAATCATACCGACAAATGCTTCACTCACTATGTAATTACTTTTTTGGTCTAACATTACATTCACGTGCGCTGTTCGTTGCATTCTTGGAATTGAGACTACTTGAGAAACACTACTCGGGTAAAGGTTTCCGCAATCATGCCATCATCAAATCTTTTCTATTGTCCCGAGTCAGCTTCATGTCATTCCACATTTTCCAGGATTATTACGCTCATTGTTCAGTTCACATCACTTCAAGTGTGTTATTTTCCTTGATGCTATTTTATGATTGCTTAGAGTACAATACCATAAGGGTTTTACAATAGAATATCTCATTTCTTCCCATAGCATAAAATCACAACAGTGGTATTAATTAATTAGGTATTTGAGAGAGTTGACTTCAGGTAGCAGAAATAAGTCATTTGCTGGCGCATATCTACTTTTTAAGGGCAAAGGAGGTACTAAGTTAAAACCTTGGGTATTTTGGAGACATTTCATCTCATTATCAATTCTTCCCCGTTTTATTTTTTTCGGATTGGAAGAATTAACAGATAAATTTATCTTAGAGTAATGGTGCTCTGGTTACGTGATCTTAGTTCATTTAGAGATGCATAGAAGAATATTGCGCTAAAATACAGGGAAATGGGCTGTGTTCTTAATTGAAACGTTGATTTTCGCAGTGCGATGGAAATGTTTAGAGGAATGTTCTGATGTGAGTGAAAAATTTTGAAATCAAATGGTTTTTTAAAACGTAATACATTTAAGAATAAAAATATTAAAAAAAAAATTATTTCCGAGAATTGTTTTCCCGTATGGCCACCATTAATGAAATCCGATTGTGGCAAAGGGGATTTAACGATTTTTATAATGACTTCTAATTGTGCTATTTAATTATTAGGCGCATTCGCTGTCTAAAGTATTCTCGACCCTCCCGCATTCATATTAACTTAGCTAGCTTAGCTTTTAAATCCTCATCTTTGAAGTTCAGCACCTTCTGGCTTTTTCCGCCCCATCTCGGAAAAAGGAAGCCGTCCGTGTTGCCATTCGCCACCTGCGAAATTTTGTTTTGATAGGAGTTGGTTATTTGGCGAAAAATGATACGTTAATCTAGCGAGCGGCCACTGCCGCTGCTACCTAACACTTGGGCCACTTATGTTGTCTTGGATATTCATAACTGCTCCCATGCCCATGGGCTTAACACATTCTGACATAGGTGTTCTTATTTTCATATCGCGATCTGACGAGAACTAATTGAATTTAATTCCTATCATTCCATGGCCTTACTCTTTCATTTTAATACCAAACCCGAAAACATTTTCGGATTCGATTAGTGAGATTGTATTTTCCGCATGAAGTTGACTGCATGGTAAATATTTTCGAGGATATGTAAGTTTAACGTAATTTGACATCTTTCAAGAAACTGTAACAGTAACTTTGACGGAGTCACCCGCTATGTGTGCATTATAATGCAACCATTTCAGAGAGTAAAAATCATTCGCCTTGATTTTTACTCTCTGAAATGGTTGCATTATAATGCACACATAGCGGGTGACTCCGTTAAAGTTACTGTTACAGTTTCTTGAAATTTGTCTAAGGTATGAACAGCCTGTTTGAAATTGGCTTTATTAACATCGTGGACTGTGGCGAGTCGCGCACGACTACGAATGCCTGTGACATTGTATGTACGGTATTTCGTCATAACATCTTGTTCCTTTAAAGCCCCAAAATTTCAGAGTGTAAGAGGACGTCTAGGTAGCTTAAATGGTTAAAGCACTCGGCCGGATATCGAGGGATCCGGGTTCGTATCCCGGTCAAGGCGAATGATTTTTACTCTCTGAAATGGTTGCATTATAATTTGACATCCCTAATTTCCTTGGTCTCTCCCATCTTTTATTTTATTTCGTTGATTTTACAAGGTTTTTTTTACAGCTATTAAAGGTTTAGAGTAATACGTTTTTTAATAAACTATATGCAAGCTCATTATTAATTACTAACAATATATTTATATTCAGTCAAAAACAAAGTATAGGCATATAATCGCATTACATAGTCACGTCACCTGCTATGATTCCTTGTGTCTCACCGCCTATTCTTTTCCTTCCACCTTCGTCATGAACATGAATATGACTTGCGAATCGAGTAGCTCTTACGATCTTAGCAATTTGTGAGAGGCAAATTTATAATTCGAAAGCTCGACACTATTAACGCAACGACGTCACATTGGATTTTACGTTGACTGTCGTGGTAATTTTCTGTCACTGGCCCTTATTTGCATTCGAATTTTTAATCATAGTGGAATCCTCATTACATTAGCTTACCGCTCAGATTATAAGAATTAATATTTCATGATACTCCGTTTCTCTTAGGATTGCACATAAAAATAATACGCTAAATTAACATTTTTTGAATTGGTTTATTTTAAAAGCCAGGTGGGCGAACTCATTCATTCATCTCGTACACGTATTTATCGTTAATATATTTTTTTAATTAAAACAAATGTGTAAACAAATGAGGAAGTACTGGAGATGGTGGGTGAAGAGAGGGGTTTGTTGAGAGAAATCCTATGGAAGCAGGAAAAATGGATGAAAGGCGTATTGAGCGGTAGTGGGATGTTGAAGAAGGTAATAGAGGGGAGAATGTTGGGCAAGGAAGAAAAGGGCAGGAACAGGATAGGGATGTTGGATGGGATGAAGGGAGGAAAGAAGTACACAGAGATGAAGAGGGACCTGATGTAGATTAGGTTGCTGGATTGGGTTTTGTTTTGTTTAGAGGTGCAAAATATTTATTTGATAGTTGTGTCCATTCAAAAACCTACCTTACCGGTAGATAACCTAATAATAATAATACAAATGAGTGGCTATGGATGCGCTATTGTTCCCGATGTACGCAAAAACTATACTTGGATATCCAGTGAATTGTATTTTTAACAGGTGATCAGAGAACTTTGGGTTCATATCCGGGCGATGATTCTAGAAATACTCAGATAAACCGAAGCGCTATTAATTTCTTGATGCTAGAACGTCCTGGGATCTCTCCAGCGACAGAGAGAAGCAAACTGGCTACTCTATCTTCACTATGCGAGTTACAAACATCGTAATCACACCGTATGAGATGAGCTCAAACGTTCTTATATTAAAACGACCTTCTTTTTAATAACTAGTTCGATGTCGTATCTAGTTGCGAGTTGAAACAGACGTCACTGCAAATAAAAATGAGATAATTACCATATGTCATCAAACACTAAAGATCATCCGGGTGTCAGTTCGAAGATTGGTTTCCTCTTCAATGTACCACTTTTTTCTCTCTTCCTAATCTTCCCTCCAGTACACCCTATTTCTTGCGTTTAAAACTCCTCTTTCCCTTCGCGCGAAATATTTCCCCGGGGTTCCCCCAGTAGGGTCCTCCTTCTTTTAAAGGGTGGGAATATAAAGTACGATGAATCCGTTTTTTGACTTATAGTACAAAACTCCATCTTCATTATAAAGTTTTTAATACTCTTATTAAAATTTATTTGACATGCGTTGCTCATGTCCATGCTCAATTGGCATCAGCTTTCTAAGCAAGGATGCTCTCTCTCGCTTCTTCTGTGATTGTATATTTTATTATATATATATATATCATTATTTATCTTCTTTCTCATCATCCTATTGTTCATGGGTTTTTAACTGGTAATAAAATCTTTTAAAATAGCAACATTTACAGAATTTTTCTAAAAATGTATAAATTAATTCAATTTAGCAATACCACTTCTTCCTTTAAGCATACTTTTTCGCATTCTTTCTATCTCTTTCCCGTAACCAAGCACATTATCCTCTTTTAATTCCTCAAAAAAGAGCCATACCATATCATATATTTCTCATACTCTATCATTCGATCCTAGTTTTTTACACTCTTAAAAATAAAAAATTGATTCACAAAAACAAATTCTGTTAAATTAATTATCTCCTGGAATTCCTTGTCAATAATCACCAGTTTCTTCCACTAATATTTATTTCTTTTATAATATTTCCTCGATGAAATTTCTGCTATGGCTATTTTCCAAAATTAAAGTGTCAAAAAGCTTACGAGTATAGTCTCATTTGCTCTGTTTTATAAATTAAACCTTCAATATTTAGTACAGTGCTCTAAAATGTTAAGACTTTCAATGTGTTTTTCATTTTTAGTTTTCTTATTTTCCTTCCTTCAATCTGTCGCCCCTGAAATTGCCCTCTAACGAAGTCGTAGAACACCTTGAGTTGTGAGACTCAAGCTCAAGCTCTAATTTTCTCAAAATATGACTTAATAGGTTCACCTTCCACTTTTTGCGACAATTTTTATTCCTTCCCATGCCCAACAAGCAATTATCTTTGCTAATAAGTTAAAAAAAAAACTGGTGATACCTCTGATGAGGCGCCTTATTTATCTCCAGCAACTTGATTTAGGATATAAATCACCATTCTTCCCCATAAAATGTACACTTTCATGAATTAGTCCTACAACAGTAAGATGATATTTTTTTTTGATTCTAAGATTAGCGAAAAATCAGGATCGAAAATTTGATAATGCCTTTTAATGGCTCACTCTGTAAAGGCGTAAATATTTGAAATTTTGAAAAATTAGATGTGTTTACTCGATTGATATGCCCGAGTTTCAGTTATTGCTTGTGCTGCATCCCACGTTAATAGCTCACAAACGCTCTTCTTGTTTCAACACATACAGCAATACTTTACCATTTTCATCGCCTTACCTCTCGGTATGCAGCTAATTGGTAAAAGTTAATAGTCCGGTTCTAAATTTTGCTGGTGCGTTGCATGCATGGCTGCTTGTTAATGATACCACGGTAACGAAGAGGCGAATTTCAGCATAGGTTTGTCCAAACATACCCATTAACGTCAAACGTACATCCGTTAAAGTATTTTTTTTTGTATACAAGTCACATCAATAATTGAAATAGTTCCAATTGTTCAAGGAATATATTTTACAGCTCATTGATTTTCGAAGTGTTGGTATAGTATATATTGTGTGTGTGTAAGTAATACGGTGCTGAAGTAACACAGTAATCAAGCCGAAAGTCGGTTTGGTAGGTGATAGTAGAGTTCACCCAGTACTAAGCCCGACGGCGTGTAATATTCACATATCAGGGTAGGGGGGCCAGTTCCTTTCCCTGTGCCGGTTATGGTTTTCCAGGAAGATCTGGTACCCGAAAAATCACACAGCTGCAGGTGCCCAGAGATCCTTGCCCGGGAATCGAACCCGGGACCCTCTGGTCAGTAGTCCAACGCTCTACCCACTGGACCACTGCGACCCACTTATAAAAACATGCATATTTATGAAAAGTCGGCATTTCCTTTACAGTGTTATCATTTTTTGTTAGGGAAGTAGTTGAGATAGGGAGTCACTTCTGGATTTTACCCCGGGCGGCCCAATCATTCACCACTCTCTCCTGTCCTTATGCTCAGCCGCAGCACTGCAACCAGGAACGAATATGCGCCAGCAGCCCCTGGGTCTTCCTCTCTCTCCTACTCCTTTCATATCCGCCCGTCTCTTCAGCACCTTGCTCTCCTTCCCTCTCTCTTCGGTGCCTTCTTCCCTTATATCTCTCCCTGGAACGCCTTTCTGAGTGCCTTTTACGACGGCGGTTGCGTGTGTGTGTGTGTGCTTGTCGCGGTTGGGCGAAAGATAACCTCAGACATCCCTCCTACTTTTCCATCTCGACTCGAAAACTCCTCCCCCACGTCCCCTTTCCAAAACTCATATAACTCCGCCCCCCACCCCAATTCTTATACTACCCCCTTTTCCCCTTCACTCCTCCCCCAATCTTATCCTTCTACCCTCAAGAAGGCTCTCTCCCTCTCTCTCTCTCTTTCTCTCTATCTCTCCTGCCTTCCTTCTGGAAACCCCATAAAGCTTTATTCAGAACGCTCCCGCCACACGGACCCGCTAGATGGACGATAATTGCTCACCAGTCCACGTCCACCCCTCTCCCTTCGTCTGTTCCCATCTTTCTCGCCCGCTTCTTTCCATCTGGGCGGTGGAGGTAAGGGTGGCCTCGAGGAAATCAGGAGGGTGGGATAGGTGGCAAGGCGTGAGAGATAAAAAGACTGGGGAAGGACGTATATGGTTGGGGCGGGGGGGAATCAAACTAACACACAGAGTCTAAAGACCGCGTCCTCTGCTTAAAAAGAGGAGGGAGCCTCGGCAATTAACTCTCTCCCTAACATCTCTTACCATTCCTTCAAGCCTCCAAACTCCCGTAAGCACATTCTCTCGTCACCGCAGCCATTTGAATCCAATCTGAAAGGATCTCCTAACGAAAGGATGGGGACCAAAATGAAAAAATTTTTTGAAGGTTTGTTGTGTTTCACGTGGGGTGGTGGAATGGAGATGAGGGAGAAGTGGGAGGAGGATATAAGAATAGGTGGGGAATAGGCAAGCAAAGGAGGGAACAAAAGCGGGGAATGAGAGGAGTCGAAAGAGATAATTTTTTTTGCTCGCCGGTCGAGAGCGTTTCCTACCTATGCCTATCTTTGTTTCTCTTTTTTTTGTTTTGCTTTTCTTCCCTCAATTTTTCTCGGAGCCTTTCTACTCTTTCCTCTTTCACCCCCCCCCCTCTTGCACTTCTTTCCGGCCGCCACCCTCCTCCGCTTTTCCTCGCATTACCATTGGGGAGCTCCCATACTCTCAGCCCAGACTCCGCTCCCCTCCTCCCTTATCTAGTCGGCTTCCTTTTAGAAGTCTTTCCTCTCGAAATCGGCCATTATGAATGGTGGCAATGTTTTTTCTCCGGAGAGCAAAAAAGCCTTTCATAATATGCCCATAGAAAATTCCCTAAATGCGGGGAGCTTTTGAGAAATTTAGTCCCTGCGCTGCCTTCCGATAAAAATGTCCCGGCACTAAATATTAATTAGCGAGAGCTTCACGTTTTTGCGGTTGAGTTTTCTTTTTTCCCTCACTTGCCTTTGAAAAAATCCTTTTCATATTTTATTGCTGTCGTGGTCGTCTTTTGTGTTCCAATGTTTGGCGTCACGCAGAATTTTCCTGTATGCAGTGGGTATTTCTCCGACGCAACCCAAAAAAAAAATGAAGTCGCAGCTATTTATCTCAATTGCTATCCAATTCGTCGCTGATAAAATGAATATTACTCGGAATTGAATAATTTGCACAATTTCCCATATCTGTTGCATTCGATACGTGAGGAATTAAAAATAGGCTAGGACTGTTTGTGAGACTGTAAAAAAAAAACCTTCTTGAGTGTTCTTCGAGTGGGTTGACGGAAGCGGTGAGTCGAAAATTTTATTAGGCAGTGAGTAAAGGTAGAGTCTTAGTGAGCATAGAGTCATACCTAGTACATATTCATACCTAGCATGGATGATTTCTGAAAGGTCGCCACACGAACATCTGTTTAGGTCAGTTTTTTTCGAAAATCAGCCGTAGTATTGTCTTTAACTATAGAATAAAGTAACAATAGCCCACATGGCGTTCTTGGACGACACCAAAATGCTTGAATTTACGACAAAAAAAAATCAGCCTCTAAAAGTTGCTCCTTATTTTTTTCTGACTTTGCGAGGGAAATGATTTCGGTGAATAAGAAACTTTATCTGGAAGCAAGAAAACGAATTAAACGGTGGGGGGAGAGCAGAGTGAATGGCATCTCAAGGTTTTTGACTCCCATGTATCCGGGCAATCATCTAGATTGCGGCTAATGAGAATGCTGGAAGTGGTAGGGAGGAACAGGAAAAGGGGAGGGTGGTATTGTGAAAAATTTTATGGGCAAGGAAGATGGTAAGAAGGAGTTAAAAAGGAGCGGTTGTAAAATGGAATCAATTAACACTCCTCGTTATGTATGACGAAACCAAGTGAAACATAAAGAAGAGTATTTAAAAAAAAAAGATCAGTTTGCGCGTAGTTCTTTTAAAATGCGAGGAGCGATTTCTATTTCTTAATTTGATGAGTATAAAGGATTAAGTAGAGTTATTCGAGGTATGGCCTTTTCATCTTAACTTCGGCAGCTTTAATGTTAATTGCCACACTTTCCTCTGTACGCCTTTCATAACTCAACAGTTAATTGTTAGTTTTTCAAACTACAGTGAGTTGGTTTTTAACGAATGAATATTAGCAATCGGTGGACGTCTATCAAAGTATTATTCGTCATATACTGTTTCTGTCCTTTAGAAATTTACGTTAAACTAATTTATTTAGGCATGGTTGTTGGCACTCAATAACTCATTGCTTCGTGCAACTTTTAATGATAAATGATACAGAATCCTTCGCCATTACAAACATGGATCCCACTTTCACAAACGCTTTATTATGGCCATATACCAAATGCAACAGAACTGCGCATTGCAGGAGAAGATCACGTGATGGATTTCCCGTTGATGTTTCTATCCAACAAGTTTAGCCCCTTGTTTAATAATATAAAGTTATATTAAAGTATTATTAAAGGTTTCAAGTATTATAACAAAATGAAGCCACTCTGTGCAGAAAATTTGTATATTATAAAGTGTAGATCCAAACACTCCTTAAAAGGTGGATCATGAAAAAATGTCATCAAATATTCTAACACATCTGTAAATTCTATGCATGGCTTATACGTAGATAAATTAAAGTCATGTGAATATGGTGGGAAATCTGTCTTTAATAAAATGGAACAGGTTAAGTAATACCTTAATGGAACACTTAAAATAAAAATGTCCTACTTTTGTAAGATTAAGAAGAGCCACGGGAAATGATTGGCTTACCATTGATGTGATAGAGGTTTGGAATTATATTGCAGTGTGGTGAAGGGATTGATACCTCCATTGTGCTTTGAGGTTGTACGTTGTACGTGCGGAGATTGGGTCTTTGAGATATTCGTGAATCTTTTAAGGAATCTTTTTTCCCATTAATATCCCCGATAGCTATCGAGAAAGAAATCCGGATTAGCTGGTAGATACTCGGTGAACTTTCATTTAGTCGGTCAGAGGAACATAAGCTAAAGCGTGGCGGGGGGGGGGGGGAGAGAGAGAGAGGGAGAGTAGAATATTTACCCATACGATATACGAGTTTCACAGGCTTAAGTCAAATTTCACAGCTCCAGAAATATATTCTGATAAACATAAGGTGAGCAAAGCAATAAAAGGAATGATGGTCAGTGAGATAATGTACCTTTTCTACCTTGTAATTCACATCGCTAGGAGAAGCAGCAAGACCAAATGCCTCGGTGGACTTCCAAAGAAAACATCATGCTATCAATGATATTAGCATTATGCTATTTATTATGAATTGACTACATTTTTCAAATACTACTTGAGAGAAATTAAGCTATTTCAAATAATGGAACTCTTAAAAAAGTTCACACCATGCAATATCGATCGATAATTAAGAGAAGGCCCTTTACGACAAAGAATTTTTTGTTGGTTTTTACGAAAAATCTTATGTCCACGTCAAATCTATAAAAATATTTTTATATTTAAAAAATTAAAATTGCACTCGTGACATTCGTGGCGATAAAATTTTGACTTGGTGGCTACATTTTTCTTTTAGAGGGAAATTATAAGATTTCATACATCGTGGTCCGACAATAAAAAGCAGAAGAGTCAGATTTCTCTACTCAGGGGCTCTAAAAGTTCTCTCTTTCAATGTTATATTTAAATTATTACACCTGTAATGAAGGAATAAATTAAAACTCCAGCATGGGGATTGGGATAAATCCCATCATCATTGTATACCAGCCATCATTATGTCTATAGTACTTGCTAAACTAAACATAACAGATTCGGGCTTAACCTTATGGAATTCCTTAATGATGAGGGTAGAGAAAGAAACTTTGCACTCCCACATAAAGATTTATTACTTCCCACGACCGTGGTATCCATGCTGCGCATCATCATCAGGTGACAAACATAAAAATTTTTCAACTCTTTTTCAGTAGGTAGAATGCTTTTGAGAAGTTGAAAATTTTGCAATCTGCAGTCGGACAGATTTGAGGTGGTCAACGAAACAATATACCTCTCCCGTTCCCCCCTCCTAAATTTCCTAAATGACTCCAAAATCTTTCCCCACAACCCTCACCCCCACCTAGGCAGTGATGATCACTGACCATCCCTTAATGAGATTCTAACCATTGCGGACCAACACCCCCCCTAGCCCACTAATAGGTTACTGTGCCAATGCACAACTTACCCCCCTCTCCCTTTCTCCCCCTACCTTCCTTTCCTCTTGGGCCTTGGCTATATAAGTATAAAAAATTTCATGTTCGTATGTCAACTGATGATTATGCGCTGCATCTAAACCATGGTCGTGTGAAGCAATAAATCTTCAAGTGGAAGTGTAAAGTTTCTTTCTCTGCCCTCATAATTACAGTACTTGCGATAACTTCTGCATTGAAAATCCATTCAGATTACAGAAAGAACTAGTGTATATTTTACCAACTGTTAATAAGGTAGTTACAAATGAAAATATCCCACTTTGTTGCTGACAATCTGAAAAGGTTATGCACCAAGGAATAACCCAATTGGTTTCATTTATATAGTAAATTACATTAGGTATTATGGGTCTCATGTTTCATATGAGATCTTAAATGTAACTCAATACTGTGTAAATTTATTATATAACTTGATGGTAATATGAGGAAATTCAGACCGGAAGTTATTTCAACAATTAAACAAATTTCGTGTGTTTGCGTTTGAAATCCATTTACGTGCTTTGCAATTCATCCTCAATTATATCATAAAATTCAAATATGTTTAGCCTTGGCGGAGGGGTAGAATAACAAATCGGTGATTACCGTAGTTATGAAAAATTCGTCAGTCGGAGTGAAGAGATCTGTGAATTTATCGACTTAATATCCTATAAAACTTTCAGTAGTGGATGAAAACCCAATTTTTTTCCGAAACCACGAATTACCCATCCCACCCACTCCCCTCTCAATAGAGAACTCAAGAACTGAAATTCAACTTTCTCGATCCACGATTTGGTTTTTTTTTTGCATCAATTAAGGGGAGGGAGGGGGTTATAAGGGGGAACGATGGAAAAAATCGCCTCGTATTCATTTACCCATTACCGACGATTGGAGATCGGGGGAATGGGCCATCACGTGCGCGCCTTCGTGAGCCGAATGAAGGAGGAGACTGCTTCGTAATAATAATCCCCCGAGAATTATAACGCAAAAAAAATATACTAATATCGAAGAGAGAGAGAGAGAAAAAAAAGAGGCGGATCGATGAACGATTGACTGCCGATCGATCATCTAGGGAGTTCGGGAAGGGCGATATTTTTTCTCTCCCTCCCTCCCGCCGCCCCCCCCACCCCATTTTCCGTCACGAAGACCCGCGGCGGCGGCAGCCTCTCTCTCTCTCTCTCGGGGTGGTGCGCGCATTAGCGCCGCTCCCGTGCAGATGCGTCACGGCCACCCTCCCCCTTCCCTCTTTCTCCCCCCCCCGTCCACAACCTTCTTCTCTTCTCACTCCCCGCCCTTCACCCCCCCTTTTATCTCCGCTGAAGCCATTGGCTCAGGAGATTTCTCAAATCGCTTGTGTGTGTGTGTGTGTGTGGAAGCATTTAATGACTAAATGGATATGTATGCGCATCGAAGAGCCACCGAATCCCTCTCCTTATGGGTGGCCTCAAAACTCCCCCGTACTCCCATTAATTTTCCCACCCTCCTCCCATCTTCTTCCCGAACCGATTATTTTCGATTGATTCCGATCAGTAAACCCCCTGAGCTTCTTTCCTCCGTCCTTTCACCCCGTCCCTCACCCCTTCGATCTTGTGTACTGATTGAGAGATAGTTCGGAAAGGATCCCTTTGACGGAGCCATTTCCCGAATGCAAATTGATAACTCTTAAATAATGTATAAATAAATAAATCGCGGACTACAATAAGAAAGTTCAAAAGCCGAATTTAATCATTTGACTTTTGTCAAGTATGAGAATTAGCGTTGCGTCTTGTGCATTACATTCGACGTTTTTCTCAACACTTTTTATGGATTATGTATATTATTATGTGGGTTAATGGATATTTGTATGGATTGGGTGAATTTTACCGAAAATATCGGTAACATTTCTTTCTGTTTCACGAGGACTTAAGGATTAATAACGTAATATTCGTAGTATTCCAAAATTCAAGGAATTAATTTTTTCACGTTTATAGATTCCGTATTTGTTTAACCCATGCCCAGTTGTGTGGTAGAGAATGATGCAAATACGTTCATTTTTAAGTAAATTGTTTGATTTCACTCGATTATTTCACAATTTTCAATCTACATCTGGTATACACGAACATACTGAAAATCACTAATTTTTAAAGCGGCGAAAAACAATAAATTTGAATGTTTGGTGAAATAGAAAAAGAGACATTTCCCCCAAGGATTGGTATATCCATTAACGGATAGTTTTCGTATACTTTCTATTTTTTACACAAGGAAATAACGATAGCTGAAAAATAAATATTTTCATTTTATTTAGGTAATTATTCAATTTTAATGTATTGTTAGATTTCTATACTATTGTTTTCTATCAAATGTATAAAAACTGTTACAAGGATGAAGAAGCTACAGATATTTTTCCCACGTAGAAAGATGAATTTTAATATCTTCGTGATAGCTTATGCTGAAGTACGATATACTATTAAAGTATATTGCAATCATTTTGACAATATCGCAGAATTTCAGCTGCTGTTACTGAAATATTAACTTAGTGATCATGGTCATACGAAAAGCGTAAAGCAATGCCTGGCTTACCTATCACGTGGTATAAAGGTACGTTTTGCTGTACATTTTCGCAAGTGTCAAAGTAATTTCATTATATTTATATGGTCTTGACTCAGTTTTCATAACTCAAATTTTAGTGTTGTATGGAGAACAATCATTCAAATTGATCATCTTTTCAATCTCAGAAAAAATTGCAGGGTGAATTCTATATGCCTGCTAAACAGCTTCATTAACTATGAACTATTTATATATTGACGTTAAAGTCTGGAATATATTAAAATAGGTTTTCCATTAAAAAAATTGAAATAATTTGGTTTTATGTAACCACAGGGAGTTATTTGTAAAAGTAGGTTTCAAGTTTCGCAAAAGGGAGTTTGGAGTTGATCTAATGACCGAGATTTGCCATGAATTTTGCGCTACAATTTAGTGGAAGCAAAGATAACCAAGACGCCTGTTGAAACAAAATTTACTATGTTATCATTTTAATTATTTCTATTGTCGTCACCATAGGAATACATATACAGTTTCCAAAGCACTCTTTTAGCAAATGGTCAAGGTAATGTTCCCTAAAGAAATCTTGCAACTTTCTGAGAGTGCTAAAAGAAAAGTTGTAGCAGTAGTTGTTAGGGGAGGCGACCGACAGCTGAGGTCATTTGCGCCATAAGGGATGGATGGGAAAGGAAGGGTGGAGAGAAACCCGTTTAACATCCCATCCGACGGACGTCGTACTCACTCAAAGTGCTCTCCACAAGTAGGGATCGGGATACCGCTGAAAATTTATTGTTGTCTCCAGGATTAGAACCCGGGCCCTCTCGGAGGGAAGCCTGTACGTTAGCCAACGCACCATCCCGATCCCCTTTAAAAGAAAAAAAACCGCCCTTCGAACTATTCCTATTCTGAAATTTATTTTCGACGAGAATGATTTTTTTTTATCATTGTGGATATTTATAGATGGAAAGGATAGAAATTTTCTTTTCAATGATACAGGGCATTTTATGTGGCCTTTATGTGTATCTAGTCGACTGTTTTAACTCTAATACCGGAGCTCAACGGCTTTGTAAAACTGCTCTTTTCTAAGATTCCTTGAGTCAACCTCTTAAAACGCTGGTTGTAATCCCTAGCCCATTTTGTGACCTTGCGCTTCGCAATAAAAGAAAGGGCCTCGGAGAGTACCATTGCTACCAACCTTGCAAGTTTCATATAACGTAGGCTTTACCGTCTAAATAAACCTTGCAAAACCCTTCTGCTATTCGATGTATTTTTTGAAGATTCACTTGGTGAATTCTTTACGTTTCTTTCGCCAAAAAAAAACACCTCGTATCACAATCCTGTCTTTCTGTTCACATGGATATTTCTTCCCCCCTAGGTTTTTCCTGACACTCGTGTTTCTTTAGGGATTTTCTCCCTTCCCATTACCTTAAGCACTAACAAAACACAACCCTCCCCTATGACCCTCATCCTTTCTCTCTCTCCAGCCATCGTTTTCACAGAGCTCCCTGTCCTCGTCGCATTTTCGCACGTCTCGGCCCCTTGAAATCGTTTCCGTTCTCCTCATGTGAAAAGTCCTCCCCCACCCCACCCCCGCTGAAGTAAACCCACCGATGGGAAGGGAAGAAGGCAAAAGTCGGCAGTCCGGCGGGCCCGGGGGGACCGGAGGGGGGGGGGGGGGGTTAGTCGGTGGAGGGTGTGGGGCGCTGCAAAACTAGTGGCGGTAAACGGGGCGAGGGCCTTCCTCATGTCGGGGGGGAACAGGAAGGGTCGGGACGTGGAGCGGTGCCAGAAATTTGTCAGCGGGTGGCAAGTGCACACTTCTCCCGACTGATTTTGAAAAATAAAAATTTCCCTCTCTCCCTTCACCTTTCACTACTCTCCCTCACTTTTATGAATACTAAAACTATACGCAAGTCGATGGCAAAATATTTATTGCGCTACTGTTTAGTGTGAGCTCGGGTTACAAATTTCTAAAAGCTTACCTGGTACGATAAACTTTTAGTTGTGGTGGTAAACCCCATGTGGTTTTTTCTGCAATACTCGCAGAGATGTATGGCGAGCAAGTCTTTGAACACGTACTACTTAGAATTGACCGCATTTGAAAAATAAAAAAAATGGTCTCGCCTAATACTTCACAATGTCACATAAAGAAATATATTTTCCACTTGATTTCTCAAATTAAACAAAAATTTAATCCATAAAGCGACGGATTTTTCGCATTGTGGTGAATGAGTATAACCGTGTTCAATTTTTCATTTTTTATTTAAGCATTATTTATAATACCAATACGCCTTACGTAAAATAATGAAAAACTACGTTAGTCATTCATATTATTATTTCAATAATCCGATTCAAGAATGAAAAAGTTGGGAAATAATGTGTATTAAGATGAAAATGATAAGTCGCCTACCTAAAATTCATAGGATTATAGTACGTGTACATCAGTAGAATTGACTAATAACATGTGTACTGCAAATAATTTCAACTTTCTCGCGATATTTCATGCTTATAAATTCTGTAATGATTATGCATAATTTCTAGAGGATTAATCTACGTTAAATTGTAATGTAATGGGTTGGACAAAGCGTCAAATTCTCTCCATTTTCAATGATTAGTCTAGATAGATCTAGCTAGATCAAGTTGGTTCATGTGTCATGGCTACTAATTTCGCAGGTAAATCCATCCAGGGCTATTCTTACGCTCGACTCTCTCTCTCTATCACTATTTCACATCATACGGTAAAATATTCACTACCAATTAATTACTCATTAGATCTAGGACGTTGAGGAGTAAAATGTAGCATTATAGCCAGTGGTATATATTTCTAAGCTCCCTTATAAAGCACACCAATTTTACGTCAAAGAGTCAGCGCTCTGAAATGGGTACGGCTGTTTCAATAGTCCTATTAACTCTATTCCTAGATAGCGATCTGGAATATTTCCATCTTTTTATTGAAATGAAAGTATTCTATTCCATTATGACGTAAAACCTCTTATCGTCGCGGTGCACCGCATAGCTATTAAATGCAAAATTCATTTTTCCTCTGCAACTTTCCATTTTCATCATCCACTAACTCTCTGCAACTCTCATTATAATAAGCCTATAGGATTTAACAGACATAAAATATCGATTTATTTAACGTGGAAACCATATCATAGTTGGTAAGCTGGTACCTTGTAATAATGCTTTTAAATCGCGTAGCCCTATTTCAAAAATGATTTTAGAATCTAAAACCATATGTTGTTCATTTATAGTTCCATGTCAGGGCATCAAAAACCCATTCCATATTTAATTTAGGCCGCAATTTAATAGCAGATATCGGATGTCATCCAGTCATTTTCCTCGAGAGTCGGCAGCTGACTCTCTCGGCCGTCTGCACTCGCGATCGCCGGGAGACCTCACGCGCCGATCCCGGGAGTTAGCTCGATGGAAAAGATCGGACCGAACGTGAAAGGGGGGAAAGAATGTTAATACGGGAGGGGAGAAGGACGCGAGGAGGGAGGGCGGGAGAGAGAGAGAGAGACACGAGGAGGTTTGAGGGAAGCTGGACGAGAGAAAGGAGAGTATGAGGGAAGAGAGGGATGAAGTTATTAAGGAAGAGCCAGGAGAAGGGGCGGGATGCTTTCGTCTGGGGATGGGTGTGGAGGTTGGGTGGGGGGGCGCGGAGGAAGTGGCGGGAACGGTGAAGGGGAGTCTTCGAGGAGTGTGGGGCTGAAGAGTCTCTCGCAAGAGGGGCCGTCGGAGGAGTGGCGGGGCGAGTGGAAGTGGAAGTGGAATGAGGAGGGGCGGTGAGTGTGTTTGGTGGGGGCTCATGTTTTGTGTGTGTGTGGGTGATGCAGGTGAGAAGAAGACTCTTGTGCCCCCACCGACACCTCCTCCTCCTCCCCGCCCCTCCGGCCTCAAAACTCCCCTTCCCCCCGCCTGCCATTAGCAAGAAACCCCCCCCTTCTCCCCCCGATCTCCTCCCCATTCCTCGCCCCCTCGCACCGCCCCCCACGGCGGCGGCTTCTTTCATCTCGGCAAAGGCCCTCTCCGCCGCCCGCCCTACCAACTCCTCCTCCGGCCCTCCCCTCCCCCCCCACCCCCCCGCACCAAGATCCGTCTTCTCCACACGAGCATACACGCACACACACCAGGACCGACTCACACAAGACGGACACGCACACACACACCTTCGCCTTCCTTCGGCAGAGGACTTCCACCTTTCGGGTGAGCTGGGCGAGTCCAGCGGCACCTATAACACCTCTCTTGAAGGAAACGCTCTCCAACTCCCTGCTTCTCCTTCACTCCTTCCATCTCCTATCCTCTTCCTTTATCTCGTCTTCATCACGCCCTCTTCCCTCACTCCTACTCACTCGCCCTCTGCTTTCATCTCCGTCTTCCCCGCATCTTTCCTCTCCCGCCCTCTTAAATAGCCACTAAAATGTCTCTTGATATCTCTCATTTTCATTCCGCTTCAGGTGAGGAGACCATGATTGTTTTAGGGAAAGCCTCTTTCCTCGGTGCCCTTCCCCGCCGAATGATGACGATGGCTGAAGTTCGTGAATAAACAAGGTTCGCCCACGTTTCTTTTGATTACGCCCCCCTCCCCCTTACTCCACACCCACCTCCACCAGATTTCGGGTATGCCGGCCCTTCACTCCTTCGCTGACGTAGGGATCAAGAGTTAGTTGGTTTCATCGGTGCATCCCGGGGTGAATTGTCAATTCTAAAGGAAGCGAATTCTCCCCTCAGTGAAGGCACGTTATGTTAGAAACGAAGGCGTACGGATTATTTTGCTTGAGAAATGTTTCTGTTTTTATTACTTCTTCACGTCACCTCGAGTAATGATATTTTATGGAAGGTATCTCTTGTTATGGTAGTCGAATAATCAGGCGGTTGTTGCATCTCGCATTCCATGCTTCTTGTTTTCTTATTAGAGAAACACTGGCCAACATTTATATCTGTTTTTTTTTTCGGTTCGAAACATAATATTCTCGCTGGCGATCCTGCACGCGAACTTTAGTCTTTGAAGTCCTCAAACTCTCCTTCTTTTTTCGTTTCCTTCCATCTAAGCGACGGCTTCCCTTGTCCAAGACGTTTCAAGGATTTAGGTTTAGTTCTTTTGATCTCATCTTTCTATTTCGTGAATTATGTGAAATTTTGTAAGTCTTATACCCAATTCTAGTGACATGCGTGTCTCAATCTTCGTTTAAGGTGAGTCTCGTTCGCCGCTTCCTCAAACCATTTGTACAACCTCTTCATATTAACATTTCTAACGCCAAATTTTAGAGAAACTGTAACAGTAACTTTAACGGAGTCACCCGCTATGTGTGCATTATAATACAACCATGTCAGAGAGTAAAAATCATTTTTTACTCTCTGAAATGGTTGCATTATAATGCACACATAGCGGGTGACTCCGTTAAAGTTACTGTTACAGTTTCTCTAAAATTTGTCTAAGGTATGAACAGCCTAAGTGTTCGAAATTGGCTTTATTAACATCGTGGACTGTGGCGCGTCGCGCACGACTACGAATGCCTGTGACATTGTATGTACGGTATTTCGTCATAACATCTTGTTCCTTTAAAGCCCCCAAAATTTCAGAGTGTAAGAGGACGTCTCGGTAGCTTAATTGGTTAAAGCACTCGGCCGGATATCGAGGGATCCGGGTTCGAATCCCGGTCAAGGTGAATGATTTTTACTCTCTGAAATGGTTGCATTTCTAACGCCCTTGGCGGATTGTTTTGGAAAGTTTGGCTATAGCAGTGGAATATGATTGGCAATTGGCGAGTTTCATGGTATTAAATAATGCTATAGGTCATACAGATTAGCATGTAAATAATGTGTCACATGTATCAATTGGTGAAAATTGACAAGTATTTCCGTTCGAAAACGATGATTTATATTACACCCAATTCTCAATAAATGCTGTACGAAACCATGAAACTTTCTCTCTTATCATAAAAGAACGTCGCACGAGGACGGTAGAGCTAATATTTCTATTAGCCCAAATGGGGTGCCATTGTCATTGCTTTTACAGTGACATCTCTTAAATGTACGTGTAGTGATGGAAAGCTTGAATACGCTAATAATAGTCTTTTCGGTTAAAGTTATCGAATATATTTCATAACTTGAGTCGTATTTTATAAACAATACATGTTTTCGTAATTTTATCACATGGAATATTGTGCCCTTATTTTACCCTTTCACGTACATGTCCTCCTTTCTTGATACTCTATGTTTTACGGTTATTTTATCCTCTACATTCTTTACACATGGCTCTCAGAGACTTTGCATGGTAATTTATTGGTATACAAACTTAATAATTAATAGTTATCGCGAAGTTCAGCTGTGTCTAAATTATTCCACTGGGCGTATATGTTCATCCTATTTAGAATAATTTTCAGTAATCGATAATGATTAAATGAACATACACTGCAAAATTCTTAAAGTATTTTTTTTACAAAATATCCGTATACATTAGCATCGCAATTATCCATGAATTGGGATGCACAACTTTCTTTCAATCATGGATTGAAATTTTCTCTGGTGAATTTCCTTCGCTGGACACGATCGATCTTTATTATTTGATTATCACATTCCTATAATTCCAGAAAAATATCAACCTTTTCTTTGCGTGTGCTAAAAATAACCTAAGTATGGAAGCTTTAGAGACCTTTTATATCTATTAGATTTAGAAAAAATAATAATTTGTGTCAGATTAATGCTTCATCGTTTAGTTGTTTTTGTTTTGTTAATTCTTCTCACCTCTATTGAGTACTGTCTAGTTAAATGCTGCCAGTTACCTGTTAAATTCCAAAAGTAATCACATGGTGTTAAAATCATAAAATTTGGGTACTAGCAAATAAAAACTTATTATTATGGATGAATGGATCCAGAAGCAGCGAAGCAGTCCAGAAGCAGCGAATAAAATTCTATCGATCGTTTGCATTAGAACTTTTCCGATCTACAGTGATGAAAACGCAATGGAGAAAACTTCCGTTCAAGACTCAAGAAAGATGTCCCTAGGATATCCCTGCCCGCGAACAATTACTTCGATAAATAAAATTTCCAATCAAATACATTGAAGATTTCGCCCGTATTCTTTGAAAAAAATGTTTAGAAATTAAATATGTGTGAACACACTTGTTAAATGGAACCATTTATACGTTGCCACACTTCCCGTTTGTTAGATGATTGCGCAATTAGATAAACTGTATTCGCACACCCATGAGCAACACGTAATAGCAGGACTAATGTCTTCTCCCTTAATCTGATTCCACAAATATTCCCTTGTTAATCTTCCCAATCAGAAAGTAGGAAATATTTTTGGATCTAGAGAACTCGGGTAGAAAATACGAGTGGAATAACGTAAAATAATGTAACAAACGCTTGTAGAATGTGCTCGTACATATTTACCTAAGCTAGATATTATAAAATGCTAACTGCCGAATTTTCGGTTCCAAATTTTCTCGATTTCCTCCAAAAGTATTCTCAGGTTCTCAATTAAAATTAAAAATTATTTAATATTGCAACATATCTAATTGCTTTGCTGCTACAACAAAGTTGAGAAATGAAGAGTTCCGAGTATTTATATATAGAAAGGGTTCATTAAAATATATACTGATTCTACTTTTCTATGGCTGTGAGAGATTAAGGGTGGCACCAGCGGAAAAAAATAGGTTTTCAATGAGGAAAATTTGATGCTACTGAAGAATAATGGAAGTGAAATGGATTTACTCGGTAGCAAATGAAGAAGTAAATACTTCGAGGAGTGAATAGAGAGAGAAACCAATAGAGAATACTGGAAAAGGAAAACTAATGGGCCATATGCCGAATTGCGACATTTTACAGAAATATGTATTTGAACGTAGAGGGGAAGAATTTCAGAGTACAGCAAAGGATGAATTACGAGAAGAAGGTTGGTGGGATGAGAAGTCAGCGCACGGAACTCTAAAGAATTGATGAATTGGCAGGGAGGATAGCAGGGGTCGGAGAACTAGGGAGAAAGGTCAGCTGCAAATTCCTCTTCGAATTGATAACTCATGGTGGGCGATGGGATTACTTTACGCTACTCTTTTCGCCACTTTATCTGTCGTTTCCCATTCATTATTTTATTGTTAAAAACAAGAACACGATTTCAAAATTTCAATGTTAATATTGTATCTCATAATTGCAGGGATAATATACGAATACATTACGAATATACGATTACTCGTAATTCCACTAATTTTTTTTAATCTTGCGGATTTGAAGATTCACGTATTTATATATAAATATTATACATTTTATATAATCATGATGTGTGAATTTAACATTTTTTATTTAATTACTTCAATGTCAGAGCAGCACAATCTAAGATCGGACCCAAGCTGGTTTTCTACCACCTGCGTTTAACGTAGCACGCTCACAATATATCGTACAACCTTTATGACATCGGATGCAAGTCAGAGATTATAGGCGTTAAGGACGGAACGCATGATCCTTTTATTAGCTTGAACTATCTCTTAGTATATAGGATTTTCATTGAAGGATGTGTAAATGTGAACTAATTGCATCTGTCACTGGTTGAGTGGGTTACAAGCTCGCCTGCTAGCATCAAGGTTTTGCAATTAAGGGTGGCATACCGGTAATGGATGCTGTACAAAACCTAGAGCTCTAAGAAAACAAATAGCAAAGAGTGGCTTCATGGGATCTCTGGAGCAAAAAAAAGGCCACGTTTCATCTGGGAACAGTAAAAGCGTATGCAGGAACTTATAGGTCGATGACTAAATATTATACAGTTACTCCATAAAAATTCAAACGAACAGGTTTCAATGACAATGAATAATACACAGCAGTTTTTAATGGGTCTGAAATGAAATATAATATTTATATTTTCGTCGGTACGTATTCCTAATCATTGGAAATCTATTTCTTGTTGTAGTTTTGTACGTTTCCTAAGAACAATTAGGGACGTTTTGCGTGGATACACTCTCAATTACTCTATTCCTTTTTTAACTCATTGTACCTTTTACTACATTTCCCATATATCCCTAAATACTATTCTTTATCTCTCACTACCCCGCTTACTGATACCTGCCGTTCTGTTTTTCCTAAGTACACGTGTCTTCAGTTTATTTTTTCTTGCAAAGCCTTTCCTTCCGTTAAAATGATTTTTCTCCTGCTATCTCTGCTACTACACACATTTCCCTCCAATGTCCAAATATGCGAACAGCTCAATCCACTCTAATTTAATCACTCCTACCTTAATAATGTGAACTTTGTGATCCTACCTCTGTAGAATCTCATTACTTCGTCTATATTAATTAATCCCTACAATATTTTTCGTTGTTCTTCTTGATTGTATTCCACGAGAGTTAAATATATAATTCTGATGAAAATGACTATGCCTTGGTTTTAATTTTATTGAGAAGTTAAGTTTATTTGTTTTATTTACTGACTTTTAATAATCAAACCACTTTACTTTTCCACATAAACTTTTTAATTTTTACTACCCAGGTTTCGTTATAACATAACATCATCAGGTTTTTCATTTTAATCATTAAAAAGTTTATGTGGAAAAGTAAAGTGGTTTGATTATTAAAAGTCAGTATGAAGATTTTCCACCAAGTTACGCCAGAAACTGTTTTATTGTTTTATTTAGTTTTATACGGACTTAGTGAACACCAGAAAGGCATTTGTTCCTTAGGGTCATCATTAGGAAGACTTTACCCGAGATTGGGTTGGCATGGTAAATGGCTTTCCTGTCCTTGTCTTCAAATCCCGGTGGTGGTAGAAGTTTTCACTGGGATTCCGATCTTTACTTGTTTGCTGTTTGAGAACACTTCAAGTCGACTAGGCCTTCCGTTGGTTGAGACTTAAATTGTTGACCCCTTGGCGGGTTTAATTAAGAGTAGGGTACTTCAGACGACGGGTTTCTCTCCACCATTCTCCCATTCCCAGAAAATCCTACGCCTGCTAAGTTAGCCTCCTATTCCTAATGTCCAAATGGTGTCAATAACTTCAACTGTCGGTTGTCTCTCTAATAAACATTGATACGATAGTCTCCGCATGCTAATTTCATATTAAAAAACTCAGATTAGACTATACGAAGGTTGATGTGAACGTGGAGCTCTTGGATACGATGCCCTAAGGCGTGTGGATGTCACACATCAGGGTAGGAGGCCAATTACTTACCCTTTGCCGTCTGTGGCTTACCAACAAGAAGGAAAAGCACAAGAGCGCCCAGTTATTAGGATTCCGGTAGCCACTAGACTATTGCAAGCATTTTTCTTAAATCAGGGAATTCAAAGTCATTAAATTTGAGAGATAAATAGATTAACTAAAAACACATAATCAATCCCTATGAAAACAATTTTAATATTTATTTAAATGTAACACTACTTGACGAAGACGTGGCGATTACTAGGCTAAACTATAATTATCAATGAGCAGAATAAATTTAATATTAGCAAGCATTAAAATAACATGTTTTTATGCATACTATTGTAAAAATGTCAATAAACTCTTTAAGCTAAACCTTTGAGGTAAAATTAAAACGAAACGAGAGAAAAAAATATACATATATATGAATAAATAGATGAGTGCACTCAGCAAGGTCATGAAAATATTATCACAGCACTGGGTTGTGTAGATGTTTCCTCATGTATAGGAGATTGGAATTTCTTGTCAATATTACAGATTTATGTGAAGTTCCTTCCTTTCCTGTGACCGATTTGATTATTCCTGCTCTTCAAAGTAATTAATGCGGCACAAAAGCAAATAATTGCGCCCAAGTATCTCTGAGCGTTCCTTATTTTTCCGGCACTAACAAAATTATCTAAATCATTTGAACGTAAAAATATTCAAACGATTCGCCGCCTTCCCTATAAATTGATGTCATTCTAATTGTAATGGAAACCCAATTTATTCCACTTTCGTACGAAGATGTCATTAGTACTTATTTTTCCTCCACAACATCGCAAAATTTTGTTTCATTAAACGAAGAAATTGTAATCATTCAAAGAAGTATCTTGAGAATAGGTGATGTCGAGGTTTTTCAAGCTTTATTATTGGGATGCTTAGTATATATTATTGGTGCCAATTAAAATACATGTCACGACATTTAGGAAAGGTTGCATAAGAATAACCGCTAAGGTTTTCTTCCTCTTCTGCAGTGTCCCGTTTTTTATGACCCGCAGGTTACGATTCGCTACCTTAGCGTACAAAATGTTGTAGATGTAGGGTATAGAACGCGAGACCTGTTACCAAATCGTCCTTTGCAGTGTTATAGCGTAAATAACTTCTTTTTGGTGGCTTGGCATCTTTGGCCGTCACGTTTGAGCATCTTATTGAACTAGGTGCGACATGTAACAACTTGTGTAAATAAACTCCAACTCTTAAACCCCTCTAACTCTCTCGGATTGTTTGTCGCGGAAGTCTTCGCCTATTCCACATTGCGTGTTTGCACATCCCTTCTAAGCCCTTCCGCTTGTCTTTCATTATAACTTGAGTAACATGTAAATCAACCGAAATGGTGGGCCCGAAAATAATATAGGGTTAAATAAAGGGTGTGCATTTTTTACTTTTACGTTTCCCGGTTTTAAGCCGCTTTCAATGTTGCTACTTACTTTTCACCTTCAGGTTTCTACGTAAAACTAAGTGGCAAGTTTGGCTAGTGGAAAATAAGGATTTAGGATGAAGGCAGCTTAATAAGGGAGTTATAACTAGTTTTTCAGCACATTTTTTTCTTAACCGAGATGGTCGCGAAATTTGCAAACTTACCCCCTCACTTGATCAATCCTTGATTAGCAGTCGGCTCTGGCAACTCATTCTGTGTCAGAATCATTACATGGTTCTGAGGGTATACATTTCAATTATGAACGTCGATGACAATTCCAACGAATTTACCATGCAACGGAGAATTATTTGAAGTAAACAGTTTGAGATCAAATCGTCCTTTTACTAACCTTGGAACTGAATCGAGATGGTCGAATCTCTAAGTCTCATTCTTGAATCTAAGGTGAAAATGCATTTCATATCCCATTTGATTCAGTTGAGATGAAACATGCTTGATTTTCGAGAGCGTCAATAAAATCACTGGTCAGAAAACACTATCGATGAACACCAATGGTTGTGTGTGTAAATTGGAGAGAAATGTATTTTTAGAATGGTTACATTTGAAAAATTTCATAGATGCAGTACATGAAAATGAAACTGCTCTGCATTCCTACCTGTATGCCACCTGTCATCATTCTTCATCTGTGAAGATGGGGTCAGAGAAATAATTCATTTTATCGGTTTCCCCCACAGTATAATATTTACCATTAGTGTGGAATGAAAGTTACTTAAGTGAAGTGAACAGAGAAAAAAGCCAGAATGAGATGCACTTAACAAATTCGAGGCGTTAAAGCAAAGACGGTCGTGTCGCTAAGGGTATGGAGAGTGAAATACTTAAGGATTTATGATATATAAGTACGCACAAGTACTATACTTCAGTCCTATGCTTTTCAGGTGTAGTTTTTCGCAGAAGAAATTTCTGTAGGTCCCGGATCAAAGCCAATATTGGGAAATGTTTTGGTTTCTTCAAGTATTTTTCCATGTTCATTGAATCGAGAGTCTGAAGCTGAGTGTGGCGGTGGATCTTATGACTTTTATCGTGGTTCAGGAGCGTCACAGTGTCCGCTCTGAATTTTGCTCTCTTTCTTCTTGATGCTCACATTCCCTAATTGCACTCAAACTATTTCCTGGACAAATAAAAGGCACTCAAGATCATTTTATGCCACTTTTACGGAATCGAAAAAATTCCGCGATGAAAAATATTGGTCTGCTTTGTTTATGATAGATCCGTAATTCTGGCATAAGTGGCCTCCTTTTCGAGAACAAAGGATGCGTGAAATGAACCTTGCGAATGTTTGCGCTACCGTTCAAACGTGATTACGGATGAAAGGACAATTTGATCACAGGTTTGCCATTTTTTGGACAGTAATGTATGACTCTAATGGGTTCATTTTGTGGTTGTATTTGACCAAACTATGTCTCCTCAAAAGAAAGTAACATTTCTTTGGACGATTCTCACAGACGATTTCTTTGGACGAATAGCTTTATTTGGGAATAACTCATACAGACTTGAAACCTTCGCTCATAACTTTGGATAATCTACAATAGTATGCACCAACACCTTTATTAAATAGGTTTGGTTGAATAACTATTAATTTTTTTCACTCAAATCTCCTTGGATAGATATAATCTTTTAAATTAACTTCGTTGAAAACGGTTAGGCATTTTCATTGGTAATAGACGAGGAACATTCTTATCTTATGGCTCAAAAAATTCTGTTTTGCATTATATAGGACTAGTGAAGGAATTATTATTCTCTTCAAGGTTCAATTTTAGGTATCGTTTTGTAAATATAATCGGAAATATCAACATTTAACTAAAATAAAACTTCGCCCCACTTGTAATAAAAATTAAGACAAATTTTTTGTCTCGATTATTTCATCAAAAATGAAATGCAATTATTAAATGAGTGCGCTCGTAGTTCCCATCTCGAAGGTAAAGAAAATTGTCTGACTAAACTATGTGATGAACTGAGATTTGCAGTTACGTATAGGATTTTCGTTTGCTTGCATTTTTGTAAATTTGCGTACAAGGGAGAAATTTAGTTTAAATTTATGTTACGTTCACGCTAGGGACTTCCTTAGAAGTTCTCTCTTTTAAATCGCTAAGTCGAAAAACCCGATGTATGTGATGCCAATTTAGTTGTGAGCAAAAAGCTTGTAAGCATCATAACATTCTCAATGTTCCACCTTGGAACTGCGATTTGAAAGCGCCAGTCCGCAAAAAAAAGCGCAAATGCGGCAAAAATCGCTTGAGAAATTTCAGGTCGTCAATGCCACGCTATTTATGAGAGATTATTAAATAGGACTAGTCTTGAGATCATGTAGAGATTATATCATTTTCATTCTCACCTCCACTGGTTCCTTAAGTGTATGAAGAAAATTTAAAGAGGGTATTTACGTTTCAGTTCTGTATATTGGGCTGCAATTTAGAAAAAGGGTTTCGAATCGAAGTTAAGGAATGAAAAAACATTGGTCATTAAACTGTTATAATGTTTCCAAATGCAAGAACTGCATCACATTAAAATCATTCGCTTTAAACGAGATTTGAGCCCTGATTCTTCGATATACAATCAATTGCTTTATTCTGCTTAGTTCTTTGAGTTGTTTTGTTATTAGTTCAACATTATATTGGGATAATTTAAGATAGAACGTAAATATTTATTCCTCAATCGTCTCAGTACTTCTACTTATATTCAAGTAGGAGCTTAATTGAAAAATACTTCTTAAAACGATATCACCTTTTTGTATTGTAACCCCACACTCGTGCATCATATCTTCCAATGGACGCTTCTAAACCTTCGCTGTTAGTAATTAACTTTTGCCATTTGGTAAAACGTTTCATGAAAAATAATAATCCTATGTTCACTTCCGTATTAAGTATTCATCATCATCATTAAATAATCATCATAATCTTTCGGTTAAGTTAGTAGTCTTTCGGTTAAGGTAAGTTTTGGAGGGACACAACAACCAAATATATTACGTGAATATTAGTAGATTGTATTTCAAGTCTTTTCAGGAAGTAGTATTCGAATTGAACGCATTCATTGCGAAACAAATCAGGCATTATTTAGTAATAAGACGAAAGTAACTTATGTTTCACATGCTGCCAAGTACACCAGGGAGCGCTACGCAGATACACGGAAATGAACGTATTTTTTTATATCTTCTGATTAATTGTTTTTCATTATAAAAGTTTTAGTTTTCAATCAAAATTTAAGCAATTTTATTTTTCTACTTTAGCGGCACTAAACAAGTCATACTTTTGGTGCACTATGAAATATTTTGTACAATATCCACATTTGTCTCACCTTTTGATGAAAAAATTTTTATTTTTTTAATCTAACAAAGAACTTTGCGAAGATCACATTAATGCAACTGTATTGTATCTTTCAAAGAAATTTACATGCATGAAACTACAGATTACTATTTCCTTGAAGAAATAAAGCGTCTTCTCTCAATGTTTCAGTAGCCCTATATTGTATAGTTTAATCGTAAATACGAATTCATTCGACTATCTGAAATATAATTTTACTCTTTGTGTAAAATACTGCACTGGAGAAATTTATCTGATATATTTTTAGATTAGATACGAGCCAGTCACCATCAGCATAATGCAGAAATGCTAATCATTGCGTTCTTCCCAGAAGGAAATTTGATTAACATTTGTGGTTAGAATAGGCATATATTTCTCTCTTGCAAGGTTATATTTCATAATCATACTAAATAATTTTGTCGTATAACACAGTATATACTGATGGACCTATTAACGTAATAAAGAAGAAGAAACTTTTCACCTATCAACGATGTAATAATTTTTTCTCAAATTATTTGTATAATTTTTATATGACCATTTGTTAAGACCGAATTTAAAATCAAATTTAACTTTGGATCATAGACTCTGTGGATGACAATATTTTGTTGGCCTCATAAATAATAAACGTGAAAAATGATCGGTCATTTATCGAGATGACCTACTCAATGAACCCAAGAAATATACACCTTCATTAATATTTACATTAATTTTCCAAATAAATTGTAATATACAAGTCCAATAAATTATTCGATATTTTCTGAACTCATTAGCGTATTTTTCGCCATGGCTATGAAACGAATGAAGTTAGGGAAGTCATTTCACTGCATGCTAATCATGCTTGTAAAATAACTCACTAGCGTTTGATCTATTTCATTATATCAAAATGAAAATTATGATAAAAATAATGGATTTACCACAGTTTTAGTCTCATAAAAAATTTTAACCAAGGGAAAATATGGCAAATATCGATGAAATATTGGTTCAAGATCGTGGGTCGACATTTAAAGTAGGTGATTCTGTATGTGATATCTTATCTCTAGTATCGATACTTGTCATTACGATGGTTTAAATGGTATATAATGAGTTTTAAATATAGTCGGAAAAATTACAGGAACATAATAAAGAAAGCTTATTGCATTTCTCATAAAAATAAAGGGGACCCCATTTTTCGGCATACATGCATATTTGTTCAATTTTAGTGAGCAAACCCATTTATCTTTACAGTCCCATTTTCTGCTTAACCGATCGTCTCAATGCCTTATTTCTTATTGATTGTCTGAATTTGTTAAGTCCATGGAGAAATGGGCTGACTAGTTCATAGTGGATTGTCCGATTATTCCTCTATTCGATGCAACTATTCGCGAATTGCGAACCACTCGCGTTCATAATTTTGAGAAATTATATCGAGAATTATCAGCGACCGGTGTTTAGAATTTGAGTTGGGTTTATTGAGGAGTGTATGGTGATGCATGCCCACACCTTTGGAAAGGACGATAATGGAATGACTTAGATTTTTGTGACAATTTATATGAATGAATGAGAATGAATATATTATTCCCTTTTAAAGGCAAACATTCTTGAATACTTGCTCACCTACCAAATAAGAATTTGTTCATAAAATATACTTGAATTCGGATTTGAAACGCAGTCTTAGGAAACCAACCAAGATAGGAAAAAAATAAAGAGACATTATCAGCGATAGTCTGAGAAGCGGATTGGATAAATTGAGTAAAAATGTACACGTGAGAAATCGTAATACGAAATATATGATAGAAAATATACGGAATACGAAAAATACTGACCGACTACGAAAAACTACGGACAGTAAACCTAGATAATTATTTAGCTAATCCGCTACGCGAAAACTGTACATACGAAAGACTGTATTGAAAGCAAAATATAGAGAGGAAACATAATTTGTGTTATCTGTTACAACTAATTGGTATTCTTAGGTAATCGCATCCAGTAAATGAAACACTCGGGTATTTAAAACTCCATCGATTTTACAGAGTTTTTAGTTAATTACTTTCAACGCTTATTCATGATGGTAATAAACAATCGAGACCAAGAAATTATGAACAATTATTTCTACCCATCTCGTTTCTTAAGTTAAAATGCATTATACAAAATAAATTTTGATGTTTCCCGAATGCCAAAACAAATATTTCAACTTTAGGCAATTAATTTCACAAACTCTTTACAGTTTGAATTTTTAAGTTTCAACTTTTCCGGTAAAATGGACATTTTTGTCATTGTTTACAAGAATCGGTGAGGAATGATCGCAACTTACGATGAAAATTCCACTAACTGGGAAAGAGTTTGAAACAGCAGAGTTAATGAGGGAAACGTTCAAATAAACTTGATTCTTAAAGCTTACAAACTGTCTTCACAGACCTTTTTCCTATTATTTTTAATCTTTACATAAATAAACGTTTTTTAGTCGCTCAATAGTCATGTGAAATACATAATGTCCGATATTTTTACTGCTGAAAGAAAGAGAGAGACACATATTTCTTATAGGTGGATCATTATCAAGTTTAAATACGTAGAATGAAACAGTTGTGCTACGTCTAGGGACGTTACGCAGTGCTCTCTGGATTTTATTGCATTCATAAAGTACGGCAAGAGAAAATAATGGGCGAGTGCTTGGTGACAACCGTGGAACTGAACATCCTGGTAGGTATTGCAAGCATAATACCTTGCATTTTATTCGTAATCCTGACATAAGGTAGAATTTGCCGCAAATCCTAAGAAAATTTTCAACAAAATTACCGTTTCAAATTCGTAGATGTACACTCGTAGCTCTTAATCATTCTTTAAGCTTAAATGAGTAGCAATTATTTGTGTACGGAAGAACGAGAGTTCATTATCGACCAAATTCTTAAATTTTAAACTTTGACGAAATAATCCAAAAAATATATATTTATTGAAATGAAACGAAATTGTAGTCTTTGTTATTCCACATAATTTCACGCAAAGGTGTTTGGAATTGAAAAGTCTATGGTTTCATTTAATTTCAATGTGTTATGCGAATTCCAAGAGAATAGGTAATATATAATATATAATAGGTAATTATTATTGCCATAATAATTACCTATTTAAAGGAAGATTATTAACCAATCTTTTCTTAATGGTCAATAAATAAGTCACTATTCTTTTCGTGTTAACACTCGCATAAACGAATATCGCGAGATATTTTTCGTTTACCTATCCTTATGTATCACAGTAAACGAACAAGAGTCACCGATCTATGATTTAAAAAAATAATTACCTCATTACAACTTTTATTTGAACTCTAGTGTTATTAAATGATTCATGGCATTAGATTTTTCCACCTATATGTAAAATTGTTTGTGAGTTTAATTGCCCTTTTAAATTGTCAACAAAAGGTAATTATTCAATACACAAATTTTGGCCGGTGGCAGACAAGCCATATCATGAACAGCCGCCCAATGCGAATAATTATCTCTTTGAAAATATCTGACAAAAGAATTACCAGAGGACACCATATTTTTTTACTATATTTTAAAGTGATTGTTTCCATGGAGACATTCGTTCTTTATTTATGTCCTCATCGGCCTCGGAAGACAAATTGTATCCATATTTTCCGCAAGAAAAAAACCCTGGGAAATTTTATGTAATTCTAATTTCAGCGTCGTTACTCTTCAAGCAAAAGATTTATGTCGAAATATTTGCTCAAAACAACTGCGGAACATCTTTTAAAACGCATTGGATGTCTATTCTGGCGTAAGTTCTGATTTGTTACACAAGGTAGCAAAAAATATCGAAGTTAACCTTCATTATAGGTCCTCAAACAATGGATTGGTATTCATTTCCAATGAGTCTGTTTTTACTTCCTTATGCTTGTTGAATGAAGACACAAATCAGTGTCCTACACGTAAATTATTATTGGCAGATACCGAGGAGCATGGTCGTAAGTGGCCCCTCTCCCTGTACGAAATATAAATTTCTCCTGAGAAATCAATTGCCGGTGAACGTTTGTTCAAAGGATGTATTCGACCTTTTGCGTACTTCTAGACAAATTAACGTGTCATGAGGCATTAAATAGGAAGCGTAATTAAATAAAATTATTACCTTGCCATACAGCGCTATAACGGAGCTAAAGCACTGCAGCCAAATTGGCATCTAGTTCTTATTCCGAAGAAACACGTGGAATGAATATATTAAGGCGATAAGGTTTAGAGTGGATTTGAGAAATGTTTCATCGAAGTTTAACATTTTGAGGATTAATTGCTTCCTGTCAATATGTATGTGCGAGATATTGAATAAACGATGTGAATGGACCGCCAAAGTTAGGAGTTGGCTTAGGATGGAGAATGCTTGCTTGATTATTTTAGCGAGAAATATTCAGAGCAAGAACATAAACAGTTTCCTTAAGCGTTGCATAAAATGAGATGCTGCTAGGGGGTATCAGTGTGAAACGTAGTTTTTTGAGTGAGGTGATACTTTGGAAGTACCTAATTCTGAAATATCATTCCGAATAGTAATTGAATGGCGAATTTTTACTAAAAACATCGTCTTCCATTTGTCATTATTTGCTCTAATGTTTCTGGGAAATGCACTGATTTCCAAAAAACGTATCACTGCGAAAAAGCTGAATTGGCAATATATACATGACGACTACTCATCTTTTAGCATTTTAAGTATTGCATAAAATTTGCATTTTTGAGAACAAATAACATTCTGACTGATAGTTATTCACATTTCGCCAAAACAGGAGAGAAAAATGCTTCCATACATTCCGACTTTTGACTTAGTTTGGAATTGGTTTCCTTTTCATACCGATTCTCAGACGTTCTCCTACACGTTTCATGGTTCCTCACGGCTATAAAAATTGTTTTAATAAATCAATAAGGATTGAATTATCTATAGTTTATATGAACAACTTAAAAAATATTTTGGGAAATACTGCAATACAGCTTTCGAAAATAAATGCAATCACCACGTCCCGTTTTCCTTAGAAACTTTGAATAATGAGAAGACAGGAAAAGCATTTAGTTCCTTGGTCCATTGCCTCGATTGGCTCATTAAGGTTAAGTATAGGCATCAGCATTTTAAAGTCCAAAATGTTTTTCAGATGGTTATGGGGACCGCATGAACATTCTCAAGACAAATCAAACACTCAATATGATTTTCCCAACCGAAGTTTCAAGATTTTTTTTGCAAAATATGCTACACACACACGCACAAAATGCTCCGAATATATATATATATATATATATATATATATATATATATATATATATATATATATATATGGCACTGTACTCTCAGTCCATCGTATTTCCTATCTGTTACCCAAATTAGCATTAAATTCCGCACATATTTCTTTTTTGACACATTCTCTTCCGATATTGGTCCCGGAGGAAGAAGTATAATTCTCTGAAAAAATAGAACCAACTTAATAGAAGTAAAGTAAAATATCATTGTTTTCAGGGCCCACTTGTTTAGGAATCTCTTTTAGTTATTGATCGACAGTGCTGCCATTGATGCTTCAAATAATTAATGATAATTATGGATACAATTGTTAATATATTGACGATGTTCATAGACGAGTATAGCCAAATTTGTAAATGAACGATTTTCTCGTTTCATATGTGATTGACGCTTGAATTGTAGCATATAAATCGATAATTAGTTAGGTATAATAGACGCTGCGGCTGCTTTCACTTGGATTTGGCCAATTGTTTTCAATCGATGTCATTGCATCTTATGACTTCGGTTTACTGATTTCAAGACAAGAGATGTACGTCTCTTTTAGTTTACAAATATATTGCGTCCTAAATTGATGGACGGCTCACCTTACATTTTGCTACCAGAATATTATATTTTTTTTAGAAAAGATCAACGCAAGCTTAAGGAAAATATTCGTTTTCCATGGGCGTTTCCATATATTTTGTATGTACAAAAATTATTTACAAGCGATGCACCTCGAATTCCTGCCTATGCAAATGTCTTTTGGTTTCATATTCAGTTTCTCGGTCCCCAATCTCCATTTCCCCAAAACTACTTAAATGTTAAAAAAAAAATAAATTAAGGAGCACCATGTCGTTGATATGCCTTTTGTGGCGAGCTTCTTGAATAATAGGGCATGTTGTTTTTAGGAAGCGTGACGACTTCCATTCCTTTGGCTCGTCCTTGCTTAAATATTTGCTCTCCGGAGAGTTTTGTTACGTCCAACGGTCCGAGAAGTCATTCCCGTGACAGCGCTTTGGAACCAATCCCATGAGTGAACTTCCATGACGACCTCTCTTACTCTTTATTTCACTACTAGTCACCCGATGAAAATGTGACGTCCGCAGGGGTTTAATCACGTGTACTATGACTCCTGGTTTGTCGACATATAATACGCCAAGCGCATTACAATCACGGTTTGAACATAAGCGGTTGCTCGTGAGCTTTTATTAAAAAAACCATAAACCTCTGCGTTGAACTAAGCCTTTCAAAAGCTGCGTTTGGCATGGACTCGCTTGAGTGTACCAAATTTAAGAGTTGTGTTCATGCTGACTTTGATATCAGCAATAAGAGAATTCTCATTAGTATGAAGGACTAAAGTGAGTATGCCCTAAGAACATATTTTCTTGATAATTAGCCAAACTCAAAGAACGTGTTTAAATACGGTATGGTATCACTGTTAAAATAATTATTTTGAATTATTGTCTTACTATTAAGAGAATTAAACCAACAAAAGTAGAAGAAGTAACCGAGTTCAATTGAATTTAGTACTGATGTGCATGAGCACCAAGCTGTAATGTATTTTATAGAACAACAATCAATTGGTACTCACTTACACAGCTTACAATATAAAGAATATGATCACAATAATATAAAAAATTTATATGCTGATCTGCTGCTTAGAATAAATAGACTGCCGAAATCTTAAAGAATATCCAAACAATAAGGAAAATGATTTCCACCCTCGAATTTGAACAAGCGGATCGAAAATCTCACCTGCTTCTCCCGAGCCGTTCAGTCCTTCGAAAGTCTTGCTGGTCATCTGGAAAAGTGCGTCCAGCGGCGATGAGGACGCCGAGGACCCCCCGGTCGCGCCACCTCCGCCTCCTCCGGTCACCCCGTGGGCCGGCCCCGCGGACGCTGACCTTCTGTGGTGTCCGGAGCTGTGGTGGTGGTGGTGATGATGGTGGTGGTGGTGCCTTTGGAGGTGAAGATGAGGGGACGGGATGAGCATCGGCGGGGGCGGCGTCGCCTGCGTCCCACCGGAAGACGGGCTGTCGGGATAATCGCTCTCCGAGCACCGGCTCGATGGGTCACAACAGTCCATGGAGGGCACCCCGAGAGACGAGGGCTTGCCGCTCCTTCGGGGGGTCGCCTGGGCTCCCACGGGCCTCCCCTGCAGGGACAGAGGGAGGTGGGAGGCGGCATCGCCAGCCGCTCCTTGCTGGACCGCGGATCCGAGATCCCACGGCCTGACTATTCGTACACTGGCCCCCGGGGACGCGGCTTCGCACGCGATACCGTTGTAAACGGTGGAACCCGTGGGGGACGCGGGGGCCGCCGACTTCTTCACCGCCGGCTTATGGTTCAGAATGTCCAGGATCGAGAACGACTTAACCCCGCCGACGACGGAAGGACGGGTCGCGGCGACTGGGGGCGGCGGCGGTGGGGGCGGAGGGGGCGGAGGCGGGGGCAACGGTGGAGACGGTGGCGAAGCGGGTGACGGAACCCGCGGACTGGTCCCCTTCGGAGACTGGTGACTGCTGGGTTTTATGTGCATCATCTTGAGTTTCTTGAGGGGCTTGAAGTAGTCTTCGTCCTCCTCGCACTCCTCTTCCGCCCTCGAGGACGGACTGCCCCCCGCGAACGATTCCGTACCGCAGTCGGACATGACCGCAACGTGACCCTCCGGTCCCACTCCACTGCTGGCGCTGCTGGCGCCACTGCCCCGCCTCCTCCTTCTCCGCCTCGTCAGGCTGTCGGCGTCCTCGACCTCCGAGGGGGTCTTCGGGGGCGGGGTCGCCGGCCTCAGCGGGGCGACCGGCGAGGGACAGCCGACGCTGATCTCGTCATCGTCGTCTTCGGCAGGTGCGACCTCCGGGTTAGCGACCGGAGAGTCTCCCGGCACGTCGTCCCCCGGCGAGGGTGGTTCGCCCTCCAGAGAGCCGTCGGTCATCCTGCGGCGCCTCTGAACGTGTTGCTGGTGATGGTGCTTTCGGGTGGAGAGATTAGCGGGGGCCGGGGGTGGGTGGGGGCTGGGCGTCCGCTCACCGTGCGTGGTGGCGTCGGAATCGCTTCTGGGGGAATCCGCCCCCGACGTGGTGACGGGGGCGGTCGCCATCGGGGCGGATAGACGTCTATGTGGGATCAGAGAGTGAATCGGTGGCCTTCGGTGGCTGCACACCTCTGCGTCCATTACGGTGCACATCGGCGGTGCCGAGAAGGTGAAAGGACCGCCTAAGCGGCTCAAGAACTTTATAGTCTCCAGTACTCTGCTATTGAATGACTCGGTGCTAAGTAAAATTCTGTCGTGCGTAGATAATGTATCTTACCTGTCGGGTCTACCAATGCGACAATTATGTAGCCACTCGACTCTAATTAAAGTTTTACTTATGCTAGAGACAAAAGACAGTCTTGGATGGATCAAGAATTTTGCACGCGAAAATTATTTCGGGCTAATCTACGGGCTGTGTTAGTTTTGCTTCACGAGACACATCACGGATAAGCATTTATCGCCATCTGTACACACACGTAAACATTTCACATAAAAACACAACCGTTCATTGTCTTTTTAAAGATGGCGACCACACGCTGATGTCATGTCGTCATACATAGTGTTCGTAATAGAAGGATGATAATTAAATATCACTCATATTCTACGGGGAAATAACAGTATTTTTCGGAGAACGGCAGGTTCACGTGGTTATTTCAACTCTGGAAATGTATTTTCGACGGGAAGGCACACGTCACGCACGGAAAAGTTAACTATACACTGCGCACTGAGCGTAGGCGTTGACGAATCCGACGCGCGTTGAGTCACACCAGCCGACCCATCAGGATGGTTTCTTCCGGATCGCAGAAAAAAAACTGACACTTGAACGGCGCGAATCCCCAAATCGCTCGGCCGTCTCGGGCTGGGACGATGACGGGGTGATCCGAAGGACTCTCGCGGGAAGCGCCTAGTCACGCCGCGCGAACGGCACCTCAGCCACCGGGCCTCCCTTCCGATCTCTCGCCGCGACGAACGCTCTCCTCACGGCTGGCCGTCGTTGCGCGCGTTTGAAGCTCAGGCGGGTGGGCAAGCGGTTCGAGCAGGTAGCCCCGAGTCCGTCATCTCCAAGCCGTTCGATCAACCGTCGAGGGGACTTGGTCCACTCGCCGTTCTTCCGCCTCGGGACGTGGTCGACGACTTTGGAGCGTTGGTCAAGCTGTCGTCCTCCGTTGAGTCTTCCTCGCAAGTGTCTCCCTCTCTCTCTTCCCCCTTCTCTCACGTGGCTTGTCGATCAAAAAACGGCAAATCTTCTCCTCTCTGGCCGCCACCCTGTCTTCGCTGCAACGCCCAACGCCTTCCTGTGAGAGAGAGAGAGCCAAGATGAGGAGGCAGGCAGCCTCTCTCGCTAACGACGCTGTCCGCCTTCCTCCTCCTCCTCCTCCTACACCTCATTCTCCTCCTCCGCCGAAAAGTGGGCGGTGCCTAAACGACTTGCCTCCAGCGCTCGAAGAACCCCACCATAGGGGAAGCTGTCATCTGGTTTATCAACGTCGATAAATAACTTTCCTGCGAGAGCGGGAGACTTTGGGGGGGAATGACGTGGTAGGGGAAGAGGGAAAGAATAGTTAAGGCAAGCGGGAGGGTTGGAGGAGGGAGCACTAATGACTGGAGGCCTCGGGAGTCTGGGCGAAGGGGAGTGGGGAATGGAAAGAGGAGGGGGGGAGAGGGAAGATGGAGAAAGAGAAAAATAAAAAGAACTCTCCGTTCCGAGAGCAGACCCCAAGCCAAGCGCTGTCGTCCAATAGGTTCTCACGATTTGTGTGAGGTTGGGGATCGGAGTAAGGGGGAGGGAGGAGGGGAGTAGAATTATTTTTTACACCCCTGTTCTTAAGTTACCCTTTTTTATGCTCGCCCACAGACATGCACCCTATCTCTGGCCTGCTCGGACGTGCTTCTTTTTCTTCTCGTTCGCTCGAAATCTACCCTTTTTAGCCTCTCTCCCTGCCTCCCACCTCCTCTCACTTATTTCCCCACGAGATCTCGGGCGTCTGGTGAGGAGAGGGGAGGAGTGTGGGGGGGAGGGGAGGGGGACTGATGGGATGGGGGTGTACGACGTTTATACGTCTCCCGAGGAGTGGTCTCGCTAAGGTCCCTGAAGGGAGTGGAAGACGCTTTAAAGTTGCGAGGGAGAGAATTCCATTCCGAGCGCGCCTTCCTGTCCCCCTTCCCTTCCTTCTCCTCTTCTTCCCTTCCCCCCCCCCATTCACTCTCTCCCCTCCACTTCGTAGGTGGGGCGTGGAACAGGATTCAGGTGGGATCGGTGGTGGGGGCGGTTCGGGTGAGTTGCTCTGGAGCGAGGAGGAAACGGAGATAGGAGAGGGGGTAGTCTGCCAGATAAACTCCTAAGCCCGTCCCATTAAAGTCTACGATTGGTGGAAACCCCGACGCTCCGTCTTGAAGCTCCGCCCACTATGGGGCCGGCCATGGGCAAGAGCAAGCAGAGCGTGATGAAGGCTATATTTTTTCGCTTTAAGAGCGTTCACGCCCTTTTTCTCACTCCCTTTCCTTCCCTTCTTGCAGACCTCTCTCTTCTCTAAAGCGTGGTGGCTCTTTTAACGTCTTTCGTACACTCGCGGTTCCTTTTTGGCGCGGCCCTCGGCGTAATTATCTAGCATGGATTGGAATGAGGAGACGTGGCGACAAGGCGTTTCACGAAGCGAGTTTTCGGCTCTCGCCCTTCTTCTATATCCTTGCGTGCCCACTCAATTTTCCCGCTCTCGAGTTCCATTGCAAGAGCGTGGTGCTGATATCGGTACTTATAAATAAAATCTCTTTTTCAATTTATTCGTATTACGCTTTGGGGTTGGAATATTTTTTTAACGTCATGAATGAGAGGCTTACAAAGTGATTTTGTCTCAAAAACATTTACAAGCTCATTTTATGTTCTCAAATTACTCTCTCGCGTCGATGCAATCGAATGTATGAGTTCACATCATGATTTATTGCTGGAAATTTACATCGTGGGTCAAACTACTTTGCCACGAAAGTTTTGGCTTATCTACCTTTCGCAACGTAGGAGAGTTTGTTCCTCTTGTGTTTTGTTTTTGCTTTATTACTGCTGGAGGTGGAAGGTAATTTTTGGGCATTTTGTATCTGAAACGTCGCCCCTTACAGTTATTTATCTGTCAATAATATGGGCGATTTAGTTTGGATATTCGACATCAAGGTAGCCAAATTCTTATATAACAGACATAAGATATGGACAAATAACAGACACATATAAGAAGTGAAAAGGCAGATCGTAGAATGAGTTCATTTACGGTGAGGTAAGGTTTATTAAATTTCAAGAAACTGTAATAGTAACTTTAACGGAGTCACCCGCTATGTGTGCATTATAATGCAACCATTTCAGAGAGTAAAAATCATTCGCCTTGACCGGGATTCGAACCCGGATCCCTCGATATCCGGCCGAGTGCTTTAACCATTTAAGCTACCGAGACGTCCTCTTACACTCTGAAATTTTGGGGGCTTTAAAGGAACAAGATGTTATGACGAAATACCGTACATACAATGTCACAGGCATTCGTAGTCGTGCGCGACGCGCCACAGTCCACGATGTTAATAAAGCCAATTTCAAACACTGTAAGGTTTATTGTTTGTGAACAAACACATTGTAAGGTTTATTGTTTTTCGATGCAAGTGTGAATTATCAGCAGGGACTGTTTAATGAGAAGGGACAGATAGCTTTGCTCACTCTCAGATATTTTAATAATTAAAGATAAGGCATTATATTGGAAAAGCATAATTTTATGGTATGTAAAGGCGTTTTTACTAAGCAAGTTTATATATCTTTATCTAATCACCTACAAATTATAATAATCTGTTAGTTTATCAGTTGTTTTTATTTCAAAGATAAATTCAGATATTAGAACGTCGGGTTCAAAACGTAGGGTTTTTAGAGTAAGTTTCCAGATTGCAACGTTTAATAGGGCGAGAAGCTCTAGTTTAAATTTAAGAAACGATTAACCTCATAACACGGCATAATTCGCGCCGCACATTATCCTTTAAAATCACTACTTACGAATGACAAGAGAATTTTCTTTGCATTGAAATATTTTGATCGTCCTTCTTGTTATGAATATATAACTATTAGGATTGAAATAGTTAATTATATTTTGGCTCTATCTCAAATTACCTGAAACCAAGCTCGTTTTCGTGCAATATACTTTTCTAATGCATGTACAAGATATATAGTATGTCCCATATTTAAAAATATTGATGTCAGAGTGAAATAAAATATTACTTCTTTTAACCTTAACGGGTAACTGATCATGTTTATGTAGTGTGAACTGACGACACAGTGTTTTCGATTTAATAATGGAACCCATGACAGAAATAACATAAGAGTCGTTTCTTAAAGTATGCGTAGGCAAACGCAGTGTCAAATGAGACGTTATCCTGTTAAATTCCAATATGCTTACATTGTGGCAGCTCAATAGGATTGTCAGAGAAAATAGAATTTGATTCAAGTTACATGTCAGTTATTATTTTTTTACCCTATAAGTAACTAAATATTTATCTTAAATCCATTTTGCCATGTCTCAAGTAAAACAGTCAATCACTCTTTTGTTGTGTGATGCTTAATATGCGTCACTTATGCCTTCAAAATTAAAGTAAAATATTTTTTATATCAGGTATAAACTACTTTCAATGAGGAAAAATAACAACTCTTTAATTATTGACTAATCCAAAAAGCGCCAAGAGAATATAGGTATGTGCCTGATCCATACTTCTGTACAATGATCTTGCTCACGTAAACGGAACTATAATCCTCAACCTAATATATTGATTTAGATTTTGAAATAAAACTGGTGTAGTTTAAACGGTCATCATTACATGAATGAGACATTTTTAATTTTTCGTTTCTCTCTAGCTTAATGGTGTGCCGAGAATACGTTATTGAAGACCCCCTTTTCATTAGTTTAAGTAATTTTTAGCCGGCGCTAAAGTATTTGTTAAGCAAACATGTGAGTTGTGTAGAAGATATCTGTTGCAAGATAGAAATACGTGAAATGTGTAATAGAGTCCTTTGTATGGGGCCAGGATTTTTGCGACGTGTCCAATCATCCGTGGAATCTCGCAAACGTTTCCCCATTGCCATTAATACCTTTTGCGTTTTGAAAAAAAAGATTGGTTATTGTTCCCATAGTGAAATTGAAAAATCTGCTCCATGCGCTTTGCTTGAAAACATATTATTTTACTTTTAGTTTTACTGTCTTCTATCGAATTCCTTAAGATTAGACTGAAAGAAATGTAGGACAGCAAGACTATAACTTGTACGTCCTAAGCTATCTTGCATGTTCTCCGTTAATATGAACACTGAGTATCCTCGCGTTATTGTTCTAATGGAGTTTTATCACTATTACTTTTTCCACTATAGTATTCCTCTACTCTTAGAATTTGTAATTGCAGCTTTCTTTCAAGATAGTAACATGGTGATAAATCATATGGATATGCTAACAGTCTTTCGCATTTTTAGGTTTGTTTGGAAATTAACGCACTTGTGTGACAAATAAGCTAGGCAAAATGATGAAATATAATTCACAGTTTCAAAAGTGACGGTTGTAATAGCTCATAACTTACGTTTCACCATTAAGTGTTTAGTGCTCATGAATTATAAACCTCGAGCTGCGTGTGTCAATGTTAACTGAGCGTAACAACCATTTAATGCTTTATTATCCTTAACCGTACGAATACGTTATGATATCGATGCATTAAATGATTCTTTTACGTGCTTAGTGCTTACTCTGTCTATTCCTCCGTACATTTCTTGGCAATTTATTCCTTTTGAAGTCTGTTAACACATTCTCGCGTTCTATGAACGCTTCGCGAGAATATTAAACGCTCATGCGCAAATTGCTCTCACTCCACTCTCTCAATGTAATTACTGTTGGAAAGCTAAGGCTACCAACGGAGAATCATTACTCCCTCATTAATATTCACCGACGTTGTTACCGTGAATCAAGCTTGACAATTTACTTAGAGAATGAGTAATCTCCTCGAGAGGAGCCAAACATTGCTCTGTGCTTAGAGCAGGTATGGGGCGTGAAAAAAATGAAAATGCGCGGCGCCGGCATTGGATTCGTGCCAGCTCTGGATTCCCTTCAATTCCGCCACTCCCGTCCTCCCCACTTTTCCCTACCCTTCCTCTCGATCAAATGGGAGGGGGAGGAGGAACAACAACATATCCGGAGTGATGCGACTCCCAGCCCATTCAACTGATCCAGCACACCCGTCTCAGTCGTTTGCAAGATCCGGAGTAATAAGCCTTTGTTCAGAGAAACGGGTGGAATTTTACGCTCGGCGCGCGGCTTGAATCGGGGAGGAGGAGGTGGATGGGAGGCGAGAGATTCGGGATTCTAGTCGGAGGCCGAGCGAAATTGCGCATAAGTGCGTCCCGTAAGACTTTTGAATGATAGGGTAGGAAAAAAAAAGAAGTTCCTCCGCTCCCTCACTATCGTTCTCCATATCTCTTTCTTTCTCTCTGCGGCATTTCTGTTGCTCAGCAGAGAGCGGGGACACTCCCACCCTCTCGACGACTCGATTGCCCACCCTCCCGGATCGGAAGAAGGGAAGGGAGGTTTAGTCTGTCGGCGAGACCATTATTACCGCAGGGAGGAGGTTGTACGGGAAATCTGTTGGGATGGCCAGAGGTTTGTCGGGAGGAAGAGGGAGGGGGGGGTCTTTTTTTCCGTGTAAAAGAAGATGGCAAAAATATAAGTAATCACCTTGAACAAAAGGGAATCTCATTATGCACACAGGAAAATTCTGGGAATGGTACAATCCCTGCCTTTCACGATACCCAAATTCCACAAATCGACCTCTTGGGGGTACCTCTACCACTTTCTGATAAAATCCCAGGAGAATATGACACACGAATCCAGCCTCTGTTCCTTTTTGAAATTCCCTTTCTGCGCTTTGAAAAGAAGTTCCTACCATTTTCACACGAAATCGAGAGCAATATCGTGTTTTCTCCTCTGTTTATTGGTGCTCGGTTCTTGCACTCGATTGCCTTGCGTCATGAGAAACGAATTTTCCCCTTGCCAGAGAGAAAGATATGTCGTTGCTATTGAGTACGTCATACGTATACCACAAATCCGTCCCTTCGTTACACGAGGATAAAAAGACGTGAAATTCTATTATTTTTCATTTGGAAATCCATTAAGAACAGAACCTCAGTATACGTATATTTAAATATTGTTCTCGAATTTCTTTCTTAGTCGATACCTTCGAGAGGGTTTCCTTTGGACCTATTCGTTTTTAATTACCACTATTATCTTTCATTCTTCTTGCGGAAGGACGACATTCACTCCTCATTTAAAACCAACCAATGAAAATATCACTTTATCCGCTCTCTGTGGCACTTGACTCACCACTTTTTCCTCCATCCCCTGCGAGAGGCGACCCATTAAAACTTCTAGCCGACCATGGAGGAAGTTCTTCGCCCACAAAATAATTTGGTGCGCATAATGTTCAGCCTCCTGGAAAACACACAAATGTATGCACGGGAGGCAGCAAATGGACGATTGTTATTCCGAGCACGGGTTGAGGACAAGGGTTTGTTCAACTCGGCTGGTCCCAGCAACCGGGCCTCATTATTTGTGTCTGTGAGCGTGTTTGTGTGTGCGAGTGGGAACTGCGTGTATCCTATCCATCCGTCCACCAAAAAAAAAAGGACGCGAGAAATTCATGGCGGTTATGACGGTTCGCTCTGTGAATATGATGCTGCACAATCACCCTCAGATATGCTCCCGAGGGGGGGGGGGGAGGGGGACGTTTGAAAGAAAAAAACTCGGGTCTGCCTTTTTTTTTTCTAACTATCACAAAGGAATGGGTTCCTCTAATTGCCGAGGTGGGCAATTTGTGTGAGAACTTGGCGGAAAAAGGTGCATGTTTGGTTTCGCAGTCAGCATACTTTTTAAGCGGTGATATACTTCCTCCATACATTTGAATAATTTGAATTTTTTTCAACCAATCTGCACCCTCCCCCCCCCCTTCCACCTCCCTGCGTATCATTTCTATTGGGTGTAGGAAGCAGAGTCATATTTTAAAGCTACTTTTCGTTTATATCACCTGTCCGTCTCCCGAGTGGGTTATTATATAATCACTCGCATAACGTCGTCCCCTTTCAAGTTTAGCATTTTCCTGATAAGACTCCGTTGCGCGCCGGTTGAAATAGACATAAAAGAAGGTTCTATCTTATCTCCGCCATTAGATTCATAATTGGCCCGCTTCCAATTTCAATCCGTTAGTTCGGTCGTCGTTTATTAAGTCTCAAAGCAGCGCTAAAAGATTCGTCCTCCTCTCGAGGGAGACGTAGAAAGTTGTTTTTATTGCCAATTTGGCTCCGTAACCTCTTTAGCATTCCTTCTTCGTTTATTCCGGACCGGACTTTATAACCGAGCTTGTCCTGGTTAAGTACGAGATTGCCGAAAACAACACTTAACACTCACCCGTCTCACCTGTTCGTCGCATATTATTTGCGATATCCTTTCCGAGTGAGATGGATCGATTTCGAAGCGTCATTTTTGGTGTTCACAAAGCACTGAATGTGCCAAAAAGCATAAATAATATTTGAGAGAGAAAGCGTGCTAAAATGTTTTCCATTTAAAACGTTCTCATTGTTTAGGACGAAGGCATACCTATATTTTTTTTTCTTCTCGTGTGATGCGGATATGAACATTATCATATTTTTATTGGGATGTATCTTCCTGCAAGCATTTAGAATCCGTTTTTCATTAGATGGGTTAACACAGAACTATATTCATACAGTAAGTTTATATCAACTGTTAGCAATTTTGCGATGTGACGAGCCACTTTAATAATGCTTTATTCCTATCGATAAATTCGTGTACTACAATTTCTTTTTGCAATTAACGTCGAAATTGTTCGATATTTTTCTTGATTGTATAAGGACGTGGACATTTGAGAGATTTAAAGCCTGGGTTTATTAAAATACCATGAGATCAATGGATCATTAATTACCTATTCTACTTTTATTTTCATTTTGTAGTAGATATTATCATTTTGGTAAATTCAAGGTTCATGATATGAGCGTTGTATGTAAATTCTGAAAAAGAAAGGCCAAGGATTAGATAAAAAATAGTTTTGAAAAAAGTCAATTCGTAGTATTACTAAGATAGATTTTTATCTCTTTTAAAATCGTTATTTTACTGTAATAAGTTAAATACAAAACTATCCTTTTCCTGTTAAATTAACTAGTTAGGATTTATATGTCATTCTGAAGGGACTTCATCAGCAGGCATTTTTTTTGTTTTAGTTTATGCTTGCTTGTTTTCGGATATAGTTGCGTTTCCCAAGACTTGAATCTTCCATTTCTGGCAATGAACTTTGACATCAGTGAAACAGAAGAAGTTCATATTTTATCTTGGATTCACACTCCTTGGCTCATTTTTTTTACTCCAACCAATACCTAATTCTATTATAAAAAAACGATAAAATGTATATTTATATGAAAGTTTGTAAATTACCTATCTCTCTCTATTCGATTTTCTTTATTTCTTGGTCCAAAATATTTCCTCATAACGTCAACGAAGGCAGAGATTAAGTAAAATTATAGGAAACTATTATCGCCAACAAAAAACTCCTCAATTCTTGAAAATTTACATCACAGTGTACCATTCTTCACTGAGTAGTCCCATAAATTAATGGTGTGCACAAAAACGCAGAAAACAGGGCAAATCTTTTCTTAATGCGTTCACCATAAAAAATAATAAAATATGGGCGGGTAACATAATTTATCCGTGAAGTTGTTCTTGTTTTGAATATGGAACAAATAAACTGGAGTCAGCGCATTCATAACACATATATTGACCTCAACGCACGATTAATTCCATCACTTTTGTTATCTGTCTTCAGAAAATATTGAGAAGGAACTGATAACCAAATATTGTACCGAAATTTGATAAACTATGAGACCTTTACACCATTTGACAATGTCAAGCTGCAAGATAATAAAGGAAAACAAACATATTCCCTAGGTTTTTACCTCCAACTTTTATTCGAAAGAAAAAAAAAACTTTTTGAAAGGGAAAGTTTATATCGTCTTCATAACTTCTAAATATGTAACCAAATGGCTAACCACTGAATGTCTACTCTTTTTATATTTTCATTTGAAAAGACAATGTCGTAAACTATCAGTGCATACATATACGTTTTACAACTTCTTAGCGTCTGTTTTGGTACAAGAATTGTTTGCTGCATATCCAACGCCAGTTGAAGTCGAAATTGTATTCAATCACAACAGGTCTTCCCTATCGTATGGAAAAACTCTTATTACTAAATTATTTTTTAAAGCAATTCGTAAACTTGAAAACTTTGGCCTTCCTTTACAACCCAACAATAGGAAAATGAATGCTGTGAAAGTGAATTGAGCTGAATTAAACTCTTCTCTTAGAGTTCTTTTTACACAGCCATGAGAAGAAAGCGTAGTCGTTTATAAAAAAAAATATTGCATTGTACCTGAATAACACATGCATATGGTAAATTAAATAAACATAAATTTAAATTACGTGAATGGAAAAAATAGTTTCCGACCTCAGAAAAATTGTCTTGTATCTTTGTTAGGTCGGAAACTTTTCAGACCACCCTTGTATTAGCTCTATCTATGTCGGGTTTTTTGAAGACATTAATGTCCGTTCTACAAATTTTGATTGAAATGCAACAAATAAGAGACATTACTTTATTGATCTATTAATTAGTTTAATTTAAATTGATCCATGAAAATAAGTGAGGGTAACAGGCAAAATGGTTTTTATAACATTTTCTCGTCATGAATTCCCGTTTTAATGATTGCATTTATTTTTTATTACATTGTCTGTGGGCACTCCCAAACGTGTTTAAAAGATGTATTCAGGGAACGGAGAGCTTCACATTTTTCATCATCAAAATTTATGTCAAAAATGAAAAAGTTAAAATATCAATTCACATTCTCACCGTTTTTACTTTTCCAGGGCCGATTTATTGCTAGCCGTAAAATTTCTAAAAAGATATGATCCCGAAGGTTTGGGCAGCAGAAAGAATACTCCGTTTTTGAAAAGGATTTACGACGACAATGGTATAACTGCTTTAATGTAGCTTTCAATTTTTACCCCAGCATAAGTTCTTTGCCTTATAATCTCCCTCCCTCTCTCTCTATTTCTCCCTTTGCGACATTAAGCTCTATACAAATATGGATGGGTGGTGCAGAGAAATTTCTTTTATGTGCCTACAAAAACCACCAACGCCCTTTAATACCTCCGCGAAACCAGTATGCATGAAGTCATTGGAGAACTCCGGATGGAGAAGTTGATTGCTGATGGGCGTGGTCTTGAGATTAGAGGTGGGGAGTGTACAAAGTGCCGAGAAGGGGTAAAGAGGCGGGAGCATTCATCTCGTTTGATGAGGCAGACCGACTTACCATACCATCCGCGCGGTTCTTCTTTTGCTCGCTTCGCAGTCGACTTGGCGGTCTAGACCCCATTGCATGTGGATGAAATTATCTTACAAATGAGCATGGATTTCTGAAGACTCTATCTAAACCGAAGAATCGAGACTTACCCAAGTCCTGGGCTTTTGACCGATGTTCGTTGAACGACTAAAAAGACGTTTTTGGCAGACGTGAAAGTATAATAAATATGGAAATATTTTCCTGGACAACTCTACGATCTTAGTGGAAACACTTTGTAAGCAGACCGAAGAGCCTGCCGTCCAGTTTTGCGGTAAAATAAAATCAGTTATGCTACCTCAATGGTTTTGAACCATAGTAACATTTTGCGGTGAGTAAGCATAGAGGAATTAACGCTAAAGTGCTAATGTCCCAAATTTCACTCAATTACTTAATTTTCCAGCAATAGCACCCTTGTCGACGTAAAACCAATTTTTTTTATTAGGTAATCTACCGGTTAAGATAGGTTTTTGGATGGACACAACTATCAAATAAATATTTTGTAACTCCAAACAAAACCCAATCCAGCAACCTAAACCACATCAGGTCCCTCTTCAACTCTGTGTACTTCTTTCCTTCCTTCATCCCATCCAACATCCCTATCCTGTTCCTACTCTTTCCTCGCTTGCCCAACATTCTCCCCTCTATTACCTTCTTCAACATTCCACTACCGCTCAATACGCCTTTCATCCATTTTTCCTGCCTCCATAGGATTTCTCTCAACAAACCCCTCTCCTCACCCACCATCACCAGTACTTCCTCATTTGTTTTCCTTTCGGTCCATTTCACCTTCTCCATTCTTCTCCACACCCACATTTCAAAAGCCTCCAATCTACGTCTATCCTCCTGCTTCAGTGACGACGTTTCCGCGCCGTACATAGCTACGCTCCATATCAGAGTTTTTACGAGTCTTGTCTTAACATCCCTACTCAACGTCCCCGTCATCAACTCCCTCCTCCTTGAGAAAGCCTCCTTGCCTAGTACAATTCTTCTCCTTACGTCCCTACCACTTTGACCGTATTGGTCCAAAACACTTCCGAGATATGTAAACTGCTCTACCTGTTCTATTTTTTCCCCACCTGTAAAACCAATATATGAATTAAATTGATTAGAAAGATAATAGGATACAATGGGATAGTTCTTCATATTTAAAAAATATGAAACCTTAATTTAATGTCAATTTACCGATTTCTGTATTTAAATAATCCTCATTAAAATGCAATCCCATCTATAAATATTGACTTGGCAAAGCGATTTCGGAGGAGTTATTGGAGTATTGTGGTACTTGTTTCCGAGGGTTTATAAGAAGTTTGATGGTCTATTCTCGAAAGCGACTATTGCCATCCAATAAATATAACTTGTATTATGAAAGAGGGGTTCAATACAAGATATAATATATAGGAGCAGCATGAACTCGTAAATTCGGCATCGCAACCGGGTGAAATAAATTAGTTCAATGGTAACACTTGCATGTTCTCGTTTGAACGATACAGTGGCAATATAATCATTACACGAAAATTTTGCACTCATAGCCGTAATTTAGTTTAACTAAGTACTGCATCATGTAATCGCTTTATCTTCCAACGAATTTCGATTTATCTTATAGGAAATTTGCAAGTCAAACATGTTCTCGTAGAGAGAGAGAGAGACATTAAAAATATGTGTCATCATTCTATCAAACATTCAAGAGTGTATAACTTGTTGCGGTCGATTAACATCCTTGGGAGGAAATATGAGGGGGTGGGGGCACTTTTGATTTAAATTCATAATGGAAACACGTTTGAAACGAGGAATTTACGTGTCATTAAAGAAGCAATAAATCATAAAAATATATTGCCGTATAAGCATTTAGATATTCAAATTGGGCCTTTTGTGTATCCACTCCCCATGTCAATTTTTTTCAACTCCGTCATTGATTTGTGCCTGATATATTGCTCAGTTTCTCTCAAGTCGAGGACGAATATTTTCAAGGGTCGAGTCATTTGCTCTTCTTTACGATCCACATGCAACGTGGAGTGCACCCACTGCAGAAGGGAGATGAATTAAGAGAGCATTGAAGGATGAATAGGAAAGCGAGCACGCCCCTGGAAGTGGGTATAAAAAGCTCGGCGGAACCAAGTGATATGATGACGTAGCAGACTATATTCCCGCGTGTGCTTGTGTACAAAAGCGGGGAAATCGCGCGGATGCCGTGCTTTTGTCGGATTGATTGCGTCCCGGGAGAAATATGGCGCGTGACAAATTCCGAGTGGCTCATTAATCTTTGGTGGCCACGGCGGCCCCATTGGGTAGCCTCACTTAAAAGGCATCGCTTATCCAGAGCGTGGAGGACACCCTCACGCATCCGAACGGGACAAGAGGGGCGAAGCGGGCGGGCGGACGGGCGAGGGGACGACGCCTGCGAAGGGGGAATCCATGTTTCCACGGACGGCGGAGGAGAAGGCAGAGAGGGAGATATGTGGGGGGGGGGGAGGAAGGGCGGTTAGAGAAATCGGAAATGAAGAGAATGGGAGGGCGGAAAAGGAGGGATGGGTAAGAAAGTGATGGGAGGGAATGCGGAAGGGTAGCAGTGTCCGGTGGCAAAGTGGGAAAGTTTTGAATACTGATGAAGGGGACATACGAAGCCGAGGGTTTATGAATGCAATGACAAAAATATGCATTCGATTCGCAGAACAATAACCGGTGTTCCGCGTTTCTTCATAGCTTCCCACAAGTCAACTAACTATTCGCAGTGAAGAAAAACAAGTTATTCGACTGTGGATTTAGAAGGATGCATAAAGTTGAAAATAATACACTTGGGGCGTGTTTACTAGATTGAGAAACGAATGAAATATATTTTGAGACATGGCTGAGGGCGATACCTTGAGGAAATCAATTTGCAAAGCGCGAAGAAAGAATCGAAGATGTGCGTTGCCACAGGAAAGTATTTCCTGTCTTGTAATATTCCTGTCTCTGTAAAGTGTTTGATTCTTTCTCCGCGCTTTACGAATGAAATACGATTTAGGTTTTGATGAAGCGAATGAAATGTGATAGCGGGCTTAGTGAAGTGCATGAAACTTTTGAGAATTATGAAACACCTGCGCCAATTTCCTTTGTTACATGTTCCCAATGGTATAACCTGGAGTAAAATTCGTGTAACCTGAAATCCGCAGTTTTGTCCATTTTTGGCAATAACGCACCTATTTTATCTTCAATTTTTATCAGTAAAGTCTGGTTAATAATTTAATAATACTAATAAAGGCACTTTTAATTTAAAATCTGACATATCCTGTTTGACATGCACCGAGCAGCCACAAGGAGGAAGAAGTAGATAGGATGTACGATGAGTTAGAGGATATCATCGCGAGTGTTCCTGCAGGGAAACATTTGATAGTGATGGGGGATTGGAATGCGACGGTAGGCGAAGGAAGAGAGGGTGGTGAGGTGAGGGACTATGGGTTAGGCACGAGGAATAAACGCGGGGAGAAAGCAATTGAATTCTGTAGGAGACAGGGGTTAGTCATCACCAACACATGTTTTAGACACCACAAAAGGCGTAGATATACATGGAAAATGCCAGGTGACTCGGAAAGGTATCAGTTAGATTATATTATGGTTAGGTACAGGTTTAGGAACAGTGAGATAAATTCGCACAGTTTCCCAGGAGCGGATGCGGATAGTAGGCATTTTAACAAAAGGGAAAAAATGTACTCTTTTATTACAAGAACTTACCGTTTCTTTTTGTCGGGTATCGTTAAAAGCAGCGCACTGAATTAAACACCCATTTGTACACACTCTACGCCAGCTCAAACAACTTTTAAGTGTTATCTACAGGGTTGGTGTCGATATGTTGCTAAGAGCCCCCTCCACCTTACCCTGCCAGGCAGACCCCCCTCCACCGCTCCGTTCGAGCAAGAAAAAATCAGTTTTATCAATTTTGGGTGCTACCCGGTATTATGTTTTCCTAATGGAAAATATGATGACTTTTCTTCGTTACCGATCGCTTTGAACTGCTACTATATGTTTTCAGATTTTTCGTGTCCGCGGTTTAATCTGAATTAGGAATAATTGGCCTCGTCTCACAATTAACAAATTTGGCGAGAGTAAATTACCAAGAAATACTTCTATGGCAAAGAACATTTCCTACAAGTAAGTTTGTCTCTCATTCACTCTAAAGAAGACGCCCATTCTTTCTCATATTTTCAGTATGAGAAAGAATGGGCGATTCAAGCGATTAAATTTTGCGATACTCATCAAGGAATTTAAGTTAAAGAGGAAAAGAAATAAATGCAGACGCCGTCGACTATAAATTCAAAATAAATGGTGAATGAAGAAGCATTTTTAAATACCCATTTAAAAGTGAAAAGACACAAAAGAAGTCGATAACGAACCTGTGTAATTAAATGTGATGTAGTTACGACGAGGGAAATAGCTACGATCCAGTTGTCGATAAAGGGAAATCTAAGGGATGGGGATAGAGGAGGAAAGGCATGTGGAACGTAGGTGCGAAAATATTGATGGATATGTGAAAAATTTTTATGCGTCTTATGGTTGTGTTGATGGCTAACAATAAGCATCGTATTTTATGCTTGAATTTATTAATTATTTGTTTCGTTGACCAACTAATCCATTTCTGCTTAAAAATGTAAATTTTAAGACGCTGGATATTAAATACATACAATATTTTAGCAAATCAACTTCAGTCACAAGTCGTGTTTTCATTCAATTTTCTCTATTTGTTAAAAGCCCAAGAGAGCCTATAGTTTACAATGATTAAATGTAAGCTATGTAATTCTACCTTAACCGGTAGATTACCTACCTAATAATGCAATTTGTGGAAGGCATACATCTGTTTTGTTGTAAATTTCCCCGAACATAATCTCATTTGTTGAAGTTTTTAGAAAATCTTTTTTTCCACCATGGACTTTATTTTCCTAATCTTCTTATTTTACAAATATTTTACAATTCAAGGTATTTGCATCTGCCAGTAGCATTATTCATTACCATCTCCTGCGTTATGAATTGAAGTTATGAATTTTAATGGTCTTCTTTCAGCCAGATGTGCTTGTCTATAATCAAAAATATTCACGTGTGAAAATAAAATTTAAAAAAAATCCCCATGCACATTCCAACTTAGTACAACCACCAATAGTTTTTTAATAGTTCACTGAGAACGGTGACATATTTCATAATCGTTAATGAAAAAAGTTATATTAATTCATTTAATATAATACTCAAAGCTCATAAATGAAACAATCTTCATAAAAAAATGAATATTGAATTGCGTAAAAAACTTGCCTCAGCCGCTCCTCTTCCCCGGTTTAAACCAATGGTTTTTTAACTGATAGTTTTCGCATTTTAGTAGTAATTGCAAGAAAATTTAAACAAAACCGCCAATTAAACTTGAAAAAAAACGTATGTATTCTGTGCTTTAGTATCGTTATCATATGAGTCTGGTGATGTAGTGTTAAGCATTGAGTAAGATGATTTATTTGAACAATTGTGGAAAAGATTTTTGTTCTCTTTAAGCAGGAGTTATATGTCACAGTAATTTATTAGCAATTTTTTTTTTGTTGATATATTAAAGAAAATGCATCTTGATTCATTCTATAGTCTATGTTTCATCCAAAATCTTAGTAGCAGAACACCAGTAATGATACTAATTTTATATAAAATGCTAGAGAAATAAGGAATATTAGTGAAGATATCACTAAAGAACTTGGTAGAATTTAACGTAGCTGCCATGATACTTTTGATATATTTCAGCGTTTTCCAATAATAATATATTAATTATCTACAGGAAATCGTCCTTTTAAGTAGTCTTAGTTAAACCATATTAACTGTGTTCCATAAGAACCCTACATATTCATCAAAGGATCTTAAAAACAAAGAATCCAATTTAATCATCAGTTGATTAAAAAGAAAATGACCACAGAAAGGTTGCGAAGAAAAGGGCAAATGAGTTTAAGGAAGGGAGACAGTGGAGCAAGTCCCAAAAGTGAAAATCCCAACGGGTTTGGTACCTTATACTTCCCGTATCCAGCACATCCTACTTTCTTTTATTTATCCAAATATATTTTCACCTCCCTAACGCCACGTCCCCCTCTCCCACCGAGGGAGAAATACACCCTCGGAAAACCGAATCAATCGTTATTATGTGTGCTGTGTGAAATGAAGCGATAAGGATTACAAATGAAGGCGCATGAATAATGGTCGGGGAGGCAGTGAGTTGGAGGGGGGGAAGGGTGACAATGGCGGAGGATTTTTGTGGTGGATGGGAAAGGATGAGGGAACAGGAAGGAGGAGCGAAAGGGGCTGCGGAGGGCCCGGGAGAGAGAGTGGATTCTGTGGAGTGGGGAGGCGGGATGGGCGATTTCTGGGAGAGGGGCCGCTGTATCAGGGCGGGGATGCGAGGGAGAGGGAGCGGGGAGGAAGTCATCGGGGTAAACTGCCTAAGCGAGCCATTTTAACTTGCAAATGACTCGCCACCCTGCTTTATCGGACCGGTCCCCCTTCCACTCCCCGCTCCCTCTAAGGGCGTGAGCATAGTCGGGTTTGCGCGAGGGGAATTAGGGTGTGGATATGGATAGGGAAAGTGGGGATATATTCTCCTCCTCTCTCCACGTCGTCACCACCCCTACACTTAGGATGCTTCCATCTGGGGCGTTTTGGTCCCATACCCTTAAAAAAAATTTTCCTTCCACCCCTCCTGCTCCAGTCCCCCCCCCCTTCCCGTCCTCTCTGACCCCAGCCATCAGCACTTCCGAGCTCGTAACTCGCCTCCGTCGGAGGAATTAACTGATTCAGTTAGCTGGGTTTTGTTAATTTTTTTTATATGCCTCCCACACTTGGCGCGAGGGTGTCATTAAGGAATGAAATTCACGGCAACGCCCAATTTTTTAAGTGAATAAATGAAATATGGAGCCTCAAATGTGTGGTGGTTGCTCACTGCCTGGTTTTAAGGTGGCTGAATGTTATGAAAATTACCGAATTATGCTGCCTCGTCCCCACATGTTTGAATATTCGAGTAAGTGTTATTACGAATTATAAGTAACCGGATATTTTGGTATCAGAATGAACCAGTGGATACGAAATTTCTTCATGTCTTTTCTAAAAAATTGGCTAAATGAAAAAAAAATTAGTCTTACTATAGAGCTGTCGAATAGAAATCGAAATGATATGCAATTATATTCGAACCCAAATGATAAATTTACTACTACCACATTGAAATATTGCTATTTTGTTTATGTAAAGCTTGATAAAATTATATATTGACCTTAGGAAGCCTTAGAAGATTTCCAATCTCTTGCCGGATCACATTTTCTAAACCGTGAGCTTTTGTACGGCTTTGATACCTTAATTTTAGCTTAATAGTTTTTAACCTTTTTGTTTACCTTACATGGTATGATTACCAACATTCATGTTGCCGTAAATATTATTTACAAGCGACACTCATGTAGATCGTCAAATTACAGAACCTAGGGGGTCAATCATTACGTGCCAACAGCTTTCAATTCCAGGATTGTTTGGACGGATGCTTTATTTTCGTCACCTATTGGCTGGTGTCTTCATACGTACAGATCTTCTTTTATTTCCTTCAGCATCCCTCAGACCTACCATATTCCTTCACCAGTAGAGGATTGGTTTACTTATCTCACTTAATTTTTCGGATGTGTTCCTCAAACAGTTGTCTCTCAAGTTATTTTGATTTACTTATTTGAGTTACTTTTCTATGCCCTGCACTGAGCCAGCATTCTTCAAAATTGTACCTCCGATTGCGTTTCTAATTTCTTAGCTAATTAACCACCCTATTTCAACTTGCTCATTCTTCTTGACTTATTTTTTCTTTGTTTTCAAGCCATTTTTCTAAATTGGTCATCATTCATACCCGTATCCGTAGAAAATTAACCCACTGCATGAATGCACGCGTGGCGTTGTGGCCTAACTCATGTTTTTGTCTTATATATTTTTAGAAACGTCCATTATGAACAAGCTAACAACAATAAGCAATGCTGTGTCAACTGGGATAAGTGGAATATTTATAATTTGTGACACTGGATTAACAATATCCCTAATATTTAAATATGGAGGAGCATTGTGGCAACAACGTATGCATTAAAGTATGTGTTAATAATGAGTGATAATCAAAGTAGGTGTAATTTATTTCTCTGTGATAATACGAGTATTTTTTTGGAATTAACTTTCACGTATTTGCATTTTTCAAAAATGAAATAAACTGATAAATTCTTGATGATCGGGTAAACTATTTTATTCGCTGTCGATAGAGCTTTCTTCGTGCAAATAGGGAGAAAAAGCAAATTAGTTTACGATAAATATTAGATAAGTATAAGCCGGTTTTTTTTAACATTTGAATATTGGCGGGTTGTATGACAAATTTTAACGCAGAGAGCGTCATCTATTGATTGTTTTCAAATTCAATGAAGTCATTGTTTTGACTCAGTCGTCGTTTACCTGCCGGTGAACGCAGATAGCCATGCTCGCAAAGATCGTCGCTCCCGCCAGTTGAGAAGTGCGTGTGAGCTCTGATTCGATTATTGTAGGTGCAAAAGGAACACCAGCTGACAAAATTCGCGGTTATTAACCTGCAGTAATTAGTGAATAAAACTTGCAAAATAGTCACACAAATGTGCATGAAGAAGAGTGGGGTGGCAGACCCAATATTCAGGTTCATGAAATCGTTCAAAAAGTGAGCCCATAACAGCTGTCTAATCGAAGATTGACGATTAGTGCTAGGTTAGTGGAGGCTGATAAACCTCATCTTGTTTAAAGCTCCACTATTTACACGACTGTTACAAAAAAGGTTGGATATCACAGGATACGTAGTATGTCCAAGATGCGTACCGAAAATGGTTACCGACCCACACAAAGCGCAAAGAGCGTTGAGTGAGCGAGCGTTTTTGGACACCATTGACAAGATGGAGCTTGCACCGAACGACTAATTTCTCTTCTTGCACTTGAAACAGTGGCTCGCTAAAAAACGGTGTGAAGACGACGCGGAACTGAAGACCACCTTTGTTAATTGGTTCAATTTCCAGGGGACCGCCGGGTTTCTATGCTTAGAGATTAAAGAGGCTGATGCAGCCCTACAAAAAGCGCTTGGGAATGAACGGCAATTGCGTAGAAAAGTAAAGAGCTTTTGGAAGAAACTTAAACATCAATAAAAATTTTTCCAATGAATATATTTTTTATGACCAAACGGACCTAACTTACAATTAACATTAGTAGATTTGTAAATCTTAATCATATGTAGTTGAATGAATTTCTCTTCCCCTGAGTCTGGAATTATTCTTCTTATACTCTAGTAAAAAAATCAGGTTTTCCTGCAATATTAGACAGGCTGATACCTTAAATCTCTTTTTGGTTGAATTATCATATCCTATCCTATTACACCGTTCATCGTTATTGTTCAAAGGGGATATCTTGTCAATAATATTTGTTACACGGTGCATGATGTAATACCGTCGTCGAGTGTTATGTGCATTTGTAACATGTTACTTCACCAATTCGTTCTTTAGGATTCTGTGAAATATTATGTGCCAAAATTTGAATAAACTGCTGGGGCGTGTGCCAAAATCTGTCTTCCCTATAATTTAACAAACGGGTGGCTATCACTGTATGAGTCAAAATTACTGTTTACATTCTCAAAGGATTGTGTTTTCACTTAAGTAGTCGCCAAAAATTTTTTATTTCCAAAAGGTAATAAGATAAACATGTATGTTGCTCATTATTTCCATTACTCCGTTACGCCAATGATTGCTATGCGTGCCAGTTTTCAGACCTCAATGTTGTCAAATCTTACGTCAATCTTTGTCAAAAAATTACGTCTTATTTGAGCTGGTTCCTCTTAAAATTTAACCACGGAGTACATCAGTTTACACATTGGAGAAATATTTTTATTTTTGCTAGAAGATTTTTCAAACCCTCGTCAATAAAATTAAAGTATTCTAGCAAGTTTTTTGTCGCACAATATTTTAATCGAATATCGTCAGAATATAATCTTCGGGATGTTACATGACGCGACATTTTGTATGTAATAAAACAACAGCAGCCAAATATGACCGAGGTTCTCTTCCGGATTCATATTTAGTTATGGCGATGGTTTGCAACATACCGTAGGTAGTACAATGATTCTGGTCGGACATCGTGGACTGGCACGTCCATAATGCCGCTTCGTCCGCCTGAAAGGAACATCGGCCGAATTGACGCGCCGTCCAGGCAGCCGCTGAGTGAATAGGGTGGAAATGAGGTTGGGTGATATTCACTCCGACGCCTTCTATTGAAGAATACCGGAACTAAAGACAGTCATGGCGTGTAGGAGTGAGCGTGCCTCGCCAATGAAGAGCACGCCTCGGACCTAAAAGGAGGGACGAGAAGGAAGGCAAAGGAAAATTAACTTCGGGTATCATATGGAGTGGCTGTTTTGGGTTTGCGCTAGAGGAGTGAATTGGCAAGCTCGCAGCTGCCTGTCGTTCCATTCTCCCGCTTTCCGAAGATTCGTCTCCCCCGAGCAGTTCACTGCTCAATTCCACCGCTCACCATATCCTCAAAGGACGCCTCTTTTCCAAACAAGTTTTCCTCCTTTTAGGTTTCCCTTGGATTTAGATCGTTGGGAGAGGTTAGAGGAGATCTTCATCTTAGCAGGAGTAGTTGAAGTGGTTTCCTAGCTCAAATATGCCTGAATCAGGAAACCTATTTGGCCCAAGGGATGATATGACGCATTAAGGTTTCCGTATTAAGCCATGCTAGCATTACCGCTAGCAGGACGGGTTGATGTATTTCAGGCAATGCGTACAATGAGGGGTCTGTCAACGAAATTTTCGTGTTAGGGGGTGTGTTTTTCCGTCGTGGACCATAGCGAAGCACTTGTCGGACCGTAGCTTTCCTAACTCGGTGTTAATTGAAAGAAGGTGAGAATGATTCTTTACTAATACAGCTTACTTAATGTATTTCTGTTTTTTTTTACAACTCGCAGGCAAGTTGAACTCATTTGGACGCATACTGCTACGTAAAATAAAGGCTTTATTTCTGTAGAATTTTGGCCAGAAGTGTGACAGAATTCATTTTCGCTCTTCTTTTTATATTTCATATTCAATGTTTATCTTGAGAGAGGGTGCTGCTAACTACAACGACTATAGTTGTATCCGATAGCAAAAAGGTACATCGCTGCCAACAACAACTTACTCATCGAAAGGAGTAGATCTATTTCTAAAGTTTTCCCCATTTACTTCCCTGCAATCATATGTGATAAAAATATTTACTATCGTCTAACACTTGACCGATAACTGACTATTGTTGGGAGATGCCTTGATTTGATATTTCATTCTTCAAATGCATTTCTTAACGGGAGTCCTCTCATGGTACGATCAGTCGTTGGCTGGAATTGGCCTCCACGTAAATGCCATGTGAGGCATTTACGACTGTGTGAAATAAATATTTTTTGCACCCGTAAGAATGGGTAATATAAAATGTATGTAATGCAAATATCACATTACTAAATCTTGAACTTATGAAAGAAGTGGCAATTGCGCTTTCTTGGTGACCTTTAGGTGATTTCGAACGTTGCAAAATCTCGATAAAAAACTTGTGGTGTCGGGTACCTACCAAATCCACGGCGAGAAATTCGAATCCTCGGCCTGGAAGACTGTCCGTCACGTGTGAATCACTCTAAATTAATAACGAAAAGCAAATAACTTATAAGTGAGTGTATTTTATAATTATGGGTATTTGAATATAATTGTATATTATAGGCGCATACATTAACTCAAGTTCAAATCCCTTTTTTGATCAATTTCAGTGGTATCTATTTAATTCTCAATACTGGTGTAAATTAAAAAAAAAACTAAATGAGAAAGATTTAATTGAGACTTACTTTTTCTTTGGGGATGTCGTGAAGTTATGACACTGGATCACAATATCGCATAAAAGAAATAAGATTTATTGGTGCAACACGAGGGGTTCACCAAATCTAGATCGAAAAATTTCAATTTCGGAGCATCGAAATAATTGATTTTCGAGTCAGTCGAACCGGAATCGCTTATCCTCAACCTCCGAGCGGACGACTGCGGTCGCGGCAACTGCCGTCTTATTTAAAGAAAGCGGTGCTGTTTGTGGTGCTCATCGGGCGTATCAAGGAATCTGAAGTCGAGCAGAAATGCGATCAAGTTGAATCGGTATTATTAAAGGTTCGCCTTTATGCTTGCTATCTTTCTCCAAAGGGAGGAATAGATAGAAATACCATCTTACGGAAGGGATGAGAGCGGATGGAGGAGGAGAGCCCCCAGTAGTGCAAAGGGAATCGTCGGCCGACCGCTTTGTCAAGGGAAGCGTGAAACACGAAGGGGAGCAGTATTGAGGCGAGAGGGCGCGCACACCTAAAAGGGGAATCCTCTACGACTCCTTTTTCAGGCCCGCTCCCTTCGACCCAAACCACTTGCCTCTCATCGCCTCCGCTCTTTCCCCTTTTATTATTGAAAAATCATTTTCCCCTCCCCAGGCCTTTGTGCGGTGTCATTGGAGGAGTGAAGATGAAGGGAAGTCCCTCGCCTTTATTCTTCACCCAGAGAAAAGGTTCGAGATGGAAGGCCCTGAAAGGGACTAAGGGGACAGGGAGCAGGAAAAGGACCAGGCCCCAATGCGGTCATGGAGTGTGCCAACGAGTTTTCGGACTCATCGCCTTTGGAAGTAGGTATGTACATAGGTAAGAAAATACTTCATTATAAACAGCTGTCTGTAATAGTCCGGTGGACAATGAGTACGTGACTTTTTCTGCGTGTTTCTTTTGTGTGCTCCTAAGAAATTGGTGGCGGAGAAGTAGTGAAGTTTACATTTTCTCAGCTATAAATACTAAATCAAAATTAGGGGTCGATTTTGCCTAGGGGTTTTCTTGGTTTATTGCAATAACTGAAAACGATTCATTGATCAAACGTTAACAATGCGAGAAAATTTATGGACGATTAAGTTTTGTTGGCGGATGAAATGAGAAGGAGCAATCATATTCTTTTAAGCACGAACCCAGTTGGTGGTGTTAATGAGTTCCTGGTAAATTTAAACGAAACTGCAAGTGCCCCTATTGGTATATGTAAATTACAAAAGTACGTAAAGATATTAAAGGAGAAACACAAATATATTTCTCGAACAATGAGCGATGGGAGTAATTAATAATAGATGGTAGCACTTTTCCACTTATCAGGTGGAAAAGTGCTACCATCTATTATTCATTATGTTCGACTTCCACCACATAACGCCTGAAGCTACTCAATTTGAGCGATGGGAGTATTCAAAATTACGAATATTCAAAAATATAATCAAATGAACAATTGAAAGAAGCTTAAGTTTACTATAAAGCAAAACGATCCGTAGACATAAATAAGAAACCCCAAATAAAAATTTATTTTTATGTTTAGAACAAGAGTGCTCGACACGCGTTCGGATACAGCTTAGAGGGTCCCAGATTAAATTTATGTGATGCCCTTGGACTCTACAACATCAACCTATCTGTTTGAATATGTAAGTGCATCATATCGGTTTGGAAACTACACATTGAAAGGGAAAAGGTATAGCTTCCGTACCATGAATTGGTAAATTTCATTTCGGAAGGCCTAATACAATGCAATACCTAGTCTTACCCATCAAACCAACCATCAAGGTAGTGTTCGGGAATGTCGGAGAGAAATAACTCAACAGGATTTTTATTGAAAAGTCATTCACACAAAATTCTTTTCCGACTTCTCATAGATTACACCACACTAGCAAGCGACACAATTTTAACAGATTCATTTAAAGGCATGGAACGCCTTCTGCAGGCGCTAGTGTTAAAAATGATATCGATACTCATTCAAACTGTGCCCGCATTTGTGAAGAACTGACCAAACTATAAGGCTAGCATCTTAAGATTAGTTCATTTTTACGGTCTATTTATCAGTTCAATTATTACCTAACACTGAAAAATGGTAAATATTTCATATTATTGCAAATTTTAAATTAAGAGCGAACCAAAAAACCAAACCGATTCTCAGGTAAATTATCCATGGAGATGTCAACAGTTAAAATTTGTGGAAAAACTAGATTTATCCCGGAAGGTCAGCTTATACGACATCCCAGTAATAAAAATTGCTTGTAGTTAATAAAATTAAAAGTCCCTGATATTTCAAGAAATATATTAAGACAATTTCGATAAATATTCTGCATACGTGTATTGTTGGGTTTACCAAATTATAAGCTCTTTCCGATAGTTAGGCATAAGTGGAAGCCTTAACCTGGCTTCTAATCATATTCATTGTATTGTAACACATGCGATAAAAATTCGGACAGAGGCTGTAAAAATAGTGACTAAAAAGCCCATAGGTTAAATTTTAAGGACATAATGCCAGCGTCAATTCGAAATAAAATAGAAGGATATTAAAAGGAATATTAAATTATAAATATATTCATCTAAATGTATACATTCATAAATTAGTATTCTGGCATTCCCGTTTTTCAAGTTTGCTATTAATTTATTTTTATTTTGATTTTCCTCTCCCTGAAAATATAGATATTATTAATATAACCATTGGTAATTTACGCCAACCGATAAGCATAAGCCAGTAGATAGACACGCGATCCCATTTCAGCAGTATCGCATGCCCAATGGAACCCTAATTAGTAGCATAAGGTAAAGATAACCCAAAAGATAATTCAAATCTTTTAGGTGAAATTTTATCGTTATGAAGATATTCTCATAATTTATTTTTTATCCCAGCTTATGTCAGAGAAGGGATTCTGTTATATAAATAACAGTTAAATGAACGATGCTATCTTCAATTCATGTCAAGCGCTGGAAAAATTTAATAGAAGACCATTAATTGAGATAATGAACATGAATGAAAAAACGTTTAACCGTGGCATTTTGTGCCACGTACCCCTACAAACCTATGAGAAAAAGTTCCAAGAGCTGGTCTTTTGTGGAGGAAGTTCTGAGCAAACCTTTCTCAAGGGCTGCTTAAATAAGGGAGAATCAAAAATGCACGTTTGATGAATTAAGAGATAGAGAGGAGGGCATCGAGTTCGTGGAGACGTTTTCAAATGAAAAATCACAAGGTGAAAGTTCGATGTCCGAGGCAGAGTGGATTTTAATATCATCCTTGCCAAAGCTCATTTGACCGAATTGTAAATTACAATTTCTGCCATGCAGAAAAACCTTTAGGAATAAATTCTCCATCCTTGGAAAACGAGATATGCCAATGCATCCGTGTACTCTCATCAATCGAACACCCGAGGAATGGCGGAAAAGTGAGCTGAAAGGAATGGGTGAGAGGAGAGGGAAAGGAGGATTGGGAGAGAGCTGGAGAGTGAGGGCGGCTGAGAAAGAGCGTGAAAGGTGTGAGCAGGGAGAGAGGGGGATGGTTTAGCGTAAGGGCAGTCATGGTGGTCCCGGGGAAAATTAATTTATCACCCGACAATGGCGCTAGCAGAACGGTTTTCGGGGCAGCAGGATGAAGAGAGGAACAGGGATGAGGGGGAGGCGGAGAGAGGGGATTGTGTGAGTGGACCCTTCTTCGAGGATGAGATGTCGGGAGGACGGGGGGGGGGATATAGGGTAGGTAGAAAGGTAGGTGGAGGATGTTGAACAGAGAAGGGCCGGTGTAGATGGGGGTAGGAAGGGGGGCGAGTTTTTAGTGGAGACGCAGGGAAGGGGAGGATTGCAGTGGTTGGTCGGCAAGCTCTCAGGGCGTTGGGTGTTTTGTTAGGGTGAAGGGTAATCTTTGCGGGCCACTCACGCTGTTTCGGGAATGATGTGAGCTCTCTCGCCCACCCCTTCTCCCCGAGTTAAAGTGTGAAGTGGATTTTTTTATTCCTGGATGTGCTGCGGGAGGGAGTGAGTGTGTCGGGGTGGGGTGGTGGTGGTGGTGATAGGTAGGGAGGGAGGAAGAGACGGTTTTTACGGATAATGGTGGGGGAGGCGTTGGTCGAGAGTGGGATGGCAAAGATCCTGGATGGGACGCGCGAGGCGAGAGGAGGTAGAGAGGGATGATAGGTGTGGAATAGAATGCGGAGGGAGCGAGTGAGCTGTGTTTGTCAAAGAATTGATGGGGACGGCTGCATTAAAGGGAAATTGATGTTTATGCCCACTGTCCTCCGGAAAAGCATTCCTTCGAAATTAGAGCTCCGACGGGTTTACTTTGTCAATAAAGAGCTCGGCACGTAAAAATGGATTCGGGGTTCGTTTCGGGAACCAATTACGTTCCAGAAAGTAAAATTTAAGGAATTCACTCGTATGTGTACTTTCATTTAGGTCTTTTCTCTAACGTTTATGGAGGTATTAATAGGAAAGGCTGTGGTAGAGCTCCAGATCTGTGTACTGGATGAGGTGATGTAGTGTATGGATACAACCGCGCCCTTCCGACAAGACAAGTGTTTCGTTAGGTAAAAATAGTGGAAATGGGTGTAAAAACGCATCTCCCATCTGTTCTGCCACCAGAACAGGTCTTTCTAGGTTCTAAATTCTAGACTATAGACATATCGTTTATGTTGGCTCAAATCTTTAGCACATCACTAAACAGCCTATTTACTTTGTAATATATTCGATTAGACCTTGCTTATTTCATGCCCATGCATGTCTTTATGTATAATCACGGAGAAGTTGGTGAACTGAACCAATATGCCTGCTCTTCACTCAATGATTTTTCTCACATGAAGTTACGCAGTTGTTTTTTGTACTTAGTTTTACCTCAATGCAAATTTTCTCCTAGTTTTTTATTACTTCTCTACCAATTGTTGCTTTTTAACAGTCGGTCCTTATTCTTGATAGATTAGTGTATTTATATAATAATTAATTTTAAATGTTACTTGCAATGAGTTCAATTTGCAACAGCCACACGAACATTCAACTTTTGTCCTGTATTGGACTCGATTACTTCATTGCACCCCTCAAAGGAGTGCGATGAAGCTTGTTGATGGTTCTTAACTGCTCCAATGCGTCTTTATAACACGCACAATGCGAGCATTGTTGGGTTCCCCAGGTTAAATACACCCAAATGTCTGTCCTCCGCGTGCCTCTCCCTCTCATTTTCTCTGCATTGTTCGGTTTTTGTGGCCTTAAGGTCTTGGAACAGACTTTTCGTTTCCGATCGTTTACACGAAAATTTCATTTTCACCTTCTCTCCCCCCTCTCCTTTCCCTTCCATTGGCCTTCATCCCATTCACTCCGAATTTGTCGCAGTTCCCTTCCCGCAGAGGTTGAAAGGGCTTTCAAAAGAGACAAGGCATTCATTCTAGCGGTCATTCAGGTGAGGTGGTCAGGCGACCGCTGTCTGCGGTGTCATATCCCTTACAAGAAGCACGGTGTAAGTAGGTGGCCTAAGGCGGAGCGTGTCCGAAGTGATGAAGTCCTTCAGAAAAAGGCACTCCGTGACGGACCGGGCCATCCGTTTGCCCTCCGTCCTTTCGCCTTTCATTGTTTAACGACTAGCAAGTATGTGCGTTTAAGAAATGCAATAACTGTTAAGGATATCGCTTTTGGTGATATTCAAAAGGGGAACTGTGAAAATAAGCTTATATGACGTTTACGTAGGAGTTCAATATGATTTTACTGAACGCAAGGGTTAAATATCTCTTGGAAATTCTGTCATTTGCTATGTTCAATCGGACTCAGTTGAATATTGCCTAATAATTCAACTTAAAATTTATATTTTTATAAAATAGTTATTTTTTTCTGTCCTCGTTAAGTTCAGGCTCTAAAAGTGATGCATCCCATCAATGAATCGGTCTAAATTTAAGTTTTGTCTCTTGCCTTAATGATTTTATATAGAATGCTCTTGACTCGATCCTAATTTGTTTTTGCATGATTTTCCAAATTTTATTTGATCTTATTTTATCGTCAATGAACTTTCTTTTATTTGAAAGGCGTACAAAGGAATCTTTATACTCAATGAAGGGAGGAACTTTGCTCTTATCAACACAAAAGTTATATCAAAACGTACGGATTGTAATAACCATCGCAGAGTGAAACCCACTACTTAAAGTTGAAATCTCTATGGTGAGATTTTGATGTCGTTCTGCGTGTGAGGTTTCCCTTTCCATGCCTCCGTAAGCCCAAAGAGCTGACGATGTTAACAGAGTAAAAAATTCACTTTTTGTACATCTTCCGTAAATGGACCTTTGTGTATATTGTTTTTGTGAATGTGTGGAATCATACATGCACACACACACATTCGCTTCTACGTATACATATGACATCTACAACGACATATACATGACTCTTCCCCTCCTATTCCAGTTTCTCGTCACCCGCGGCCATCGCTCCCAAAAGGGTCTCATTTACAGTGGGACCTCGCACACCATACGCGTTAAGTCAGAGCGTGTTGCCTTCCTTGGAGACGGGCATCTTCCTCCAAAAGGGCTTCTATCATTCCACCTCTTGGCCTCCCGGCGTCACCCGGCGCGCTGCGTCTCCCCTCTTACTCTCCGATTGTTCAAAACTTATATGTTAGGCGCCTTTTTCGCGCTTTTGATTACTCGGAGGTGCGTTTACTCCAACCATGGACTTTTACTGCGAAACTTTTTGAGGTATGATTTCGCTTCGAAATGAAATTTTGCGTAGGTTTGGGAAAATGTGCCGATGCCAGGATAAATGAAATGTCGGAGAGAAAATTTGTTTTATTTTTATTTCTATATTTCTAAATAGCATGCAGACTACTGCTCTTGAGCTGTGTCCTTTCTCATATCGTCTAACATTTATTCCTTCCTTTATCCTTTCTCCTGGCACAAAATATATCCCAAAATCAGAATGGGGGCATGATTTCCTCCGATATATATTTCTTGGGAGAATCCCCCATTTTCTTCAAAAATTTTCCGAACCAATGCTAGCCAGAAAGGTTCCCGTTGCTATCAACAAAACTAGCCTACATACATAAAATAGACGGATAATTTCTGAAAATGTATTGGAAGTACAATTGACAAGCGGTATTATACCATATTTCGGCCAGAACGTTGTGGATTAGTTTTAGCAATCTGCAATGCAAGTCATTAACGGTATTTTAAAACGTGTATTCGATTTGTTCCACAAATTAGGTTAATAAATTCAACAATGAAGCGGTGATTTTCTCGTTTAGTATTTATGCTTCGTTTATTAATAAAAATTGGCCATTTTCCACAAAATAAAATTTGAATACGACCGGTTTCGATGTAACTACATCATCCTCTGGTTGTAGTTACATCAAAACCGGTCGTATTAAAATTTTATTTTGTGGAAATTTGCCAATGTTTATTAATCATGATATTCCACCACATCACGCCTGAAACGTCTCTTTTTATTCTTCGTTTGTTTGCATGACGTATAGTTTTATCTATTTTTTTCTTTTTATGTCAGTCTAAGGATACACTACGTACAAAATTGTGTTAATAGGCAAAAATGGGCACCATGTTGTTTCCCAAAGAATATTTTTTAAAGCAATGTAAAATAAGTTCCCAAATAAGCTTGACGGAATAATTTTTACGCTAAGAAACCTCGTAAAATACGAGAGCGGAAATTCGTAATGGCGCAAATGAATTTGATAAAATATGAAAGAGAATACAAGATTCCTTTTCAAAATGAAATATTCCGTTTAGCATATTTATTCGTCTCACCCTTTTGAGATAAATTATTTTAAAAATTGAATTTGCCTGTAAACAATTGGAGCTTGAATAAGGATTTATTTGTATGATGTTAAAATTAAATAATTTTTCCAATTTGATTTTAAATTAATAAACGTGCGGGTATTGAATATTTCTATTGGTTTAATTTCATGATTCGACGTACCAATTCCCCTACGATTGGATGATTTTGTTTTTAAACGAATGAAATAAGCTAAAATATTATTAATATAGTAATAATATCATTTACTTGTAAAAAATCATTGTTTAAAGAAATAATACTCATGATGATATTATTGGAAGGGCTGTGGCACATCTTCCTTCTTCATTTTGGAGTCAGTAGACGAAATAGTGGTTGTATTAGGTTAGATGAAAGAGTAACTACTGAAGTGACTGAGCACTTGAGTCCATTGAATAGCTGTCGAAAAATCCCTAATGCGATTTGAGTGAGTGTGTTTTGCCTCCAAAGGAAGGAGTCGGTATGGCTTCCCAACGGGTGAACGAGGACAGCCTCTTGAGAGATGGCTACTAGGTTATTCAGTGGAGAACACACGCGTAGTCTCCTCATCAACACAATAAAAGTCTCGTTCTCGCGGGGATGGCAGAAACCATCAATCAAAACGACGTCCCTAAGCTAAGGCTTCCGGGCATGCTCTTCGAATTCACATAGTGGTCACAGAGACTTACAGAGAACCTACCGATCTTCCCAAGGTGTCGTTTATAAATCCTTTTTCGACGCACTACAATATATGTACTGGGGGAACAAGTAGAATTGTGGGCTTGGATTTTAATCAGAGCATTTGTGCCTCGTTAATTACCCGTAATTCACGTCACGTCATCTGTGAAGGCGGCAGTGATGACCTGAGCATATAATACCGTGTGGCCAGAGGGTTTGACAAGGGCAACGGCTCTGTCGCTCCATCACCTGTCCCCTTTCTCCATAGTGGTGCGTGGAGAATCGGCGAGGAAAAAAAATGTAAAGCCTTGCGTTTCCGACCCCTTTACTATGTGTGTGGCGCTTAAACGGTAGAGCGGCAGCCATGAGTGGGTTCTTAAGGAGGCTATGGGGTAAAAGCACTCGAGATGTGCATTAGGTGCCGTCTCGAATCCAACCGTTAGTACCGTTGGTTTAAACTTACCTTTTCAGCGCTTAGCGTGATATTTAAGAAGTCGATCCTTTTGCATTGGTTTCATTATTTTTGTGCAAATGGGCTTGCAAAAAAATTAATTTCATCAATGGTGAAACAAATAGGAGGTATAATTTTTAATCGAACAGCAAAATTTTCAGAATGTTTCGATGTCGTGTAGGAATAATAGAAAAACTTTTGGTATGAAATCAAGATTTGATCTGAGGCAATGCTTAAAATAAAAAAAATATTCAATAAATATTTATGTGTTTTGACTATATAAATACTTTGACTTTGTGTCTCCATGGTTGGAAATAGGTTATGTGACCCACCAGGGCATCACACCTACAGTTTTTCAATCCATCAAAATTTGTATCTGACGTCATCATTTTTTCTATTGGTCGATTTCTTTATCATATAATTTAAATCACCGTATTAACTTTTTTCATGTGACATGGAAGATTCACTAACGGTTTTAGAGTAGTAAACAGTCAACATTAATTAATAAAAGACTTCTCAAGGCATTTTAAAACCGTAATTCAAAGTTTTGCTCTTGCAGTCATTAATATGAAATCGAAAGGTATCATGGACATGTGCCATGATGTGCTTTAAAACTATGACTTAGATTTCAATGATTATTGACGTCAGGAACAAAACTGAAAAGTATTCCTCATGGCTCAATAACGCAAATGCCTTTTATGAGGCAAACTTGGTTACTCCCTTCGGTTAACTCCTTACTTAGCTAGATATAGCCGCCACTTTGCCGTTTTTTCATGGGCCCTTCCGTTGAGTCTGACCTTTTTAAGACCTCTCGCATCCCATTCGATGAAAGCTCCCGGATCTCCACCTCTCAATCAGAAGTAAGGATCGAATTCGTGAGACCTCAATCACCGAGCATAAGAAATGGAAAAAGACAGAATTCCCACGTTCTTCACCTCCACCATGATTTCAGTGAGGTTTTTCGATAGTTATAAGCTTCCAGCGTCATCTCTTAAAAAAGTCAGCCAATGCACCTCTATGATGGCACTTCCCATTACCTAGACGGGAAAGTATAATTCGTCTTGTACGTGCAAAAGGTATCCATCATCCCCAACTCCACTTATTTGAACTCCGTCCAACGCTTCAGCGGAATGTTTTCCGGCAGACCCTGTCCTCCGTGTCAATCAAGAGATTCGGGAGTTTCCCGTCGATTCAAGCGTTGAAATCTCTCCCCTTTTCACGCCTCAACCCAGGCGAGACCATAACCTTCTTTCTCTCACAATTTTGTCTTGCTTCTTACCTCTCCCCTCCATCTACTCGTTTCCACTAACATCCCTTGATGCAAACGCATCTCTTCCCGCGTTCTTTCTCTACCTTTTTCAAATACCTTTCCGTGCGTATCCACCTGTATCTAACTCCTGGATTTTCCCACTGCTCCCCAGATGTAGTCATTCACAAGATAACCGCACGCTCTAGATCCTTAAACGAAGTCCCTCATTCTTTTTCCTGATCTCAGATGGTTTCCTTGTTTCTTGTCATCACTTCACACTCCTCCTTGAATTCGCTCAAATATTCTCCCCATCTTCCTCCTTCTGCTACTCTTTGTCTTCGATGCATGCGATTTTTCGCACGGTTTTTTTTCATTTATAAGAAACATAAGTTAGTGCAAGAATTGGTTCCGCTACTTTTGCATCCTTATATAATTGCAGGATATTCGAAGACACTAGAGTCAGGCTTTCAACAAGTGATTAAATCTTTCCCGACAACAAAATAATTAGGTGAATAAATCATGTTGAATAGGCTAACCGAACGATGATAGGATAAAGCAGAGATTAAAAGGCGTGTGAGTAGCGTCAAAAAAATATTGTAGTGAATTTTTAATGTTTTCAGTATACCAAAGAGTAAATTTTGGTCCAATTCAAATTCTGGTGTGGTCAAGCCTTCCAAAATTTCATTGCATGAAAGCCTACTGTTTCCATTTTTCAGTATAAATATATTACAGGGTATTGATTAGATACAGGATATTGATATAGATTAGTTTGCTAGGTGGGGAGTCACAAAATGTTTATTTGATAGTTGTGTCTATCCAAAAACCTACCTTAACCGATAGATTACCTAAAAAAATATTACAGGGTAAAGAAACTTCAAATAAAATCGCTGAGTAATGGCAAAGTGAGGAGTTTTTAAAAATTAAAATAGAGAAAGTAATGAGTCGGTTATGAACAAATAGTTTTAGATGCACTAGTGGTGTATCGGTATGAAAAAAGGGCGAAATATGATTTGACATTGTCGACAGATGGATTAGAGCCAAGTCAGTCAACAGATATATATGAGTCCTTGGTATAGAAGCCCGTGTAAAAAGCAATTCATGAATGTGGAAAGAATAAAAGCATAGGGAACCAAAGTTGAAACCATTAGAAGAAAGTTTGGTTACTTGATACAGCTTAAATTTTTTATTTATATGTAGTGACAATTTTATTATATGTTCAAGAGTTTTTATGTTTTTATAGTTTTAATTGAGTCGATATATTTTCCTCTAGTCTAGAATATTTAACTAAGACATTTGGAAAAAAACAGGGAGAATAGCAATGTTGCAGAATAAATTTAGTGAGTATTTGACTTAGTTTTTGCACGGATGCATCATATTTTTTTCCTTTTTCAAGTATTTATCAAATATCCTAATATTTTCCGCTCAAAATGTTTTTAAACGTAACTATGGTCACATTAGAAGTACATCTAAATAAGACCTTGCTGATTGTTTTTTTGCAAATGTTTAGGTGAAGTTTATCTATAGGTTTCCAATGTTTGCTTATATTTTTTGGCGATATTTCTTTCAGCAAAGAATTGTTACTAGTCTTGTGGTTTTTGTCTGAATTTTGTGAAATTCATCAGTCATAATTTATTTTTCGGTAACTTCACATTGGATAATTATGGTTCAAATTGAAAGAAGAATAATTAGAAAATTGTACTTTTCCTTAAATTTACAACTATTTTACCCCTTTATCGTTTTAAATATCACATTATACTCATTATCCCTAATTCTGGCGTAAACAGAAACTTGAAATATCATACCACACGCTTATTTCAGTAAACTTGGTTTTACACTGTAAACAAGAGAAAGAGGACAAAGTTCAACGGGACATGAAATCCCCTATTTGCTAAAATAACTGCCACAGTCAATTCAAGACTTTTTCTCGTCTATGACGGGAAATTCTGTTTTTATATCGATACGCGTGCGTAGGATGCATCAGTTCATCTTATGCTAAACAATTTCTTCAAAAGATAGGTGTCCAGGTAAAATATTTTTAAAATATGTGTTTCAGATCTTATACAAACCCGAGAAGAAAAATATAGGGGTATATTTATTTTCTTTTATAGGAAATGTCAGGAAGTGTTTGTCCCATCGAAATTCGGCGGATTCAGTTTAACGTCTAGTCATTTCTCATCCTAACGCCATTCTCACGGGAAAATTTTCGTCTGGCGCTAAACCGATTTTGAGCGATCCATATTTTACGGAAGAGTCACTGCTTTGATTCTCCCACTGTGGTCGGCTGCCCTTCCGGTGCGGACGAAGAAAAGCCTCCAAAGATGGAACTGCGGTTTTTTTAAGTCATCACTCTAAAGACGTGCCATGCGGAAAGGATGAAGGTATATCATTTTAAGCATGCGTGAAGTCATCAGATTTATGAAACAGACAAGAATTCACAATAGTACTAATAGCTCAGCAAGACGTATTTTAATACAGCATAAAAATCTATTATTCAATAAAAGTGGGATGAAACGTTCTTCCCTTGAATTTTCCAGACTAAATTATAGATACCATTAGATGAAGTCCCTTTTGGCAAAGCTAACAGTTTCAGGCTTAACTTTGAGGAATTCCTTCATGATGAGGGTAAAAAATTAAGGAAAACTTTAAACTTCCACACACTTTTAATACAATACGACCATGGTTTCAATGATGCGCAGAATGGAAACCATGGTCGTATTGCATTAAAATTGTGTGGAAGTGTAAAGTTTCCCTAATTTTTTTTACCCTCCCTTATGGTAAGTTAAGTTTCTAAGATGGAAGCCCATTACTACCTGTTGAAATGTGTTTTAGATTAATTGCGATTTTGGGTAAGACAAGAGGTATATGACTTTGAGACACTTTGATTTTTGGAAGTTTAAATCAATGAAAATTACTTTGTAATTGTGGCAGTACTCCGTAATACTCATTAATACTCATACTCACGGTGAGGAAACTTGATAGGCCATCATTATTCTAACGAAATATTCAGTAGAGATTTGGCCAACTGTGATATTGTCTTCCTAGAGGAAAGTTTTGAAAATTATAAGCATATCACGACACATTGGGCGTCACTTTTGCTAATCAGTGCAAGATACGCTAATAGTACTTGGCTGCGGATCCGAAATGATTTTTCACACGAGAAAGGCGAGGCTAAAGGGAAAAGGAAACGTAGCCGGCAATGCATCAGCTTATTTCTTTTGAGAAATAACCACCGATCTGTTTCAATCCCCCCCACCCCCGATCCCCCACCAGACGCTCACTTCCGTGCGTCCCCGTAAGAGAATTGAAAACTTTTAATCACGGCGATCAAAATCCTTTTCCTACCACCACATCCCCAGAAATTCATTTTTACCGGGCTCGAAAAATCGCCCAGCGACTTCCTCTCCCCCTCCCTCTCTGAATGTGTCTCTCCCACCCTTTCCCGCAACCCCCACCGCAGATCACGCCACCTTCCCCCATCTCCCCCTCTCCAAAAATCCTTGCGCTCTGACTCTCTCTCTCTCTCTCTCCCCCCCGAGCCTTTTCCGCCACCTCCGCGCCGACGCTACCGCCACTCCCATAGGCAGCAACAACCGCGGCGGCAGCAGCAACACCCCCCCCGTTTCAATTTAATCCAGGAATTCCATTTCGATATTTCCCCGTGTCATTGGAAGTCGAAGGGGGCGTGCGTGGGGCGGAGAGAGGGTGGGAGGAGGGGCGGCCGGTGGTTAGGGTCGAGAGGGGTAGGGGAGTAGAACAAGAGGAAAAGGTGGCAAGAAGAGGAAGAGGTGGGAAAGAATATGGCGGAATGGCTTGGGCCTTTTGGTTGCTGCAAGGGCGGCGGCGGCATCGCGATCACCATCAAAGGGAGCGGCTCCTTTGAAGTCGGCCGCGGAAGACATCTCCTCCCTCGTACGTGGGCGCCCCATCCGCCCCCGTTAACCCTCTCCCGCCCCCCCCCCCCTTCCCTCTCCGCCATCCTTCTTTTCGTACCTTAACCGTCCCGAACCCACCCTCCCTCTCCCGCTTTAACTATTTCCAATCTTTTGGACCCAGTCTCAATTCTCCCACCCTCTCCGCTCCCTCCGTCTGCAAGCGATCTACATCGTGATATGCGACGCGAAATCATTCCTCGAAATCTTTAATCACCCTTTCCCTCCATGAGCACAGATTAGTCCATCTAAATTTCCACGTTGAGGGGATATTTTTTTTGCCTATTTTCGGGTCATTATTTCACCCAAAATTTCGAAGCGGATATTTTCGTGGACGTCTTAAAAAAGAAAATCCTCCATTATCCCGGGAAAGGGGGGTAATGGTAAAAATTTGGAAAATGCGTTTCGCCGTTAGTTCGGATGGCTTTTCACCCTGGAACTATTCATTGATTTTAGATAGTTTGCTTAATATTCGCGAATAGGCTCTCTAATGAAATGGTAGCGTTAGAATTTTTTAGCTTTGCCACCCCAGTTGATGGCGAGGATAAGATTAGCCTGTGCCTATGGAGAGGTTTAGAAAGTATACAATTTCCTTTTATCAAATCAATTTTTATGATGAGCGTGATATCCATTTTGCGATGAAAATATCATCATAATTATGGTACTGAAAATTTTAATTTTCAATCTTTGCTCATAGCAAGCATATTTTATTGTTATTATGTACATTTTTTCGATAGTTTGGAAGATGGAAATTCTTCTTTCATTATTCCGCATGGTTTTATATCATTGAGCATAGTACTTATTACATCGTAAACATTTACAGTTTTTACGTGGATTAGGCTTTAGGTGTTATTGAACAAGATTTTACAGTTATTAATTTGCCCCGGAGAAATTTTTGCAGCAGTTTGGTATCATCTTAAAATGATTACCAGTTCCTGCGCCTTGCTTAACAGTCTTTTGGTGTTCCGTAAAATTTATTGGCTTAATTGCCTAGCCTAGAAAGATATTACGGTGAACCATAAAGTTGAATTTCACCTCATATTTCCTTTGACTAATGTGCCGCATACCTTCCCACTTCTTTTCCCACAGCATCCTTGTTCTCAATTCCTTTGTATCCATTGCCCACTCTAGACTTTCCGCTGTCAACTACTATATCTTATGTCTAAACTGGTATTCGGGCTTTTTCTCACACCCTCGTTAATTCCCAACCTAGTGTTCTCTTCTGAGGTTATGGCTTTGGATGGGTCAAGATGCGTAAAACATTTGGAGCAGCTGCCTGTAATTACCGAATGATCTTTCCACCTAGTTTTTAATATGTTTTCATCGACCAAGGCTAGAAATTGTATTAGTATTCAAGCTTTAACCATTTCTTATTAGTGGCATATCGATCCATTTGGTCGTTCATTTCTATAATCAACCTAATTACAATGTTCCTGTGAGTTTTTCGTGTTCATATTTAGTATGTTGAAATTATTTATAGTATATGAAACATTGTGATTTCCGTTATAATGTTCCCTTGTTCGATAAACATTTTGAATACAACCAGAAAATATAACACCGTTTTTTAGTAAGGGATAAAAAGAGAGCTGGCAGAACATTACGATGGCTTTAATTATTGAGAAACGATTGTGTCAATATATTCTTTATTTTTGTATAAGTAATTTATTATCATGTCGTTCCAACTTGACTTTAGAGCGATTGATTTAGATTCAATATAATTCTGTATTTAATGAAATTATATAGTGTTTAACTTATGTACCTTAGAGCGGTATAGTCATGTATCTTTCCTGAATTATGTTTAATATGAAATAGATAGTCACCAATGACAATTCAGTTAATTGGTTGTAATAATTTCTCCTAATTATAGCATAAACACAATAAAACAAAAAAGAAATTATAAAATTCGAATTATAAAATGTTTATAATGCATAAAATATTAGAAAAAAGCTGATTTTCTTGCGTTACATTAATTAAAAACTGAACGCAGGAATAATTCGTGGTGCATATGCATGTGTCGCTTAAATTAATGTTCTAAATAGCCTTAAACCATTGTTTGCTTCCTTATTTTCATTTTAGAACGTTACTTTTTTAAATATACGCATATCTGCTTACTTTATGATTTTTTTGCACTTTGTTTCATGATGTGTAGATAATTTATCTGTGACCAATTTATGCCCTATTCTGATCACATTATCGATAAGTGATCTTTCTGTTCTGTCAGTGTATCTGTCTGTCTATCTATCATCTGTTGAGTGTATATTTATTTCCGCTACGCTCCGAATTGGGTGGAGGAAAAATGCGAAAAATCATAGTTCTTAACATCAACAATCGTTAGCATCTTTAAACTAGTAGCGATGATCAGATTACATAAAATACAACAAAGTTTTGTGTAATTTAACATGTGCAATAGTAGTTAGTTGTAACTTTGTCTTGGTTTTCTGTAAATTAATTAAAGACACGAAGCTGAAATAATCAATACTTTTTTCCTGGAATTGAGAACCAAAATTTGCAAAAAGTCATACATTGTCTATAATTTTGCAGTACCTACCAAATTCACAAATTAAGTTCTCTTTTTACAAAGATCCTCAATCCCACTTTTCTTTCCGTTGATTGTCACTTCTTATTCTAAGTGGGGAGATTATTATATGAAACGCAGTTTTTTCGTTGCATACAATACATTTCTCGCATTACTTTTGTTCGTGAATTTGTTTGTCAATGTTACTCAATATTTTCATCCCTAAATGCCGAAATACTTCTTCGTATTTTATATAAAGTTACATACATGATCTGCGAAAAATTTCCACGCGTCAGGTTTAAGATAATATTATGCTAATAAAACAGAAGAAGATATGTTTTTTTAATATATGCTATATATAATATAATTCAATATATATATAAATTATATATTACGTTTATATGTATATATCTTATCTTCCGAAGAAGACGGAGCTCGAGTCCGTCGAAATTATCAAGATATTATTGTGAGTGTTCTTTTTATGTGTTCTCGTGCTGTGTGTAACTGTCTAAGTTATATATATATATATATATATATATATATATATATATATATATATATATATATATATATATATAAAATCACTGATAGTCATAACAAACACAGAAACCAAAACACAAAAGAGGAAAAACTCACTGGTTCTCGAATTTTCGGTGGTCCAACCACCTTTCTCAAGAGGAATTAGGAACAGAACTGTTCCTCAACTGTGGCTCAGTTCTGTTCCTAATTCCTCTTGAGAAAGGTGGTTGGACCACCGAAAATTCGAGAACCAGTGAGTTTTTCCTCTTTTGTGTTTTGGTTTCTGTGTTTGTTATGACTATCAGTGAATTTACATTACACGTTTGTGGGTTTTCCAAAAAAGTGTATATATATATATATATATATATATATATATATATATATATATATATATATATATATATATATATATATATATTCAGGAGAAGGTGAAATGGACTGACAAAGGAAAACAAATGAGAAAGTACTAGGGATGGTGGGTGAGGAGAGGAGTTTGTTGGGAGATATCCTATGGAGGCAGGAAAAATTGACGAAAGGCGTATTGAGCGGCAGTGGGATGTTGAAGACTGTAATAGAGGGGAGAATTTTGGGCAAGCGAGGAAAGGGCAGGAACAAGATAGGGATGTTAGACGGGATGAATGGAGGAAAGAGGAACACGGAGATGAAGAGAGACCTGATGTAGAGTAGGTTGCTGGATTGGGTTTTGCTTGTAGTGACAAAATATTTATTTGATACTTCTGTCAATACAAAAACTTACCTTAAACGGCAGATTACCTAATAATAATAGAAATTCAGTTCAATATTCTTTGTCCAATTGTGGATAATTTAAAAAAATACGTAGGCAGTGAACAACATTTGGAACCGCGAACGAACTCAGTATTTCTTAGGTCAATTTTTAATTGGCAAGGTATAATATCTGCAAAATTTATATTGAGCTTCTATTCAAGATAAGAAGTTTATGGAGTGTAGATAAGATCATTTTTTATGTAGGCTGTGTTGTAGAGAAACTTACAGCAAAGAAGAATTAGATAGATTGAGTTCAATGTGTTAGTTAAAAATATCATAGACGGAAAAATTGAAGGAATGATCTCCTAAGAAGGACCAAAGGGCAAGTAAATAGGAAAAATTAAGAAGCACCTAAAACAAAGGACCTATATATACATAGGTGAGGGAATCCACAGTGATTAGAGAATTAATGAGGTTTACGGGGAAACAATATTCGGTTTGATACGCTTACAATGACAGAAAAACTGCTTTTTAGTCATTTAAATCTTTTTACAACTAATCCATTTTTGGCAAGGACATAATCCAAAGATGGGTTTGAATTTTTAGTGTTGGTTTACGTCAGGTATGGGATAATTTTAATCGAGAATTTGAAATTCCCTAATTCTGAATAAAAAATTTCGATATTCTACGCAATCGATGAACAACACTTTTAGAATATTTCTAATGATATTTCAGATAGGTACACGTATGGCACAATAAAAATTTAGCCATTGAAGTTACGGTGATAAAGAATGTTAGATATAGGGTGTAACTCCATGTACTATATAACTATTTCAAAATATATAAATGATCATTAAATTAAGAACACAATGTATATATCCACTGTTCTTTATTCTCGTTCAACTAGTTTCAACGCTTAGGTGTCATCAATAGGTACCCTTGCGTTGAAGCTAGTTGTACGAGAATAAAGAACAATGGATATATAAATTGTGTTCTTAATTTAATGAACATGAACTTCAACAAAGTTGAGCCTGAAACAATAGAAGGCGAAAAAATATATAATTGATATTTACCTATCCATAGATAAAAAAATAAACGTAATTTTAAAAAATATATGTGAATTAATTGTAAAGCCAAATTCTACTAATTTAAACTTGTGAAAATATTCGAAGTAACAAAAAAAGTTATTATTTTATTTTGTTATGTAAATCAAGAATTTTCGACAAAATAACTTCTCTTGTTCATTCAAATGCTTGCTTTATACTCTATTTGAAGGTTGTAAATTTTTCCTTTTTGCGTTAGAGTCATTTTGTTCCCTTCCATGAAATTACTTCTTACAGGTAGTTAACGGTATTAGACAGCATTCTGTAGCACGTACTCATTTCCTAATTAAAATAACTTTGTACGTTAAGTGAACTACACAAATACATTTTCTTTACGCACTTACATTTTAAACATCTGAAATGTACATTCATTCGAGTTTATTTTGATTATGTTTTACAGATAGGTACATAATTTCTTTAAGAAATTATTAAGTATTTTTGTCAATATTTTAACTACTTCTAGCATCCACAATAATTTCTTTAATTGAACGATTTCAATTTTACATATGATTTCTGAGCTCAATATTTGCCTAAATTTAGAAAAGCGTCTTTGCAGTATGATTAGTGACTTTCAATTATTTTCCTTTCTTCTGCAAAAAAACTTGTACGGATTGAATCTACTCTTCAAAGATGAATAAAATATATACTTGAAAATATTAATTCTAGAGATAATTGTCGACACGTAGTGCCAAAGGGAAAGAAGCCTAGCGTATTGATCCACATCGAGCATTAAACCATTAAGATCTCGAAGATCAAATCCATTTTATATCGCCGTTGGATCTTTCAGCATGGAAAAATAATCGTCCTAAATAATTGTGTTCACTGCACCAGTAATTTATCCGACCGTCCAAACAAAATGAATGAAAATGTAAATAAAATTTATTCCATCCAGCGGTGCATTAAAATAATACAACCGTGAAGTGCGTGTTGATTGTATAACTACTCGTACATTGTTCTCCCGTTTAACAATAAATTTTGTTGAATGGATTCTTTTTGAACATGTAATATCCATGTAATGTATATTCTTAACACGTTTAAATTACACAGTAATTAATTAACGTGAGCTAACCCCGATTCATTTAAAATATTTATCGATATTATTTAACTGTTGCCATGCATAGATTGGTAAGCATAAGTATTCGTATTTTAAAAATATCATAACCTTTGCTATTTTAAACGACGGCAGCCATTTTAACATCCGCCGTTGTAACCATTTAAAAGACTATTTAAATATTGTCTAAATAATTGTACGTACATTAGCACTCGAAGATGTCCTGAGTGTATTCTGAAATACCAAATGAAAAACCAAAATTTCGCTCTAACCTCTATGAAAAAATGTTCGAAGTAGATCATTGTAACCACCAGCAAGGAAGGCACTTCCGTGGGGAGAATCTTCCATCAACAACATCCGAGTGATTTACGTTGCATATATCTACGTATCACAAGGCGTAATTTGGTAGGAACTACGAAATAACCTGATAGAATGAACTCCTACTCGTGTGATAGATTGCCATACCATTAACGTTGCTGTTCGTCAGTCTTTGATTGTTGCTAATGGGATTATTTGTGTGGGTAAAGATAATTATAGCCAGGGTATGATCAGAAAAGATTTCTAGAGTTATCATGGCATTTTACAAATTACAATATATTGCTGGAGATGCCGCGAAATTAAGTTTTAACGGAGTTATCCACTAATCCGCCATCCTTTGCAACGATTTAAAAATGTCATAATTATTTGCCTTACCGAGGAAATTTTATGGTTAAATTTTGTAATTTGTAAGGATTCTACTTTAACAACTAAAATATCAAGGTGGAGTTTTTAAATATCACCCGTGTAAATGTATTATCAACATGTGAAATAAATACCGCCTTTAAAAAAATTTATAATTTTTACTCCTTTAGGGAACGAAGCCGATGTGGTTATTTGGTAGCAGCCAATAGGAAAATTCATGATTTTTGGCAACACTTTTGTAGATTAAAGATTCAAATAAGAAAAAGACAGAAAAAGTCATATTTATATATGATGAGCGATGTCTTACGATGAATTTGTGGAAGGAATAACGGGAGCAGAGTTTGTTGACTCGTTGTATGGACATATATAATTTATTCAATGATGTTCCGACAAACTTCAGTCCACCAAATAGCAAGCAGAGCTTCACTAACTTAAAAACTTCTTCTGGTATGAATAAAGATATCAGGATTTTGGAGTGTGTTTATCCTTGCCATCAAATTAAAATCATAAACGTGGGTGTATGTACGTTACAACAATAGGAGAGATTCGGATCGCAAACTCAGTTTACCCAATGATCGCTCGCTCGAATTATTTCTACACCCAATGAATCTTTGTTCTTATGGTCCCACCAATAAAGTCTTTGATCGCACATTAATTGATTGGTTATTCCCCATCCACTACCATTTAAGTCCTATACCATTGACTACCATAAAATGGTTTTGCGTCAATTGAAAAGAATGTATTAACAAATTAACCACGTATTAGCTGTTAAATAATCCACGGTCTTTCGCTGAAATTGTTTGCTGACGTGTTCATCACAAGCGCTCAGGTCCAAATCCTATTGTTTTTTAGTTTATTCGTAATAATACCTTCGTGAAATTGAAATGTTAGGACTCCAAACCTAAGAATCGTAGGTCACTTGCATTAGTTCAAAGTAAAGGTTAAAGGTCTTCAAATACTCAGCTTATTCGGTTCTTTTTTGCATGTCATTAGGTGGAGTGAGACCATGTATAGGCGGCATCCATGTTAAAATACATGATATCTTATTAACTCATTATCGTGTCAATACATTACACCCAGGTTTGGAGACCAAAAAGTCATATCATTATTAAAGCATTATGCTGATGTCGTGGACATTGCAAGTATTCATTTGACCGATCGCGGTGGGCAACATAAATTAGTTACGTGTTCGAAGTAATTTTAGCCCAATAAATAAGTTTCCTATAGGTCTAATTTAATGAAAATGATCCTTAGCAGACTCATTTTATACCTATTTCTTTGACACATAAGTACTAACTTTTGTATATTCTTTAATGCATAATAGATACATACACGATTTCAAGCACATCGAATTTTCTGCACACAATAATAATGAATACAATAATTTAAAGTACCGTTATGAACATCGTCTCTATGTAGCGCAAAGTTCTTATGGATCTCGTTTTGTCGAGTATACTTATACGAATTCGCATCTTACGATGACTCTGGACTTGGGATTTGCGTTGAAATGATGGTACAATGGCACCGGTTTCAACAACTGCCCATTTGAAGACCGATAAAGACGGAGGAGACAGGGAGAAGAGCATAAAAAGAAGGCTAGTTATGAGAATGCGGATGACCAGTGCATTTAAGTTGATCGAGAAACGAAGACGACGGGAATGAGGATGGCGATAGGCGTGATGGGTAAGTCGAAGGTATGGGAGACGGCGCGGACGAAGGGATCGAGGGGGGAGTGTGAAGGGAGAGGATATGTTTGTGTGTGCGTGAGTGTGTGGCGAAAGATGGGTAAGACCACAACACTCCCCCTCCTCCCTCATCCCAACACCCCTCCCCCTTCTCCGCAGTCATCTCCCGCCTTCTCCCACCCCTTCGTCAGCCTCCATTCCCCTCTCCTCCCTCTAATCTGGCGGTGGAAACAAGCGGGGTCCCGTGAGTGTGAGGCCGACACACCTGCATATTAAGGGCGGTAGACTTCAAAGGAGCCGCCAGGCCCACCAATACACGCGGAGGGTTATCTCAAAGGCGAGAATGAACGAGATGGAGGGGAGGAGAGGAGGGGAGGATCCGTAGGGACAACGGGGAAGGAGGAAGGAAGGGAGTGGGGGAGGTGGTTGGTTGAAGGGAAGAGAGCCGGGGCCTCGGCGGTGCAAGAGCGCAAGGCGAGGGAAGGAAAGGTATGATGATTGGGGGTGGTGTCCGAGGGGGAGACTAGATGACGATTGGGGTGGAGGGAGAGCAATCTGTGTTTCAGGACTCGGATGGAGAAAGGGTACTAATAGAGTGTAGGACCACGTCCAGAGGGGAATGAGGCGTCCCTTGACCACTCCCTTTCTGCTCCTGGACCAATATATTTTCGGATTTTTAGGTCGTTCGTGGGCATCAAATCATAGTTAATGGATTGTTTTTTTTCTGAAGTTTTATGCGCTAAGAAATGACTAAAGAGAAATAATTCGCACAAGTCTATGCGTTTCAATCATTTTCATGTCCAACGATTCGAATTTGCATAGAAATTAAATGTTCACAGTCCACGAAGATCATTCGATCAAAATTCTTTATCATACAATTTTTGGCGAAAAAATATCAGATACAATTTCTAAAAAGCATAATTTTTTCCATTGTTTTATTAATTGGCTTCCTAATATGACAACCGTGGTATTAAAAACTTCGAGGGTAATGTTTTTGACAACACTATTTGTTTAAGGAAAAATTGTCTTCGTGGAATTTCATAGTCCAAGGAGAATTCATCTACGTCGTCTTTAAAGTCATTTTGCATGAAAATTCACGTGCACGAAGTCTGAAAGAAGTAATGGAGTCGGACATTCATTTATGTTTCGAGAAAGTAGTAAAACGGCATGACGCCTCCCAAAGAATACTCTCGCTTTGGTTTTTCGGTGCCAAAATCTCTTTATAGGCGGAAAAATACACCAAATTTATTAAGCTTTAGCCAATCAATAACCCAGAAAGAGTGAAAATGAAAATAAGATCATAACAGTTGATACAGATTATAAAATTCGCTTAAAATAAATGCTCGTAAAATTGATTTGGATTAACGTTAAAATCGGGGAATAATTCAAGCTATAACCCTGTTTACCAGAATAATGCTGTAAATAAAAAAACAGAGCTGTCTCCATGAAGTGTCAAGGCAAGCAACAAAATATAACTCATTTATTTTGCTGAATGGCAAAATTCGAAAAAGAATGAGACAAATTCCTTCCTACTTAATCTCCAGTTAGATTTGCTTGAGTACATTTTCATAAATTGCCGGTATTACAACTGTCCAAATAGTTACATCGTAATTGTAAATCGTAAATTGCAATATGTATGCCGTAATCGCATGCGAAACGACAAAAAGTCTTCGTGACAATCGTTTCATGATTGGAAAAGCAACGTTAGAAAACTGAAAGAGATCCAGAGATTAGAGAAAGATATCATTGAGTTCTGAAGTGCTGAGGAGACGGATGGGTTGGAATCAAGTGAGCGGAAAAGAAAACGATTTCTCCACGACCTTGTGGCGCCAGCGTCTGGAACCAATTCTCTCACTGAATGCATCAAGTGAATTACCCTCAGATCGAAGCGTGATTATCTGACGGTGCCTCCGCGTTTCCGATTTTAAAAACGTATTTTTTCCTTTATTATCTGCCACACGGAAGCTTCAAACGGAAATATGTCTCCCAAAATATTCTTTTGTTCTGGAGATAACCGAGATCTCAATACTCCTTGTTTCAAATTAAGGAGTCCATAAAAAATTATCTTTATCCTAATTAAGTCATTAGCTTTTCAACTGTTGTCGCCTTTATTCCCAGCTTCTTATAATTTGTTTTCAGGACTTGTATTTCATTTTTTGAACCTTGTTTAATTTCACCATTATTCAAATACGTGATTTTTAACGAAATATTGCAACAGTGTTCATTGTTAAAGACAACGGTGCAGTGCTCTACCGTCCTTATTTTTAGATAAAAGAATGTTGCTAATAATTTAGCATCTGCATGTGATCATAATTCAGACACTACTCGTCTGAACTGTTGAATTCATAATACATGTGCTATTCCAGATTGGCCGAAAGAGAATGCCATTTTCAGAAATTCACGCATGTGATCCAGCACTTGCTCTTAGATGTACGATCAGCCTGATATCAAATTTTCATCTTTTCACCCAGTCATACTACCGACTTCCGATGGTTGTTTCGCATTCCTTTGTTGCTCTTTCAGGCGTTGGTTCATGACTGTTATCGCGGACAGGAATAGTGAGGTAAATTAATCATTGTCTCGTGAGTCCCAACGCCGGGTCTCCTCGTTAAGCCGCCTCTCTTCGGAGCACACTTCCTTCGCTCACTCAGCGCAGTCACGTAATTGCGTTGACCTTTAAGACGTGGAATTTTCTCCGCGCACTTACATGCCTAATCCCTTTCCTCCTAACATCCCCTTCCTCTTTGACAAGCTGGTATTAGGAAGATTCGCCGCCGCTTAAGTCCACTCGGGATGGACGGACCGGAGGTGCGGAAAGGGTGTGGCTCGGCGTCCAAAGATTCGGTACGCCGCCGAATGAAGGTTGGAGTGAGTTGTGCGCGGAAGGGGGGGAGGGGGACTTGATCTCCAAGGGTCAACAATAATGAAAATGTTAATAGCCTTAACGTGCGGCGAATGGATAGGGAGCCTTGCTTCCCCCCCCCCACTCCCCCAGCCTCACTCCCTTTCCCCTTTACCTCACTCCACTTCCACTCTCATCCCCTTTTTTTGGCGTTCCGTCCGAGGTTGAGCGTTTTTAGCTCAAGACTTTGAAGCGCTTCCATGACGGAAACGAGTCGAGACACGCATCCTCCTTAAGCGACGGACAATATTATTGCTCGCAGCGCTCAGGCTCACGCTCGCTAGGAGATCTCTCTTTCTTCCTCTCCGTGATTACAACCAGGATGATTATACGGGGAGGAAACACGTGATCCATCGCGTCCATTAGAATTAGGTGGTCACTCCGGACCTCCCGTGCCACTGCGCTAAAGATGTTTGCAGCTTCCACTTGTCCGTCTCGCGCCTCTTGATTTTCGCAATAATATCTCCACGGCTCATTTTAAAAATCAGTTTTGTGTTTAATGTGGCCCCGAATGGCCATTTCTTTTGGTATTAAAGTCAAACTTGAATACATCTTTTTCGAAGATGAAGTCTTCATTTCGAGTATTTGAGATTTAATTTCTGGAGATTAAAATCACGAGCTACAATTAGAAAATGATCATCGATGGTTTTGCTCATTTTATTTTTTTCCGATAGTATTTCGCAAAAAACTTTGCTTCAGGATGAGTGTAAAAATATCCTTCGGTTAGAAAAATATTTTCCGTCTGCATTTGTTTGGGAAAAAATATTTGTCCTTTGCCTGAAATTCCATTTCAATTTTGTTTTACGGGAATGAAACTAACCTCGGTGACTTCGGTAGTAGACGGTGGATTATGTCAAAATTGAAGTTATTTATTTTGGTGGTAAATAATGGTTACTTTGATGTTTCCCTTCAAGTAGACATGGAAAATCCCTAAAGGTACGAAATTAAAAGATGGACCATAATTTGCCAAACGATGAACTTCAACTATGAAAATAATTTTACTTGAAAAGGAGTCATTACATCGAGTTCAGAAGGTTGATTAAAATATTAAGAAATCATTATTCAATAAAATCTCCCTTCTTCGCGAGTATCGTTAACTGCTGCCCCCTTTATTTGGAGTATTTATATTTTCATTTAATATATATTTTGATCTAGACAAATCACATGGCGTGCAGCGACGAGGAACTAGATTTATAAAATTTTGTTTTGATTAACTTAAAAGAGGCTTACTAAATTTTTAGATTAACTAAGTTGGGAATAACTCACGAAGCGTAGGTTCAATTTAATATTAAATCTCTTGCGTTAAAGGGAAGCATTGCGTCTTCAGCGATGACGTTGAAAATGTAATATGAACCACATCGAGCTACGGTTGCAGAAATCACGAAAATAAGATGAGCGAGATCAAGTATAGAACCGACATACTATATTTTGGAAGATTTAAGTAATTTTTTCCAACAGACATTAGGGGATCCGAATAACTATCATCAACCATGATTGGGAAAAAGTATGTATTCTAAGTAGGTCAGGATCTTGTCACTATTTTTGTTATTTCCATATTTTACTGTTCTTCTTGAAACTAGCAGCCGTTAAGTGGGCATAGTTTTGCATGTATGTGGTTACTTTGCACGTGGCTTTGTTCCTTTTTACGGGTGGTGATCTAACACCCCCCGCCACACGCCCTTGCGGCGGCTTGCCTGGTATTATGCAGACTTAGATGTACCTTAAAACCCTACCGTTCAATTTTTCTGAAAACTTATCCAGAGCTCTTAATATCTTGTGTACTTCAAGATACTTTTGGAATTGGCCAGAAACATAAAGAAGATAAAAGACAGATACATCCACAAGCGAAGTTTCGAAGTGGCATCGAACTGACTTTCATGGCTAAGATAATTAGCGTTGTTAATCTACGACGTGGTAGGAAAAGTTTCTATTTAAGCTGCCAAAAGATTGGATGGGACGGGTGATTCGTAACTTGGAACGATAACAGCGCGGGTACCTGTCAAGAGAGCAAGGAAGAAAGTTGTGGTGGGAGGAGAGGACGTTAGGGGTGAGGACTCGGCGTGGTGTGGGAAATACCTCCTAGGACGTCAGAAGAGAGGGCAGCGTGAGGGGGTGGAAGGGGTTTGGGCATGGCAGATGAAGAAGGCACGTTTCCAAAAGCCCACCCAAAACATAATCTCAACCAGATCCATCCCCGGCTCCCCGCCATCGTTACCTTCTCTTTCACACTTCACGGCCTCTAGAATATTTTCCGCCCCACACCACTCCCTCCATAACGCCCGTGGCCCTAACGTCCCCTCCCGTCACCTTCCCCCTCCTAACATCACCTCCCGACCACCTTCTCGAAACTCCCCATCCCCGCTCACATAATCCCCACACCCCATTATCAAACCTCATCCACTCGCACTGGGGAAGGGGTGGGGGGAGCGGAGAGGGTGGGAGGGGAGGAGAACGAGTGGCGCCGCGAGGCAGCTCTAGCACCGTGTGGGGTCCTATTCCCTTCCCCCCCCCTCGTCTCCTCCCCCGCCTCCTCAATTTTATCCCTCCTTCCACTCACTTCCCTACCGCCTCCAATCCACGACCTCAAGATTCCCTCCACCCCAAGAACCCTCATGTATGACGCCTTCCCTCGCATCCACACCCCTAATCTTCTCACCTCCCTAACCTGGATCACACCGCGTTCACGTAGCCCCCTCGTGATTGGAATTAACACAGCGTTAGTAATCGTGCATTTCGCTATCCGACAGGCTGGGATCGTTAAATAGTGCGATCCCTCCCCCCCCTTTTCCCTCATACCCCAGGAGCCATACGCCGTAAGTATACGCAGGCGACGCCGAGTTTCTTTCCCGCCGTCTCCCCTTCCCTTCGCTTCCTTAATTACCCTCCAATCTTCAACGATGATCTCAGCCGTCGCGCGCGCGCGAGTTGCCGTTGGTGTTACCGCAAACGTCACCGCCGCTTTTTCCTCGTCTTGCCCTCACGAAGGCGCATCTTCCTTCCTTCCATTGTTAATTGACTCACGATTAAGACTTTGGTGCGTTTATTAGTGCGTGGATTTTTTTCGGTGCTTCGAGTGTCGAGGCTGTGTCACGTCGTAAATTTCATTAATTATAATGTGCACCACAGAACTACGCGCATGCATCAGATATGATGCGCACTAAAGACTTTTGTCTTCTCTATATGTTATTTTCCGAACACGTATGAATATAAAAAATTCTATAACATCGTTTTTCTGGGAAAGGTTTTTTTAATGGAAATTTGAGGCCAAAGTGATCCTAAACTCAATAATTACGGTTTACCAGTACTAGTTTTTGCGTTGCGTTAAGAATGGCTCGGCAAGATCTAGAACTTGAGCTAATTTGCTGGTGCTGCAGCGGTATGATTTTGGTAACGTTTGAGGCATAAATGGGGAGAGGCATAGATAGCAATTTCGATAGTTATTTAATCATTTGAATGGATCTTACACAAAACTATGCCCTGTTTCAAAATATTTCCTACTTGTTCCGAAAAGTTTTGTGTTTGTATTTCTTAAACCCTATAACTGGTGTTCGTTTACCTAATTTCTTACTTTATGAAACATTTTTTACGATTCTTTTCTTGTCAATAAATTCAGGGTTCGGAATACTTCGCCCCGTTTCATAACTTGAAGTTCAACGAAAAGGTTAAATGAGTTGCCTGACCTCGTGCTTTGAAAAGAAGCCCTAATTTCTTATGTAACATAGGAATATTTTTGTTTTATTCACTTAATTAGGTCCTATATATGGTATCAGTTTTGTTCTCTACAAAAGTAGAAGTAGATATTACAGTCTCCCCGTTTGCTAATATGGAATAATTGTTATTTCATGATATGCGTAAAATTATTCCTCTATGTATCTTTAATATTTTTGTCATTGAATGTGTCTAATAGCGTGTATTCCTCGATCCATCGACGATTTCTTCTGTGCTTATTTTATTAACAGCGAAATATTATTCAATATTATTACATAATGATAATTAATTAATAATTACTAATAGAGAAAGAATAGGAGGTTAATAATAAATAAGAATGCTTATAATCCCATCTGATACTGTTTAATTACTATTAAGAACAAAGAGCACTTATAAGCATACTTCCGTAAAAATCAAAGAATATTTGAGGCTTTTAAATAGCGATCACATTTTTAAGATATTTAAAATGTTTATTAGGCGCATTTTGCGTTATTTACGTCTTTTCCCCTATTTTAATTTTAAGTTTATGATCAGTCTTTCAAATCACATTGTTTTTCTTGTGAGGAGTAATTTAAACTACATTGAAAATTAGCTTCATTCACCGATCATATTTTTGGCATTGAAGATTGACATGTACTCGTATTTTTATGTTTCTATCCCTCCATTTTTCATTGCTATTCACTATGCGTACAATTTATTGAGAAAGGGCTGGCTACTTCATCAAGTATTCATTTTCTAATTGCAATCGGAAAATTGCAATAGTTTTAAAGTATTTCTAAAGCATTAAGCATTTTCTGACAGCATGGTTTCCTCCTTACAATTATAAGTGAGGGAGGTAGGAGCCACCCGAGAAAATCTAATTGCCTGACACATTAATGGCTTTTAAACTGAAAATATACCATAATTTTATGTTCTTCTTTTTTCTTGAAATTCAGATTCCATCATGTACAAAAATTTACTGAATAACGTGAACAGTCTGAAGATTGCGTATTGAAGTTTTTCGAAGTTTGGAGATATCCTCTGTAAAAATATATGACCAATTTCTTATGATAATATTAATGTCTTATTTATACACAAATGTTTATCAGATGAAATGCAACTTCCTCATTTTTAGGCTTCATTGTGGAAGTGTAAAGTTTATTTTTTTACCATCATCATGAAGGAATTCAACAAAGTTAAACCTCAAACTGTTATTTCTCATTATTAACCATATTTATGAGGAGTAATATATTAAGTTTATGCTATTTAGGAGACTTTCGTTTTTCAAAAAATCAGCAGTCCCAAAATTTTTGATCAAACGGAAAAACAGGAAGGGTATAAATGCCTTGAATTCTTTTAAAAAGTCCTTTCCTGCCTGTTTTTGGAAGCTCTCTCAGTTCTTGAATTCGCCAGGTAAATTTAAACGAGCCGTAGACTTTCAAGGGACGTGCCTTTGTCCTAAATCATCCAATATTTAGGATTTACTAGACATTTCAACATTTGCAGGTAGTATGAGAAGTAAGATTTGAACCTCTTCCTTACCGTTCGGGTGGATGAATTATTGTGTCGTTTATAACCTGAGGAAATTCAGAAGGTCACCTTGGTTGGGAACTAATTGGGACGCCCATATGGCATCGTCGAGAACCGTGAGGTAAATAATTTAGAAAGCCTCCCTATAAAATAGGGAAAAGGACATTTGGGTTCAAACATTATTGGGCATTCCTTTGGTGTAAAAATGGAAGAAAGAAATAAAAATAATGTGAATGCGACTTTCTTGAAACTGAAGTTAGCCACTTAAAGAGGTCATTACGAATAATTCTTATTAGCATTTAACAGTAAGAGGGTAAGTCAGGAAAAAATAAGTAATGCATAGAAATGCGAGACAAATCCTCTCTCAGAGATGAAATCCGTTAAACCTGTGAATTAATGTAACATTGTATCTCAATATTCAAGGATGTAACTGGCCTCAGGAAATCATGGAGCAAATTTAAACGGTGAATCGTGTCAATTGTAGCTCTGCACTCAAAGAGTGTGCAGTATTTTGACAATCGATCTCTTTCCAATCAATTTATTTTATCATGCGATGACTATAACATGGTGAAAGAAGGGACTATAAGTTTCAATCTCGCTTATTTAAATCAATAAATAAACATTTGGAATTACAACTTTCTGTTGAATTTATAGGACAGCTGGGTTTGTATCGACACCATTTTCTTTGCGACTAATAGGAATACCTATCAGATAGAGGAATATGTATGTATTCATGTGTTTTCACGTTTTATCGTTCGTTCAAGAGACATCTACATCCACGCAATATCCTGCAAGCCTCCGAAAGGGCGTGTGACGGGAGATGTTAGGGCACCACCCGTAATTAAGAAAGAAAAGCATGCAAAGCCACAAATTTGTACAAGCCACAAACAAAATATTGTGTGTATTCATGCCAAAACCCTTATAACCTACACATACGGAAACACAAAATAATGAGAGACAATTCAGTCCATACTTCAAGCTAAGTATAAAGTTGAAATGGTATTACCCTTTAATTTTGAAATGAAATAATAATGGGACCCTTTAAGATAGGTTATAGAAGGACACAGACCAACCACTATATGACATTTCTAAGGTTTGCCATAACTGCACACTCTCTTACTCCACACTTCAATAACCTTTCTTCAATGCCGATTATTTTCTAACCCATTTGATCCGTCGAATATGCATAGTATTTTCCTTCATCTACCACTCCTCTCCATTATTTTTTCTTTTAATACAATCTTCAACAGTTTTCCAACAAATAAAACACTGTCCATCCAGTCTTTGTCACATTTCGATTTCTCCCAGCAACCCTTTCTCCTATCCAACCATAACTAGTGCTCTTTGTTTACTTTCGTTTTCTTAAATCTACTTTTTCCACCCGTTTCTGCACCTTAATGTATGCATATCATCCAAGTTCCAGCGGCGTGAAAACTACCCTTGAAATAATGATTTTGCTAATCATATCCTAATATTCTTACGCCCTGATAGAACTTCCATATCGTCAACTTCCTCTCTTAGTGAAGCTGAGGTATCAATATTAAAATATTTTCGATATATTTTAATTGAAATTTGATTTTAATATGATAGATAGATAGATGACTTTATTTGGGCGAAATTGAGACCTAATGGTTCCTTCTTCCACTAAACCCATTGTCGTATACATATTATATAAGGTATACAATTTATAAAATACATACATATATATACACATAAATACACATATACAGGCACAGATTCATTTTGTACAAATTTTCACATCGAAAAGTAAAGAAAAAAATGTATACATACATAAACACATACATATACATATATTAATTGAGAATACACCTACAAAAACACAAAGTAAAAGACAGTGATTAGGGGGAAACACTAGGATAAGAAAATAGTAAGCAAAGAATGAAGTTAGTGGAAAAAGCTAGGGAGAACCTGGCATTGTTCATCTAGTAAAAACCCACGCAGGAAAACACCCACGAAAAGAAGATATGATAACATACTATGAAAGAATTATAAAAAATGGAATGTTTTGAAATAAAAGCAGACATTTTAAATTACTAACCCTTAACTATCGCCAAATTCAGAAGAAAAGAAAATATTAATTTGCCATTTTTTAAGGTAATTTTCTTTATACATACATTACGAGTCGTACTTACGCGATACTAAATAGTAATCGAAAAAACTAAATTTTTAACATAAATGATCATTATATCATAATTAACATGTTATCATGTTAATATTTACATCTTTGTCGGACAATATGAAAACTGAGGTAAAAAGTGCTTACATAACTACTACAATCACCAATGCGAACGGCACGCGTTCCCTTAATTTCGGCGATTTGCAGAATTACAAGATCAAAGCACACCGTGTTTAGAATATGGAATTAAGACCTGCATAAGTAAAAAAAAATGTATCACCGTTACAATCCATCAATTAATTTTTTATATTCACAAATTCGTGCTAAAAATTAATCTTTATATTATTAATTTTCTATTTCATTATATGATTACATAAATAAGAACGTTTCGTAAGACCAATCTAAAATATGCCTTTGCAAGGTACTTACTCAAATGAGTTTTTATCGTCAATCACTCCAAAACAAATGTAATGAACTTCAGAAATTTGAGGATATTTTCCCTACTGTTGTATAAAACGTGTTAATGTTGCATTAGCGAATTTATGCCTTGATGGTATGCATTCATTTATGTATTTATTTATGTCTTAGACTAGAGCAAAGAGTAGCGGTAATTAAAGAGTGTATGAGACAAGAATACTTAATCCATTTTAAGATTGAGAGATTAAAATTTAGATTAATGGTGTTATTTCTAATGATCAAGTAGACATAGTTCAGCCAAATATCGCAAGGTAAAAAAATTGTTGCTACCTCCTCCCAAGAGAAGGATATGGATTTAATAATTAGGGAATATTTTGAGACTGAATTAAATGTATTGTAGGCATAAATATGTCAAAAATCATTTTCCATATTTAAGGGAACGGAAAGTATATACTATATTTAAATAAGTGGTGCAAGACGACTCTAAGCAAGTTGAGAACGTAAAATTATTTTCTGTTTCTCCCCAGGATAAAATTAAACTCGACAGTTGTCAAGGTCAATTTTTGAGGTCCTTTTTCGTTTACCATAAGCAACTGTCGTTGAAGTCTCTAAAAAGATTTCAGTTAGTACTCGAGTGTTTTGTAAGCAATTGGAGGAAAATACGACAGGGCGGAAGTTGTATAATTGATGAATTTGACTCAGGCACGCGCTCAGAAGGCTGGAATGCAGGAAAACCGGAGCGTAGACAGTTATCGGGAAGGACAAAGGGAAAGCGGTTTGTGTTTGAGGCACGGAGGAAGTGGCGGTGATGAAAATTTTCGCGACAGTCGGGTCGGGTCTGGGAGTGTATGGCGGCAGAAGTCATTCGAGAAGTCCCTCTTCCTGGGCGACCGCCAAATTGGTCCTTCCACCAGTCCTGCGTCGTCCTGCTCTTCCCCACGCCTTCCTCATCCAATCCCCTCCTCCGAAACCTCGCTCCCAACTCCCCATTATTCCATTCCTTGTCCCCCCCATTGCAGCTCTTTTTCTTGTCGAATGCCATTAAGGCTCATGACGAAACATCCTTTTTCACCAGAAACCATCAATTCGGAACAAAGGGAAGGTGACGCATGGTTTTTTTCGCCTTCCCTCTCCAGCCCGTTTTTGCTTCCTCGCCGGTGGATCATTAGGCCTTCATTATTATTTGTCATTGCATACCTCCATCATGGTTCTATTTTTGAAAGCACCCAGGGCTTTTTGCAAAGAAACTTAAAGCGCAAAACGTTTTTTAATCTACTCAGAGGATACATGTATTTTCATGAGGCTCCAAAATATTGTCCGGACCGGGATAAGTTGCATTCCCTACCATTTACACCACGCTGTCAGTAATGTCACCGTGTCAGCTTCAAATTAAAAAATCAGGCGAGGCCAGAAAAACAAAATATAAAATGAATGAACACATTTTTACATTTAAGGCTCCAATATATGACCCATATATGATAAAAAACCATAAACACAGTAATCAACCCGAAGGTCGGTTTAGTAGGTGATAGTAGAGCTCACCCATATACCAAGCCCGACGGCGTGTGAATATTCACACATCAGGGTTGGGGGGCCAGTTCCTTTCCCTGTGCCGGTTATGGTTTCCCAGGAAGATCTGGTACCCGAAAAATCAACTAGCTTGGGTGGAGCTGCAGGTGCCCAGAGTGCCTCGATTTAAAGGAATCGAACCCGGGACCCTCCGGTCAGTAGTCCAACGCTCTACCCACTGGACCACCGCGACCCACCCATATATGATGATAAATTAAAATTTCTATTTGAGTCAATTGTTAGATTTTAAATCGTCTGACTCACAAAATTTTAAATTTCATAATATTATGATCCGTGCATCTACATCTACTCAATACCCCGCAAACCGCCGCAAGGGCGTGTGGTGGTGGGTGTTTGGGTACCACCCGTAATTTACAAAGAAAAAAACCGCATGCAGAAGCCAGAAATTTATAGTCCACAGACCAAATATGGTAAACATCCATGCATGAACCTTTTCACCCCACACACACATGCAAACCCGCAAACTACCAACAAAAATACACATGCACCTACATTTAAACCTATTTCTTTAAATCTTTTAATTTCTTTTAATCTTTAGATTTTTTATTTTGTTCCCACTTGCAACATAAATGTTTTTAATAATTCTAGCGGGACTTCGGTTTCTTACTATTATGATTTATGATTGTTCTAGGAAATAATGAGTATCCGACTACATCTATCTCCTTTATTTTATCTTTGTGGTCTATCGTATTGGCTATTTGAATTGTTTTAGAAGGACCCCTTATATCAAATCATTTTTGGTAATGTTAACAATACTGGAGTAGTTTAAGCAAAAAATTGCGCTATGGTAAGTCATGATGTCTGAGATACAATGAATTCGAATCAATCAATCAATAGCAAGCCATATATGTCTAAGGTTACACTTGAACAAGAGATATCTTGAGAAATTAGATAGATTGTAAATTTCTGCACACTTTATCTGTTCTACAAATTAAATCTACAAAGGTTCAGCCTAGGTTCAGCCTAGATGAGATATTTCTGGAGCGCTGACGCATTCATTGCACGTTCTCGGATAGATTTCTTGCTGCGTCCTAAGATACAATTGTTGGTTGTAATTTAGCATGTGTACTTGCATGCTTGTGGAGTGAGGGGAGGTGGATGTGTGTTTGCTTGCGTTTAGAATGATAGGATGTTTCTGTGAATGTATGCACAATTGTGGATTTGGGTTTGCATGTGTGTGTTAGTTTTGAACGCGGTTTTTCTTTTTTCCTTTTTTTTGGGTGGCGACCTAACACCCCCCGCCACACGCCCTTGCGGCGGCTTGCGGGGTATTATGTAGATGTAGATTCATGATTCACCAAATAAGCTGAGGCGGAAATGGACATTACAATCCACTTGATAGAAACAATTTTTTAGTGCTCTTTATTAGACATAAGGTTAGGTAGTTTTGGTCCTTGGAAGGCGTATAACGAAGTGTTTCGGTACATGGACAGTTTCAATGAAAAATGAGCCTTACATGTTGATAGTAGTCGATGTTGGCTATTGATAAATACTTAAAAGATGAAATATTTGTGAAAAAGTTGTTGTGTTGGCAAATTATTGATTTGAATTTGACATTTGATAATACAGTTATAACAATTCAAACAACTTGTAAGATTACCCACTTGATGAATTCAAAGGGCAGAGTTTCATTTGACCATTTGTACAACGTCATTAATTTAGTCCAGGTCGAATCTTCTGCTAGCCCGTCCTTTTGAAGTTACCTAATAAGACACTTTTTATTAGGTAATCTGCCGGTTAAGGTAGGTTTTAGGATGGACACAACTATCAAATAAATATTTTGTAACTCCGAACAAAACCCAATCGAGCAACCTAATATACATCAGGTCCCTCTTCATTTCTGCGTACTTCTTTCCTCCCTTCATCCCATCCAACATCCCTATCCTGTTCCTACCCTTTCCTCGCTTGCCCAACATTCTCCCCTCTATTACCTTCTTCAACATTCCACTACCGCTCAATACGCCTTTCATCCATTTTTCCTGCCTCCAAAGGATTTCTCTCAACAAACCCCTCTCCTCACCCACCATCTCCAGTACTTCCTCATTTGTTTTCCTTTCGGTCCATTTCACCTTCTCCATCCTTCTCCACACCCACATTTCAAAAGCCTCCAATCTACGTCTATCCTCCTGCTTCAGTGACCACGTTTCCGCGCCGTACATAGCTACGCTCCATATCAGAGTTTTTATGAGCCTTGTCTTAACCTCCCTACTCAACGTCCCCGTCTTCAACTCCATCTTCCTTGAGAAAGCCTCCTTGCCTAGCGCAATTCATCTCCTTAGTTCCCTACTACTTTGACCATATTGGTCCAAAATACCTCCGAAACATCTAAACTGTTCAACCTGCTTTATTTTTTCCCCTCCTATTTTAAAGTTTAGATTAGCCTTTTTCTTTCAGGAAAATTGTACAACCTTTGTTTTATTAATATTGATTCTCATCCCATATTTATCGCACTGAACCTCCAATTCACTCAGCAATGCTTGCAACCCCTTGGCTGACTGAGCAACTAATGCTTGGTCATCAGCAAACCTAACCGATTTTACGAATTCCCCTCCGACTTTCATTCCTACCTCCAGTTCTTCCCATGCCTCTTTAATCATTTCCTCTACATATACGTTGAACAGTACCGGTGACAATGGGCAACCCTGCCTTACACCTCTTCCTAACACTGCCCATCCGGACTCTCCGTTCCCCACTCGCACCTGAGCAGTCTGAGACATGTACAGGTTGCGGATCAGTCTCCTGTCCCTCCAATCCATTCCTATTTTCTGCAATACACGCAATAATTTTTCCCAATTCACTCTATCAAACACTTTTTCGAAATCTACAAAACAGGCGAAAACATCCTGATTGTATTCTATATTCCTCTCGATTAGTGATCTCATTACTGCAATGGCATCACGCGTACCTCTTCCTTTCCTAAACCCAAACTGATCATCCCCTAAGTAATCATTTGCCTTACTCTCTATCCTTTTGTTGATGATCCTGAGAATAACTTTAGCTGCGAGGGATATCAAACTTATTGTTCTGAAATCCTCACATGACGTAGCCTTTTCCTTTTTTGGAATAGGAACTAATACCGATCTCAAAAAATCTTCCGGCCAGATTCCTTCCTCATAGATACTACGAATCAGTCCATATATGGCCTTCTTCCCACCTTTCCCTAACCATTTCAACATTTCTACAGCAATGTTGTCCATCCCCACGGCCTTATTTGCTTTCATCTCCTTTAATACCCTTTCTATTTCATCGTCGAGTATCCCTGGATTTAAGCTATCTTCTTCTACGTCATGTTCCTTTTCTATGTCTAACCTTGTCGGCCTAAGTGCTTTACCATACAGTGTTTCTATATATTCCTTCCATCTCTCTTGGATTTTTCCTGGTTCAACTATTATCTTACCCCATTTATCTTTAACTCTTAGCACAGATATTGCCTTCTAACTTCCCGATAATAACTTAACCTTGTTGTATAGAGCACCAATTTCACCCTTCTTCTGTAAACTTTCCATATCCTCGAATTGCGTTTTAATAAGACACTAGTGGTCTGGAATTCGTTTACAAATGTAGAGATAGGAGTTTAAAATTAAGAAAAGTTTGAAAAAAACACCTGAGACCACTTTTTACCGAGTCTACCATCCAATCTTAAATCCTTGATTTAGAAGATATGAACGTTTCTCACCGATTTTATTTTAATGACAATTGCGTTAAAAGAAAACTTGTAACTCACATCCATGTAGCAGTGAAATTTCTGGATCCATTTGTTTTTATTTTAGTAATGCTAATAGCTGGGTGTGAATATTTTATCTGTGCATATCTCGGTTAAATGATTGGTGTATTGTAGTGAGCTCTTAGGCTCTAACTGGGAGTCATGGACTCTACTTCGATTTTTTCACTCAAATGCCATTTTATTTAAGTCAGTCTTTGTTCGTTTGTTTTGTTGTGCGGTGGCTTTAGTCATCCCTGACTCACAATTCGTAAATAATCAGCCACTTAAAGCAAAACTCTTCTCCACGCTTCCCCAATTTATTGTCATTCCTCACGGCATATTACTTTATCGGTTAGTATCACCGCCATGTTAGTATCACCGCCACCTCTTCTCGTATTTATTTGCCATTTAATCATGTTTTTTTTAGGTTACTGGACGGGGAATTACCAGAAATTATTTGCTGTTCCTATTCCGACCCAGGTTGCCGACTCCACAAGGCAAGTTCAGATTACACTGTCGTTTCGGATATTGCTTTCATCCATCCCAACGACGAACATTCGGAAATAAGAGGACTTCATCCAAATGAGGCCCAGAAAGAGGTGAGTAATGGGCTTACAATTCATTAAATGGCATTACATAGCCCTGATGTATGCCCTTATCTGATAACAAGTTGCATCATATTAACGCTAAATAGCTATGAAGATGAATGACTAAGTTTACACAAGTGTGTGTAAACTTAGTCATGTGTGTGACCTGGTTCTGATGTATGTTAATTATGCATAAAATTTTGTTTCAATCTGTTTATGGCAAGTCGTGGTTACTTACTATGGTTCATCTAAAGTTTTCGATGAGATCTGGGTTTTGATCTGACTGATTATGACCGTAAGTGATAGCGCGAGAAGCTCTCATCCAGCGTAATTTTGGCTGAGGTTGCACGCCACGGTTATGTATTCTTAATAAATCTGAAGGAAACCATGTGTTATGTAGCAGTTTTGTTGGAGTTCATTCTGTTTTTGAGTGTTTTATTTTGTTTTGGAGTTGATTCTGCAATTAACAAGATGCTCGAAACTTGAAATCACATCGTGTAAATCTATTATTATCATTAGAGCAGGCTTATAGAATGGCGTAGATATATTCAGATGATAATGGAAAATAGAAAGCCTATGTTTATTGAAATATATGAATATCAGCATTAGGGAATTTTTTCAGTAAATTTTCTTATATGAATTAGGGCATATGGAAGGACATATTGAAAGAGACATGGAAAGAGCAAGAAGTAGAATTGAAAGTTGGTTGGGGATTCATAAAATCATTTAGATTTGCAAAAGTTTGGTTAGCCTGTCGGTCAAAGGGTTACTTTCACATGCCATTACTATAGTATGTACGAAAGGTAAATCAATGTCAATATAAGAAATGCATTGAGTTTTTCGAGAAATAGGAAAGGTATATTGAACGGTAGATTTGGAGGGCGTATTCTAGAGCATGTAAAGTGGTTTACCTTTTAATCAAGTTTTTTTAACCAAGGTGGTCGAAGTGGTTGGGAATTAAGATGAAGAATTTAGCCAGTCAAAGAAACATACGTACAAATAAGCAGGGATTTAAGGACCTTAGGTAAAGATGTAGAGAAAAGGTAGGTGAAACCTTTGACATAGTTGATAACTCTGTAGGGTAGGCAAGTTGATTGTTAAGATGAAGGCGTTGACTGAGGGCTTCCGATATGTAGTGGTGGAAAGAAATGGGAAATATAAAATGGACGGAAAGAATTGCAAAAGTACTGTGTATGCGGAAGGTATGCAGAATTAAAGAAGGGTTGATTATGCTGTCGTACGTTTTGTCTTGCAGATAACTCATATATAGTAAATGGCGCCGTGGTTAGTCTGTGTATTCATCCGATCCGAAAAGATGGTCTATCATTAAGAATATTTATCGTTCGTAACACAACTGTTTTAATATAAATGTTTACGGCCGCGCAAAGTTGATCGCATGAGTTAACTCTCTTATCCTGATCCTTAAGTCTGTCGGCCACTGCCAATGAATTGTGTAAAATCTAATTATACCAATAAGTATAGATTTCGTACGGCAATAAAATAGCTAAAACTAATTAATTATTTAAATTATAATGCAAACAAATAAAAATCTGTGACAATTATTTGTTTCCTTTGCCTTTGCATTGAAATGAGAAATTATTGATGTATTCGATTTTTCACATAGTTTTTTTCTAAAATATGAGTTTTCTAATTATTAGCACTAAATCAATTTGCTGTTCATATCCAATCACATGAAATTCATTATTCATTCATGCTTCTCATAGAGATGCTCGATATTCAGATATAGTAGTAGCTCCTACCAATATTAGGTACCTAAGTTATAGAAATAAAGGAAAACAAATTGGATGCTTGTTCTTAACGACCGATTTTATAAACGTGTATACTCATAATACGAGTGTGTACAATGGACGGTCGTGAATCAATGTAAACAAAATATACAATATATGATAACCTATTTTCCTATTGAACCCATTTTCCAACCCCATTCCTGTTATAATTTTTGCCGCATACTTATCACACTTGGAGGGCATCAGCGTTCACGCTTCTCCACTCTCAGTTCAGAGTATTACAATATATTTTCTAAAAGTGATCTAGTCAGTCCCTTTTAGGCAGGCAGGCTTTTCAGGCAGATTTTCTTTCAACTTTAAAAATATGGATGTACTCGTATTTTTGCGTTCGAACAATGATTTGGATCAATATATGTATTTTATAAACTTAATAGCGTGTTTATATTCGTTTCTATTATCACTGTATCTAATCCACATTATTTCATCATTGTCCTAAAAAACTCCCCAAATAGCACGCACACATTCCATTCTGTCAATATTTTTTCTTATTCTGATGCACATAAGTTTCGCTTTCTTGTAATACTGCAAACAGGCGTACCAATGTATGCAATTCATGTTTCCAAAAATAATTTTTAATTCGTTACACACGTATTTACAAGATAACTACCAAAAACTCCCATGTATTCTCACAATTCTCATTCTTATTGATCTCTACATCCTTCATATCCTTACATCTTTAGCAAAGACTGGCAAGGCAGCACAAAAATAGCAAATATACTTGGTGAGTAAATTTGGTGTTTTAGCATAAATAGGTATGCATTAATTTTACTCTATTCCCTTATCTTCCTAAGACATACATTCAATTTGGAAACATTTACTCTAAATTTATTTATTTCTTTTCGTTAACTTAATCAAGTAACTCAAGTCTCTTCGAGTTAAAGTTTCTAGGCTTAACTCATTTTTACATTTATAAATGTAGCATCTCTTATGTGCTCTTCTGTTCCGCTCTAGTTTTACTGGAAGCCATCCTTTTGCATGTCATTTAGTTAATAAAAAAAATTCTTCGTTCCCCTTCCATCTCTAAGATATAATCTATCGTTCTTTTGAATTAAAGTCTTCCTACGTAGGTACTCTTTCGGCCTTTTCGGTATTTAATTCATAATCGTGATTCCTACTTCCATTTTCCAGCCTTCCTCTATCCTTGAGCCGGAAATCTTATACGTAAATTCACATCTTTGGTATTTAATTATTAGGTAATCTACCGGTTAAGGTAGTTTTTTGGATGGACACAACTATCAAATAAACATTCTGTAACTACAAACAAAACCCAATCCAGCAACCTAATCTACATCAGGTTCCTCTTCATCTCAGTGTACCTCTTTCCTCCATTCATCCCGTCCAACATCCCTATCCTTTTTCTGCCCTTTCCTCGCTTGCCCAACATTCACCCCTCTATTACCTTCTTCGACATTCCACTACCGCTCAATACGCCTTTCATCCATTTTTCCTGCCTCAATAGGATTTCTCTCAACAAACCCCTCTCCTTACCCACCATCTCCAGTACTTCATCATTTGTTTTCCTTTCGGTCCATTTCACCTTCTCCATTCTTCTCCACACCCACATTTCAAAAGCCTCCAATCTTAGTCTATCATCCTGCTTCAACGACCATGTTTCTGCGCCGTAATAGGCTACGATAGCTACGCTCCATATCAGAGTTTTTACGAGCCTTGTCTTAACCTCCCTACTCAACGTTGCAGTAATCAACTCCCTCCTCCTTGAGAAAGCCTCCTTGCCTAGCGCAATTCATCTCCTTAGTTCCCTACCACTTTGACCGTATTGGTCCAAAATACCTCCGAGACATGTAAACTGTTCTACCTGCTCTATTTTTTCCCCTCCTATTTTAATGTTTAGATTAGCCTTTTTCTTTCAGGAAAATTGTATAACGCACTGAACCTCCAATTCACTCAACAATGCTTGCAACGCCTTGACTGACCGAGCAACTAATGCTTGGTCATCAGCAAACCTAACCGATTTTACAAATTCCCCTCCGACTTTCATTCTTACCTCCAGTTCTTCCCATGCCTCTTTTCCTCATGCTTCATTTCCTCCATATCATTTTACAGCTCGGAAGTGTGTTACAAGACAATCGTATGCAGCATTTTAACTAACAGTCCCACGATCAGTGTACAATGTGTTTCTAAAATTCGTTCCTGGGATAGATATTCTTTTTTCCCTAAGCACCCGACGTAATACCATTTCTTTCTCTTTCCCATCCTTAGCGTCTCTCCACAAGCAAATCCTCAGTACTTCATTAGTACTCTTCTTATATCTTTACAGAATTGTCTTACTTTTTTCATTCTCGTGTTCCAAAAGTTTATTATTGTCTAGTCGGACAAATTAATAGCATAATTATTTGAATTTTACTGTAAAATTTCCTATTAAACCTCGGTTGTACCCAATTATTTTTTCATTGATAAAGCCAATTGTGTCAAATGTACTCTAAAAGTTCTCTCTTTTCTTTCACAATTTTTTTTAATACTTTGTTTGGAAGCCAAACACTTTAGATTAACAACGATTTCCTTAAATACCCTGATCAATATATTTTTCAATTTAAATAAAATAATAATATAAATTATTTTGGAATAAATGAAAGCTTTTAGCTCATGGAAAACAAACCCCTACACTTCAAAAAACTCTTTAAACTCGACACTAATTCTTAAACGCACTTCGATCATCTTAATTTCAATTGGCTTAAACTCAATTTGCTTCAGAGTATTTGCTCTATTAGTTGAAGGTTAAATAATTTAGTTCTTTATTTCATATTGGGCTCTCAGCGAGAGAATGCATTAATTTAGTAATTACCAACTCCCGTTGTTATGTTCAACCATATCTTACAAATTCTTTATTCGTATAATTCATGAATTAAATATTGTTCTCTACTTCCTCATTCCCTTTAACCGTAAATAATAAAATTGATTTAATTTCACCTTCAGGCAAACTTGTAAACTCCCAACTCCTCAGCTGACACGGGGGATATCGTTTCATCTCTGCATGTCAGGCCGCGCACCCTTTCTTATTAGTCCGACTTTTTCCTCTCCAGGTAGACCAGTGCATATAAATGAAGTTTGTCATTGAAACCGGTCCATAATATTTATGCACCATCATTTTTTTACATTTGTATGAACTTTAAATATGGCAGCGTATTTTATTTTCTAATGCAAAAAAATGTGAGCGAGTAAAAAAATGTTTCGTTTACTTACTTAAAAAAGTTTACTCACGTTCTTACTCATAGCAATAATAATCTAAAACAATTACACCCTCCAATATCTCAAAATCACACATCAAGCACCAGCAACCCTACTCCGAGCGCTCACCTCAGCCACGAAAGCAATTTATTGTTTGTAGATAGTATATATAGATATGACTAAATCTAATGAAACGTATTTGAAAATATTACATATCTTCTATTACATGCTGAATGTTAATCATACTAGCTATAACACGTTGTTTACGAATAATTAGAACTCTTCCCCAAAGTTGAATTAAAACGTCGAAAACGTCGGTTCATCTATATTGAGGGAGCAAACCTTTTAGCTTCTTTGTTTTAATGTATTCATATCAAAAGGTAATCGTAGCCAACATGTTTGCGGAGAGAAATACCAGAGATGTTATATTAGCATTGTTCTCAATTTATTTATTTGGCTAGAAGTAACTCTGTTTGCATTTTTGGAGGCAATATTGTATTATTATTTATGGAAAAACAGGTATAAATTGCTGTAATTCCTTATCGTTACCTTCAAATAGCCCATGGTCTGAGAAAATTGTCAAACTAAACAATTCTCCCTTTTCCAGATAGAGTCGCAGCTACACTGTTATATGATGTGAATAGCAGGAGTAGCAATAGAGGTAGATTTAACTGGGTGTGCCGAGAGCCCCAAACGTAGCGCCTTTCACAGACGAGCATTTTAATATTAAAGGTATGAAACGAGAAGCGATTGTTTTATCAATATTAAAAAAACATAAAAACCAAGAGGTGACTTGTGTACTGATAATTCATGTGTGACAAGAGGCTTTATTTGCCATATATTCATTAAAAAAGTAGTGACTCGACTAAGGACATCTGGCTTATCACCTAGAATAGGAACTAAATGTGGATAGGATATGCCATAATTAAATGGCAACTTGAACACTGGAGATGTGAGTTTTCTAGCTTAATGTTGAATTGGTGAGACAAGTACTTTCAGTATTCGATGCATGCATCATTGCATATTTCCATCCACGCTAATGCAAAATATTTCTCATTTTGTGAACTCACATAAAAAATAGCAAAGGCTTACGAATAATCGATTACTTCAAGTAAACATGCAATAATGATAGTGTGATCCAAGTACCCAGGCTATAGTACGTACAATCATTAACCAAGCAGAAGCGAACACGAAATAAGACGTTAGGCAGCTCTTAAAGAAAGTTGCCTCATGTATATTTTATTAACAACAAAATTTTGGATAAGGTAAGGTTTTTAAAGTCATTAAACTTCGTCCATGTTCCCACACTGAAGAAACGAAGCCGGACGGAACAATGGTAAATTTAGTCTGCCATATGTTAAAAGCCGTTCAAAGTTCTCGCACTCACCTTCATTGAGATCTTAATAGTTCATTATGTTTTTTGACGACCTTTTCGCGACTTTGAATGTTAACGTTCGGTTCAGATTCGATGGGTACGGCACAGTAATGTGCTAAAACGCTGTGCGCCCACTTTCACAGATGAGATGGTGAAAGCGATTTCATAAAGATATATGCATGCATGATAATTAAATTCTCTTCACTCCATGATGTTCCTTTAGAATCAAGCTTTTCTATTTGCCATCAGATGCTCGTGCATTTATCAGCTTTCTTCTCCGTAAGGTCGCTTCTCAGGCAACAACCACTCATTTTTCGAAGGGGGGATTATTTCGTGGCATTCTTTCTCCCAAAACTCAAACATTTACCAAATACGACTTTTAATGTTTACGCAATGAGTACATATTCCTCTAATAAAACAATTAATTACCTGAATTTCTATGATTACATACATCTCGGTCACACAATATTTTCAATAAGGTTCTTGAAATGACAAAATGGAATCTCTGTGTAGAGTGGTAATTCATTATTCGGCGGTAATATTTTTTGCACTTCAGAGAGATAAAATAAATATATTTCCATGAGTAGGTGATCATTTAAAATATTAACAATAATTCTGTCTTCAACTGATTTCATTAAATATAAATATCTTCCTCTTTCATTTTCTTATCAACATGAGCAGGTTTTCATTTAAACAATTTCTGTCCTCACACTCTTAATGTCTGTACTCAGCGTCATTGTGCTTTTCCCTATCGTGTGGTTTTTTGGTGGTATTTTGGTGCTACACCCCCTGCCACACGCCTTTTTGGTGGCTCGCAGGGTACTTATGTAGATGTAATCCGCCGTTAGAGCATGTGGTAAAGGGGAAGTTGGATCACCAGCCATAATGGTAGCTAATTGGAGATTATTAATATTAGGTAAGTTCAAATTTTCGTAGGTTTGTTTTCTGCTAATGATTTATATTTTTTATAACAGCATAAGTAAAACAAGTAATTCTGTGCTTCCATTGAATTCCAATGTCTTATATCTAATAACGATTACTGGCTTTCTTCGTGTTGATTGCGATTATTTACAAAATGGGGAGTTTTACTTTTAATCCTGCTTAATTTTGACTTAAAGTACCTCTCTGCCACCAATTGTCCTGAACACTGGTCTGGTCTCGTTTTTATGCTTAACACCTGTAAAATACCGAAAGAAATACTTGATAAATACCAAATAGCATTTCTGGCTCTCAAGAAAGTGAGTTATCGAGTAAATCCTATGCCATTAGAGGATTCAAAGAAAAGAGTGAAGTAGTTGTAAACAGTGTAAGCTAGGACCTCAAAAAATCTTTAGGACGTCGTTATTCAAAACCATCCGTGAATCAATCTGATATCAGTGAACCTTAATCAGAGATTGTAAAGATTTGAACAAACAATTGTAAGGTAATCAATCCGTAGACCAATGTCGCTAATTGCCATTTAATGTTAAGCGATCCCTAGGACCGGAAGGGATCCAATAAAGATCTTCGGAAGAGTTTTCATAGACAATTGTGCTACTTCTACCAAACATACGCGTCCGTAACCGAACCAGTCCGTAACAGAAGATATAATGCCGAAAACACTGAATATTGTCCACGTAATCTCCAGTTATGAGAGGAAAAAATTAACAGTACTCCTTAAAATACTAACTGTTATCGTTAAAATCCGTTTAGTGAGTGCATCTTTTGCATATTATAATAACGCCATGCCATTCCTATTTCATCGTACCTTTTTCACACGCAAGCACACATATTATTACGTAATATTTCATTGTCCTCGTTACCTAATGAGCATTAATAAGCGTGTTAATTAATGGTATTAGTCCAGATTTTACGAATGTTTCCTGACCGCGCACGACCGATCTCGCTCTATTCGTCATTCGCATCAATGATAATTGCACTAGCTGTAAATTTCCTAGTGAAGTCAGATGATACTGTCAAATATGGCAATACAAGTGTAAACATTGGACTGCGAGGCTCTTTAGAGCAACGATATTAATGATTGTTGTAAGTAGAGGGTTTTCCAAAAAAAATTTGAAAACAATGCATAACGATTTTTTCCTGCGAATAGAAATCCTAGCAATTCTAAATCCCTAGACAGACAAATGCAGAAGTAATAGAGGCAAGGACATTAAATGAATATGTATGCACTTGAGGAATATCTGTGGAGCTTCATTGAAGAAACCAGGGTTTACCTAAAGAGTATTGTGGTAGTATTCGATTGAAAAGTTTAAGCGAGGTGGAGTTTCAAGTTTAATTTATTTTCATTTTCTTAAATTTAAGAAAACTTTAATGTCAAAAATGTGCCAATTATAATACAGTTTCCTTGTTTTTATATCTAGTGATTTTTTTATTGGATATATTTTCACTGTGTATACTTAATATAAATGTGATACACACTTCCTTATATTTTCTAAGTGCCCCCCAACTGCTACCGTTATATTAACGTGGGTCTTTTATTTCTTTGGTTGGTAATAATTCAACTATTCTACGATGCACTCTTTTAAACGACGACTTCCAGTTTGTTTCAATATATTATTGACTATTCCTGTCTAAATTTCTTGTCAATTTGTCCTCCAGTTCCACTGCAATTTCCTTAAAGCGACATTTGCGAAAATTTTTTTCTGATCTTGAGTATACAATAGTTTTTACTTTTTTTATGTTTGTGGTCGATATTAATTACTATGAATCATTGCTTCATTCATATCAATAACTGTTATCGTCCCAGGGTGACTAGTTGCTATGAGAGCTAAAACACTTCCCCTCGTGTGTTTGCTGAAAACTTTATGCAGAAAGTCATTCATGTCCTTTTATCTATTCAATATTTTTCTTTTATTGTTAATTTATTTACCAAAAGTAATGTTCATCGAAGTCACTGATCTGAAATATTTGGATAAGGTAGGACATTAATTATGAAATAAGACTGTTGAGTGTTAACTACGGCAGAACAAGTTAAATATTTAGGGGTAGTTCTAACACCATGCCTTTCATTGGGAGCACACATCAGGACAATATGCGGATCCGCATTAAAGAAACTCGGCCTCATTAAACGGGTGGTGGGGAAGTGTAATGAGAAGGTAAAGTAGAGGTTATTTCGCTATGGTTCGGCCTCAATTGTAATATGCTGCAAGTAATTGGGATCCTTGGGAGAAAGTTAGGCAAAAATAATTAGATAAAGTCCAGATACAATCTACCAGATTCGTAAAAATTGGATAAGGAGTCGAGTATGACAGGCCTTTTAAAGGAATCAGACTGGGAGCCGCTTAAGATGTGAAAAGTGCACGCGAGACTTAGACGTTTAGAAAGGTTCAGAACATACGAATTCAACAATGACAATCTAGGAATTATTGTGGCCCCATACTATTAAGGTAGATCAGACCACAAAGACAATACAAGAAAGATAGATTCCTTTACAGAATAGATAAAAGTACTCGTTCTTTTCCCGGATAACCAGGAATCTTAAAATAAGAAACCCAAATCATTATAGAAACATCAAAGACATTCCATATACAAGTCAGGGCAAGATTACACGTTCGTAGACAGAAGGTATATTCATAGGTACAGGTGTATGTTAGTTGGTAGTATACGCATATGCATGCGTGCAAGTTAAAAAGGCTTTCGCAAGAATATCGCATTTGCCTCTGTGGGAGTAAATTTGCATGAATTTGTTGGTTTTTTATGTGGTGTTATTCTCTTTTATGGGTGTTGACCTAACACCCATAAAAATAATGTTGTGTTGATGTAGACTACGACTTCTTCGTTCTCGTATAAGTTACTCTTTACTATCCGTATTATTTTATTTTCTATCCCCTCGAAGAGCAAAGCTTTAATTGAAACATTAAATTGGATAAAGTAAACCATTAAAACTGTTCCTTACATCTATTTCTATTTATTGACGTCTATTATTCCTTTAACTTATAATTTTAATGCAATCTGTCACATTCATAAAGCATAATTTGGATATTTTTTTTATTATTAGCAAAATATGATGACTTTGGTTCCATTCATTAGTAGTCCATAAGCAACGATAACGAGATACATTTGAATCAATGTCATTTAGCTGTGAATACTAAGTATGTAGTAGATATTTACCCATACATTGAACTAATCAAGGTCTCCATTTCGTGTCATGTATAGTAATGTTGTTTCCATGAGACTTTGATTAATGACAAGCATGTCCGTTAATGATGAAATGGGAAAATCAAACTCTGAAGAAATTAGCAAAAAAAAACTTTTAACTCATTTAATTAGTCCAACGAAAAATACAGGGAATAATACAATTTCCCTTCACAATACCGTTCTCTTGTTTTTTGCCGAGTCAAAATTTAAATTGCTATAGTGATGGATATCTACCTACCGCGGAGTGGCCGCTTTTTCCTGCTCAATCGTGGAAAATACGGTCTTCGCTTGGCATTCCGTATTAGCGGTTGTCTCTCGATGTTTTTGTTGCTATCCGCTCACGTAAATGCTGGTCGTTTGTCAGGAGAAACGACTGTCTGTTCCCTAATTAGTGGAATTACAACGATCTCGAGTAGAACTATGATTGCACACCTTGATGTACTGGTCTTGAGCAGCAGGGCTGTTTCTCTTTCCAGAGATTGGTTCGAAGATGGATGTTGGTTTCCCTAACGTATAAACACGGTTAGGACGCATTCTCCACATTCTTGTGCGTACTAAAAGTGAAATAGTGAGGGAGTTTCGATACGGATATCAACGATTGTTTATATTCTCATCTGATTTTGTGCATTAATGTATAAATTAAATATGAGTCAGTGCACTACTCTAACTAGACTTTCATCTAATTTTATGCTGCATTATGCATTACAATGGATATTTTATTAGTAGCTCAATCCAAATAAATTGATTGTTTGTAAATCATTCTTTGACTTTAAAAAGGATATGATGAGAAGCGAAAAAGGTAAATCCCTGTAATATTCAAGAAACTGTAACAGTAACTTTAACGGAGTCACCCGCTATGTGTGCATTATAATGCAACAATTTCAGAGAGTAAAAATCTACGACTACGCATGCCTGTGACATTGCATGTTCGGTATTTCGTCACAACATCTTGTTCCTTTAAAGCCCCAAAAATTTCAGAGTGTAAGAGGACGTCTCGGTAGCTTAATTGGTTATAGCACTCGGCCGGATATCGAGGGATCCTGGTTCGAATCCCGGTCAAGGCGAATGATTTTTACTCTCTGAAATTGTTGCATTATAAATCCCTATAGTTAAATAAATGCAATTTCGGGAGAAGGTAGATCGTGATTACTTACCATCGTCAGAAGCACAATTACACAAAACTCTATCATTCAGGGTAGGATGTTGCCGTGTTTTGTTTGTCATTTTTTAATTCATCTGCAACAATTTCGTTTAAAATCTGAGAGAAGTATGCATCCGCAAAGTGTATTTGAATCCATAAAGTTGATCCCATTACATCAAGCGATCTTAAAATTTAGATGGATGATAAGAATAATTTCTCGATGAAAAAATTTCCAAAAGTATTTGTTAATGAATATTTGCAAAATTCCGGATGAATTTTCCTCATTCAATTAACTCATATGGAATGACTACAGTGCAAAAATAACCATCCAACGTGGAAGAACAAGGGAAACAAAATATTTAAGATGCATTATGGTGAATGCTTTTCAGAGAGATTCAAATAGAAAACGTTTCCCGAATTCCTTATAAATCAACGCAACGACGAATGCATCGGCTATCTTAAAACTCTTAACATTATTCGTTCCATTTCTTTCGACGCAAACCTCTACAGTTCCCCCATCAGCGAGCAATAACTCTCAACTCCTAAATAAAGCATTTTCCTTTCACGTCGGTCTTCTCGCCCTGGGAGGTTCGCGCGTTTCCCTTGGCTCTCTCGTTTTCGTCCCTCCCCTCCCCAGCACTAACTCTCCTCTCTCTCTGAAACCCTTCTCCTGCCCTTCCTCTGCCTGTCCCCCACCCTAGCACGTTATCCCACTTCTTACTCACCTCATAACTCACTCCGTATGCGTGAGCCAACCTGAAGAAGACGTCATTCCGGATCTCCAGACCCACCCCTCGGTTCTTTCGCCTATTCTCCTCCACTATTTCCCCTCCCATCTCCCTTTCTCCTCCTCTAACCCCCTTCCACTCATTCCCGTTTCGCTCCTCTCTTCTCTGAATCTCCTCTCCTCTCTTTAATACCTTCGTACTCAGCCCGTCTCCCATTTTTTAATATACTTTTGCCTTCCGCGCTCACTCTCGTGTTTTTCCTTTTAGAGTTCTCTCTGTTGATTCTCTACCATTAGCTTCTATCGTTGCATCCTCATTTGTATTCACACTTTGTAATTTTCTGCGGTCGTTCAATTAGAATGTACGCACATTGACCTTATCTTATTGACATTCTAATCGCCAAGATTCCGTTCGCAATCCCTTCGGAATCTCTCCGATTCTTTTCCTTCTTTTCAAATACTCCGATTCTGATCCACTTTTATTTAGTGTGGTCATACCATTTGCATATTTGATTCTAGCAAAATGTATTCTTTTTCTCTGCAAAATTACTGCACCCTATTATCGACAAGCTTTCTCTCTCCCTCTATGATTTTTATGGACTAGCTCAGCGTATACACACCATTAAGGTGCTTATAAGTATTCCAAGTGTTGCATATCTGGAATGTTTTCTTAAACTGCGGCACTTTTCATTACTTTTGGCGTTATTTCGAGACGTGCTCATCGTAAATTTTGTGCATTCCAGCCAAATCGTTCCTCGGGTTGAGTACTGAGTCCTAAGTGCCGGTGCGGTGCTCACGTGACCGGATTGGACCCAAGGTGTTGACGCTTTATTTTATTCATGTATTAAGCCGTTTTTATTCCTATTTTTCACAATCATTTTCTCTTCGCCCCCTCATTTCGCGCCGCTCCCTCCCTAACGTCTCATCCCTTTCATCTTCCCTCATGCCGACCACGTCTCTTTCCCTTCCTCCCACCCCACCCACCCCGCTCTTCCCTGTTTGCTCAATCTTCCCTCCGTCCACTCCTCCTCCTTCGCCCCCTTCCCCGTATAAGAATTCTCCATTCATCCGATTATCTTCACATTCTCCCCTCGCCCATACAAACAGCGCGGCGCGCTACCCTCCTCCCATCCACTTCACCGTCCTCCCCTTCCCAAACCCGCTCTCATCCTCCTCCTCCCCCCTCTCCTCCTCCTAGTCCCCCGTCCGCCTCTTCCCACTTTTTCCTTTTCTAATTTCTTCCAACGGGTGTTACTTTGCCACGCCTCCTCCGAGAGCGTATCGCCTAGGTGGTCCTCTCATCCTCGGCCTCCCCCTCACTCCTTCGGCCCTTGCCCTCTTCACTCCGGCACCAAATTAGGAGAGATATCGCCCTCAGCTCCGCCCATTTCCACGACCAACGACTCTCAGGAGGATGGGAGGAAGGTGGGAGAGGGAGGGAGGTAGCTGCTCTCTCGCAGGCACCCCCCCTCTTATTCTCCTTCCGAGCCTCCCCTCCCAACGCCAGCAATTCAAATCCACCTTGAGTCTCCCTCTCTCCATCCAGGTCTTCGCCGAACCCTTCCTCTCCGGTTAATCCCCCCCCCTTTCCATTCCCCGCCCGCCCGGACTCAGTTCCACAAGTCCCCTTCACTCACCTCTTTTCTTCCCCGCTCCCCATCTGTTAGCTTGATGTGCGGATTCCTGTTGTACGTCTCGTTTCCTTTCCTCCTACAAAGCCTTAAGCCCCCACCCTTCCCCCTCCCCCCTTAAACGCACTGCCTCACCCTTTTACCTTTCCCACCCGGCCGTAATGTCCACCCGCTCCCCTCTGCGGGCGAAGTTTTTCTGAAGGGATTCGTTAGGATGGATTAACGAGTTTATTTCCTTCTTGGCGATGGATTCCTTCCTGTTAAAAGCGAATTATTAAAACTTATGACCCAAGGAACTGGAAGGATGAAGCCGCCATACATTTTCCGAGGCGGACGTGGAATGCTTTTGGGGTGTGAGGAACGGACAGCGGGATTGAGGGTGTGACTTTTCGTTGGGTTGAAATGTTGCTTTTCGATAATTTTTACCAATTGGGTCTGTCGGGTCGTAAAAAATACGCCTTTTAGTTTCAAAGTCGGGTTTTGTGTGAAATAGGCAGGCAGCCCATCTCCTTCAAAATTGTAGGTTTATGTGTGTGTGTGTGTGGTATTTTATGGTACAATCGGCCTTCCGACTTCGTCATTTTAAGCTTTGATCTATTGCTTCATTAGGAAACTTGGCTGTTTTAATTTCATTTGGAGTACAACGATTGCCGGATAAGCGTGAGTTTATCTTTTATCGTGCCCATCTGCAGTTATATAAGTAAATGAGAGCTCACATCCCGTTTCAGCGAAGATAAGATAATATTGAAACAAGTGCATACTTTTTTGCTATTCTCGTGGAAAGAGTGAATAAAAAAATTCCCTTAAAAAGTTTAATGAGATTCAATCATTTTGTGCAGTTATTTTAAGTTGATGATTGCCTAAGCGTGGTCTTTACATTTTCATACATTCAGAGCTGATAACAAAATTACGCTATTAAATTTTACTGAATGCATATTCCTTAGATTTCATCTTCTCTGACCGAAATTTACTCCATATTTCAGCCTTGTCTCCCTCTCTGGCATTAGGTCCGGCTTGAATTTCATTTGGATGGCGAATAAATTAATAGCATTGCCATTAGGAGTGGTATGTCATGGAGTTCCTGTGCTTTCGTGTAACCGTGACAAATATATGGTAATATTTTTTAATTCCAGAAACGCATAAAAAGTAACAGATCATGCTTTTAGCGTTTTAAAGACCTAATATCGCTTTGTTTATGTCATTTCTCGAGTTAATTGAATTAAGGCCGTTTTTTATCCCACTTAATCTTATTTTTTTTCGCAAACTCATCCTCACGCTCTCCGTGACTCACATATCCCTGACTATTAAGAATTGAATTTCGTGCTGCAGAAAGGAGCTGGGAAAGCCATAAAGCATTTACGTTTGTTCGGCAGGTAGGTGGTCCGTTTTTGCTATTCTATCCGTAGCTAATTACATTTTACTTTAAATAAACTTCTTCCCTCAGTTCTGAAGGTTTTTCTTGCGCTATTACTAATATCCGGAGTCATAAAGTATTTCGTTAGAGCATAACGAACTGATTCGCGTTTCGTTTCATTGTAAGGATTCGGTTGCTTAAAACGTTCCACGTCCGTTAAAAAACCAGGTTTACGCATGCATTGCTGATATTATTGTCTAATCCGAAGGACATTATATTTGTGCAAACTCGTGACAATAATGTATAATTTTTATCATCGCAAGAGATCGGGATCGTCACAAGCATGCCGCTTGTTGGTCCAGTCAAAGTTTTTTTCGTATAGGTTGTCGTAATTAAAAAATACTATGCTTAATTGCCTTCGGTAAATCCAAAAAACAGCTTATTATAATTTTATGTAGTTGCTAGATATTATTTATTTAATTGTCTTAATCTTATGTGAGTTTGATTGCAAGAGGTAGATATATCTGTAAAGAATACTTCGAATAAAAATCTCATTAAATACTTAGAACTCCTAGCATATGTAGTAATTGTTTGGAACTCCTAACATATGAAGTAACGCTGAAGGTGTGCATCTTTGAGTTGGACCATTCGCTTGATTTTCTAGGCATAATAATTGCTAACAATTGTTTGCACTGCAAATTTGGTTCGCCATAAAAACTGTTCTATCGTAATTAAGGTCAATTTACAAAGTGTACATTTTAAGTCAAATGTTCCCCAAACAGGATTTTGCACAAATTTCAATTAAAATTATATTTAACGTTGGCTAATTTTGGATTACATTTGCTAGAGGAGATGAACGAGTCTGTTGAAACATTTTGAGTTAGTTTTTAGGAAACTTGAACGACAGCGGAAATCATTTGTGCCATTAGGGATAGGTGGGTATTTGGGTGGGGATAAGATACTCAAGGGATAGAGGAAAGGTAAGAGAAAACCTGCATCAGCATTAGCCTACTGCTAACTATAGACGCCAAGGGGTCCACAGTTAACGCCCATTCGACATACTCACTAGTGAATCCCACGAAGTTTTCCCTACAACACCCGAATTAGGGATCGGGATACAATTTAAAATTCCTAACACTCCCACGATTCGAACGTGGGACCTCGATGTTCAAAGCCAATGAACTAGCCACGGAATCGTCTCGATTCCCAAAACGTTTCTAGTTTACTTGTATTTTAAAATAATTTGACTGCCTCTTTGGCGATTGGATACCTAGTGAACTTGACAGGTTACTAGACCTCGTGTCAAACTACATGTTAAGTCAACGACTCGAATAATGAAGCACTGAGTAAACCAAATTAGGCCTAGCCTAAGGCACTAGCCGACTAATCAGAAGATTGCAGCTTCTGACTCACATTCCTGTTATATGATGAATAATCTTCATTTTAATTTGATGCTTTATACATGCTGGTACAGTGACTCCCCAGCGCTGGTATCGTAATGTAAAACCCTATGCCCAAATGATAATATTTTGTTAAAAATATTATATGTGTGCTCACTTCAGGTGAGGAAACAATAAACATAAAACTCCGTGAAGCTTGCCAACAATTTATATGAGTAAGTTGCCAATATGTTGGGTAAACAAAATACACCTATCTTTGAAATTAACAAAATTTATTTTTGGAAGTTGCCTCCTGTAAGGCATTGCTCTATTTTCCAATCAATCCCACATTCATACCGTTATTATAAATACAAAACCGTTTTTTACACATGAAGTGTGTTTCACTCGTGCATAATGCATTTAACATTGAAAACTATCTTTCTAAATTTCAACTACTCCCTACCATAAGATATGTTTTTGATGCTTGCTGTATTTTAAGCCATTAAAAAACCTTTTGGCGTATTTAATAATTCTAAGTATGCAAAAAATCAAAACCTTTTAGATGTTTACCTCATCATTGCTAAAGGTTGCAAATCAAAAGAAATTGTTAACCAGGTTAGTGGAGTTATAAATAAATAACACTCTAATAATGAGTGAACATGCTTGTATTCTTCTCGTTTCGAACCAGATTTCTTATGATATTTCCACGGAAATGATACTGCGGATCATTTGATGTACTCTGATCACTAATTTTCCGTTTTCATCTTTCAAATAAGCTCTGTTGCTGGAATCGTCTATGACACCGCCTTGCAATCCAAACTCGAATGAAGGCATGTGAAACTCTTTTCCTAAAAAAATTATTTTATTTTGCATCAAAAAGTTTAATATTCACATGAGTTTGGGCACTACTAATAATTTCAACTCCCAATGAAATAACTAGCGGCCCTCTAGCGGTAGTGCCATGTCTTACATTGAATTTCATAGCCTCTAAGCTCCGCCCTTTCACTTCTTCCCACCCACCACCAGGGTTCATTCATTCATGCTAACATGACAAGCCCAATCAATGTCCGAATGTCTCTGGTGGGGCGTGTGTTGGGGTGGGAGGGGTTGAATGTGTGTGGGCTCTTCTTTTTGCGTATAATTCATTCCCCGAGGCAGTCTATTGGTCTTTTATCTCCCCTTCCTAACTTTTTTTTACCCCTCCCCCCCCCATCGACTTCCTAAATCACGATATCCCACACTCTCACACCGTCTCGCCCCTCCTTAAATGCCGCCCCCCCCCCGGTCTCCGCATCCCCCGAACCCATTCATAACATCCCACCCTAACGAAAACGCCCCTCTTCCATCTCCGCTCCAAAATCTTTTCCTCAGCCGCCTCCTTTACTTTTTGAGTTGGGAAAAAGGGAGTTGAGGGTCGGGGAGAGATGGGAAATTCCTTGCTCGTGGCATTTTTCTCTTTACATCCTCTGCTCTGTCCCTTTCTTCCTTTTGTGCCCTAAACACGAAGCCGCTCACAAATATGGCGGCATGTGAGTTCCGACTGATCCTCATTTCACTGACGCCCTTTATTCCTGGTTCAAGCATTGCGAAGATTTTTTTTCAATCGCACCTGTTAGCAATTGATCGGGTGATAGCTTTTGTGGAACATCCTATAGGATGAAGCCATGCATGAATGGTCCAAATTTTATGTATGGTTTCCGAGTAAAAGGTTTGTAAACAGATAAAATTGGTATTCAAATGAGAAGCATTTAGACAAGAGTGAGTATAGAGAATCTTGCTCGTCCATATCTTATTGAGGAAACAGTTTTAGATTCAATTTACCTGCGATGAAGTTTGAGTACTGCAAAAATTCCAGTCGGTGTGATTTGAACATAACGCCAATCTGCTGGTACCTTTCAGATCTTATGACTGAATGTAATTACTAAGATTGGCAACAACGAAATCAACTGAACTACCGCATTTAATGTTTAATGATTAATATCTCTCTTACAACAACCATGATAGATTCAGCAGCCATTTACTTTTGTCGAATTCGATATTAATAAATGATAATTATGCGAGGGAACAGAAAAGGAGGGCTCGTACATGAGGGAACATATTTGAATATAAATTATTTTACATTTAAATATAATTTCCTTAGCCAACATGTCACTCATGGTTACTTTAAGGTGATTCACTGTGTGGCAATTATTTCTCATGATTTCACTTCTATTTTTTATGTTACACTTTTTAATGAGAGCTCTTGGTGCATAGCATGTGGGAAAGCACGATAAACACTCTATGTCTGGTAATGTTGGTCGTTATCAAGTTATCTTTACCAAAAGTTACTGTAATACTTTCAATAAAAAGGTAATTCTCGCTAATTTATCTCATTAAATTACTTCCTGGCCTGTGCTGTTTTTAGCCATATGTTTCGCCAACAAGACCTGTTATAAAAACGTGGGTGCGGAAGAAATTCTAATGCCCATTCTGCCCATCGCATTACCACATAAAGAGTTTCCGGTGGCACGTTCGAAAACTCAACTCGTAAAAAGTCAAGCAACATTAATATCGCCGCTAAGTTTAGTTTTTTATGAATGCTTGATTTCCTTTGGTCACGTTCAAAATTTCTAAAGTTTTAATGACCACCATTCGATGTTTACACCTACACTTTATACTAATGAAAACTTTTCTCTATACAACCTTTCATGGCAACTAAGTAGACATTTATGTTCTTTTAATTTTAAAACTCTAGCGTTTCTAACTAGAAACTTAATATTGGCTAAAGTCGTGAAAAAGTGATAGATAGACCTAGATAGGATAAGATATCTGAAATTAGGAAGAGAAGTTCGTGAACATAGGTATTTTTAGGTTCATTTACTATGAGGCCGAAGTAGTTGTACTATGTTATTACCAAATTAAAAATCATTTGGCAATGATTTTATTTACCACACATCATATTCAAATCTGATACCCTTACTTGATACAATCCCTCAAAAGAATTGAGATATGATTTTCAATGCATAGTAGCCATTTGATAATTGAATATGATATTTCGTCGTTTATTCCCCATTCGCCAGAAAAATAATTTATTAAAAACGTTTCGAATAGGTTTATATTTTTATTTCATGACAAGACAAAGTCGGGAAATAAAAGGCAAATTAAGGCAAATGGTTTTTTTTTTGGTGACTCGGTAGGACAGTAGATAGAGCGCTGGGGTTACTGGCCGCAGGGTCTGAGATCGATATCGGTTGATATTCGGTCTCTAAGTACCAACAGCTTTCCCTAACCCAAAGGGCCACGTTTTCGAGTACTAGATCTGTAAAGAAAGCCACATTTGACTCTTGGAAAGGAACTGCTAACCCCATACTCTGGTGATCTTTTTTTACATGCCGTAGGTTCACTGACTGGCGATGTCCAACTTCAGATGTGAAGCCAAACGTCTGGCTGCACCTTCGATTTTTGAGTGAACGGTTTCTCATTTCTCTGCTCATTCAAATTGCTTGTATTTCTCGCGGAATTTTTACTTTTATTTTATTTTTTAAAAATTTTATATTCCCTTTCTTATTTATTCCATGGTGAGTTTTACCCAAAGTGGGATCTTTTTCAAACAAAGTTGTATTAATAGACTTATCAAATTTTCCCATTAGGGTGTATTCATAATTGGTTATCAAATTTTCCGTTTTCAAAAGTATGACATTCATGATCCATGACGAACATTTCAATTAGAGTGTATGGCAATTGCAAGCATTTCGCCAGGGTTGGAAATACAGCCGAATTCATAGTGGAAGTCATTAAAAAGTGATACCTATATTTATTTGAAAATATCTTATTATTACCTTGTAAAAATTACATTTTATGCATGTCAATATGTATAGTGTATACGAGATACTACTCGTATGCACATGCATATAAACATACAAATTCACACACACATACATACAAACATACATATGCACATTGAAAAAAGGAAACCCGCCAAAGAAAACATATTCCTATGGTGGACAACAGAGAAAGACAAAAAGATACCTTGTCCGCGGCTTGAAAATATAAATTCATCTACTGTGATTACATGTATTTTCATGTGCAAGGAAAAATTAGCCACCATAGTGAACTCGTAACTGCCTCTAAATGTGTAATGAAATCGACAAATCACCTAGCATTAATGTAGTGGAATGTTTCAAAAATTGGTAACCGGGGGTAACCCCGATCAATGTATCTGTGACTTAAGAGGAAAAAATTGGCAATTTATCCCGGACGAATCCGGAGAAATAATTTTCAACGTTGTAAGATAGGTAAGATATTGGGTTTTACTCTGTGAATCAAGATATAGAAGTATTATTACCTCCACGAATACCTCACGATACATGAGGTATTTGCAAAGGAAATGGAGTTTGCACTAGTTCCAAGAGTGGATTTGAATTTAACGGAATGCCTGATTTTGGGATACAATCGTAAAGGTATATTTTTCATGAAAATTATACTTATAACTCCATTTTTTTTAACTAAGCTGTTTGCAAGTGATTGCGGTTCGAGTTTTAATGAATATCATTCATTCTTCTAGCCACGAAAACTAATTATTCACATTTGAAACGGAATTTAATGTGGAATACTTAATATTGATAATTAAAAATTCTTAAATTTAAATTTTAATTATCTGAATTTTTTTAATTATTGAGAAGATCTCAAAATAAAAATGAGCGCGGAGGCTACTGAGTCTAGACGTCTGTAAGTTGTCCGGTTTGAGTTTAAATTAAACACACAGCCACTCCAGGGTCGCTGGCTGAGAGAACTAGCTGTCAAGTCGAGTCACTCAGGCCAATTGGGTAGTTAGACATCCTGTTATTCTTCGAAATATTTGTTAATGTCTGAAATAATGCATATATATATAATAACTTTTGTACGGCACAATAGATATTATATATATATATATATATATATATATATATATATATATATATATATATATATATATATATATATATATATATGCGGGTCGCGGTGGTCTAGCGGGTAGAGCGTTGGACTGCTGACCGGAGGGTCCCGGGTTCGATTCCCGGGCAAGGCACTTAAATCGAGGCACTCTGGGCACCTGCAGCTCCACCCAAGCTTGTTGATTTTTCGGGTACCAGATCTTCCTGGGAAACCATAACCGGCACAGGGAAAGGAACTGGCCCCCCTACCCTGATGTGTGAATATTCACACGCCGTCGGGCTTGGTACATGGGTGAGCTCTACCATCACCTACTAAACCGACCTTCGGGTTGATTACTGTGTTTATGGTTTATATATATATATATATATAATTAGTAGGGAGGTTAAGAAACAACTCGTAAAACATTGATATGAAGCGTAGCTATGTACGGCGTGGAAACGTGGTGACTGAAGTAGGAGGATAGACGTAGATTGGAGGCTTTAGAAATGTGGGTGTGCAGAAGAATGGAGAAGGTGAAATGGACCGAAAGGAAAACAAATGAGGAAGTACTGGTGATGGGGGGTGAGGAGAGGGGTTTGTTGAGAGAAATCCTATGGAGGCAGGAAAAATGGATGAAAGGCGTATTGAGCGGTAGTGGGATGTTGAAGAAGGTAATAGAGGGGAGAATGTTGGTCAAGCAAGAAAGGGGCAGGAACAGGATAGGGATGTTGGACGGGATGAAGGGAGGAAAGAAGTACACAGAGATGAAGAGGGACCTGATGTAGAGTAGGTTGCTGGATTGGGTTTTGTTTGAGTAACAAAATATTTATTTGATAGTTCTGTCCATCCAAAAACCTTCCTTAACCGGTAGATTACCTTATAATAATAATTCTAAATATTTTTCTTATGCGTAATTTTTGAGTTGGTAACTATGTAGTGGATATGTTATATTCCTCAAAAGTATATAGTATTTTAGGCGTTTACCAGACCGACCGACAGGCGTATCTCGGAAAGTACTACTCTCAAATTATTAAAATCCTTAATATTCTTGAAAAAGTTCGTAATCATGCCTCAAAGTCTGCTGTATTTGATATTTTTCCCAAGGAATATTGAAGTTATTCATTTTACCTCGTTTCCATGTTTGGCCGATTGTTTGACATGCTTGAAACCCAAATTTCAGATTATGAAACTTTATCAAAGTTATTCGCTGGGATTTTATCACTGATTCGCTTCTAATTCAGGTATTAGAAGAATATGCACGCCTTGACTGTTTTTACCAGATTTTCACCAATTTAACATATGCTTCGTGTAACTTAATCACTTGTACCATCTTGTTCCTTCTACTGTATTAAAATTTATGAGCTATTATGTTCAGAAAGCATAACCAAATTGGGCCGATTTCTCAAACTATGCTTAAAATTGAATTATTTTTGTATTCATCGTTCATCGTCATCTAAACATTATAAGCATAAACTTTTCAAATTATATCTAGGTTAACATACGAATCAAAGATCATGATGAAAATAACTTAAGTTTAACTAAGTTTAAGTTAAACTTAAGTTTATCTTTTAGTTTGTTAATTAAGTTAATAACTTAAGTTATTAATTTAACAAGTTTACGGTTCCGGTATTTTTTGTTTACATGAAAATAACTTATGCAGAAACGTGCCTGTAGACAAAATGACAAGTTATAACTCAATTGATAAATGAAAAAGTAATCTCTTAACATGTAGAGCCAACGTTTTAGTTTTTGATATTCAGCTAAAACGCAAATATTTAATTTCGTGATTCGGTTGTATTTGTGGCTTTTGAGTGACTAAAGTTTTATCTCTGTTACAATAGACCTCTACAGAATGAAGATGAATTTTATAAAAACATTAATCTTTGCAGAATATTGTAATCTTTTTAATTTTAATTGCTCATTGGTATGGAGTGAATTGATATTTTAATGCGATTTTCAGAAAGCTTTTTGTGGTAGGTATTCCTGCTGCCAAATAATATTCATTAAAGTTTTATTAACAGGGTGTTTTTTATCTCTGTCATCCAAATGAATATCCTGAAATAGACGTAACCTAAGTTTATACGTAGTAGCTATTGTAATAAGAAAGAGGGTGGATGATTAGGAAGGAGTGTTCTGAAATTATATAAAAGTGGGGTTCTGTAAGATGTAAGTATTATGTAAACGATTTCCCTTTATGTTATTCATTTAATTAATTTTTGCGGTTCCTGTTAGCAAAAGAAACCTCTTAATTATAATTCGCATTAATTGTGGCTACTTGGTTTAATGGAACACAGACAGATGCCGGAAGATCTTTAACACATTCAATCAACGCAGGAGGAGAAATTCATAACTTTTTGAGTATTTTCCGAAAAATGAAATTTTGATTGTGTGAAAGAAAGCATAGTATTAAAACAAGCTAAACCTCGGTGATACTTCTGACAATATTCAAAACTCCCTCACTTTTTTCCATAACCTTATATCATTAATAAGTTTTTTTGAGTTTCAAATAATGACAAACGTTTCCTTTTGATGCACTTTAAGAATTTTAGAAATAAAGGAAGGTTGAGTTTGTGGTTTCATGAATGTTCTACGTTGAGAGGAATAGCTACCAAATGGTCAATTGAAGAGAAGCTAGTAAAACTATCGAATTAATCATCTTTGCAATAAATATTTTTTATCTGATCTAAATTTTAAACAGTTCTTATTTAGAAGGTGTTCTCAAGGCGTAGCTATTAAAATTCAACAATTTCAAAGTGTAAGCCTTGATCGGGTTTTGAACCCGGATCCCTCGATTTCTGGCCTAGTGCTTTTCTATTACTGTCGCGGCATCTCCTGCAGTTCATTAAATGTGTGTATATATAACTTTACTCTGTTTTTCTTCAGATTTTGTCCATAATATTTTCATTTCCTTTTAGGAGCCTAACTATAAACGTGAAAAATTCTTCTCAGTGTTTAATATAAATTATTAAAACTATTGTTCCACCAACCACAGTGTGTGCCGTCTATCCGCTTTTCGGCAATCTGATAACAGTGGTTGTAGCTCTTACGTTCAGAACGAGATGACCATGAAAGATGATTGTTTGATAGATGAAACGGATGTTACATAACTGATTTTCATCGAGCTATACGTGTAAGTCACACGAAATTCGGTAAATTACCCGGGTACAAATGCTACGAAATTCAGGTTTTTTCCAGTACTTCTGTGCAATTCTTCGCATCGCTAGCTGCGTTGGTGAAGTTTCGTAATTTCCCATGGCTTGCAAAAACGATTTGTTCTCTTGAGAAATTCAATATTTAGGCTGTGATTTGAAATCCGTGATCGCTATGTGATAGGCAGGTATATTTAACCAAAATCTCTGCCATTGTTTTTACGTTAGTTGAGGCCCGGAGTAAATGTATCAGTAGTGTTTACCGACGTTAAATGAAGATTAAGTAATATGCTTTAGTTTGTATGCCATATCACCTGTTCTGCACTTCCTACTTTAGCATTTTGACTTACCATGAGATTACAAAGAAAATAATCTTAGAATATTGATTGTCAGGATCCAAAAAACAGATTATTCCCACGTGGGATGAGGTCTTAGATATTTGACGACACGTTCATACATTAGACACGATCATTCGCATAAATAATTTTACTTCTTTTAACAGATTATAATTTCATATTTATGCTTTCACTTTTCATGAGCAAGATTATAAACGACAGAGAAAAATGATGGGCAAAAATGCATTGCATGCATTACCTTGTAAACAATTGCAGTTTTACCGTGGGTTATCACTGTATGATGTTAAGTTTTTATGTATCAGCTTTTAAATGTTACCAAAAAAGTTAAGTAATGAAATAATAAGTATATTCATCACTTCAAACAGAGGTTATATATATGACTAAATATCGTATTTGGAATTTAATATTTCTTGAATGTTTTTAGCTTTATAGATGTAAGGAAATGGATTTGGGAGGAAATAGGTACCTTTATCTTTATGTTAGCTCCATGGCAACGAGTTGGACTCAAATCAATTCCGACATGTTTGTGCTAATAGTTGATATTCGTGGATGGTCTGAAAAGTTTCCGATTCAGAAAATTAAAAAAAAAATGTATTTTATCTTCGTTAGGTCGGAAACTTTTCAGGCCACCCTTGTGTTTCTATTTGGTTAGTGAGATGGTAATTGTAACATCTTATGGACTACCGAACTCCTAGAGATGAATATTGTAAATTTTTCAGGGGAACGGCTGCTTTGCATACTGCTCAACGTTTATCATTAAAGTTGTTTGATGTTAAATACAGTTTTACTACCATTTTCCTTATAATTTATCTGTACATTGTTGTAAAAAGTAAATTATGCATGTAAACAAATAATAAATTACCTTAAAGTTAACGACACATTTGTCACATAAAGAAACACCATACCTGAAACAGCAGCAGAGAAGGGAACTTTCAGGAATGCTACTCGCATTTTTAGGTGACCTCCATTATTTCTCGAAATATGTTTTCTCCCATCGATAAAACCATCTAAAGGGAAAGTCATGTCAGTCCTCAATAAAATCTTTAAGAGCCGAGAAAATCTCTCGACAAACATCCATAAAAATCGTTCAATGCTCAAGACGTCGGAAAGGACAAAAAAGAAAATAAGTATTGTAACTTTGAGATTTTGGGGACAACATAAATTTCCCCCATTCTGCGGGAAAAAAAACTTGGCGCGATTTCGTCAAGCTCGCATTAATGAGGCCTGTATAAAAACTCCCCGGCCACCCAGCGTGTGCGTGAAGCAAGGCCGTGACTCTAGATCCTATAAAAACGGGCAAGAAGGCGGGCTCGTATGTGTGCGCTGGGTGTGTTTTTTATTGCGAGCCTGATAATCTCCACCACTTCGAAAATAACCGTGTTCTCCACTGGAAACCGTAGTTCCCATTCCTGCCGTATTTGCGGACTTCGGCGTATTTTACGAGGCTTTTCACCCAAGGTGGAAGGAAAGCGGCTGAAACGCATGCATTGACTGTATATTGAGAAGATGAGATAGAGAACCCCCTCCCCCACTCCCCATCCCCCCTCCATCCCCCTCCTTCACCCCCACGCCCCACTATTCAAAACCCAGGTCGACCTTAAAAAAATAAAAAAGAAGAGGGAATCTCACCATACCAAACTGTCAAAAGTCTGGGGAACGACGTCCAATCACGCCAATCTCCTCACGCATCACGTGATCCGGGGTGATTGAGAGCGTGTGAAAAAACCCGTCAATCGGAAACTGTTCTGCCAACTTCCCTGCTCAGGCGGCTACCGCAGATCGCGCTAACGACCGCCCACCAACCAACCTCTGGGTCAAGCTCTCCTACGCCATCACCCCCATGCTCCGCCGCTCACATTTTGTCTCTCCACCTCACTGCAAGAGCATTACGGCCTCCGGAGACGGCGTCGAATCAAACCGAAACGGGAAGTTGGTGGGTAACGTGGGAGCGGAACATATTATAAGGGACGCATACACGCGCGGATAGTAATTGGAGTTTTGAAACATAATTCTCCAATCATTCCCGTCGTGGCAATTTTCCCCGGGCTCCAATGCCCAGGTTTATTTGCGCGGTAATTGCAAAAAGGATGACTTCAGAAGTCAGGTATCAAATGGCAATCGAGAATGTAACTGCTTACGAATACCACGTCGAGATTATTACCCCTTCTCTCTTGATGTTTCTCATTACATTGACTCCGTGCCCGCGTCCACTTTCTCTCAATCGATTCCATTTTCTCAACTATATCCCCCTATCTCCCCGACTCTTGTTTTGAAATCTTGTACTTATTTCCTTTGCTGTTTAAGTTTTTATACTTGTTCGTACTAATTTGATTCATTATGATTATTCATTTAATTTTTTATTAATCCATCGGCCTTAAGACGGTTAAGTTCAACTTTAAGGTTTTTCAGCCATTTATTGGAGTCAAGGTTGGTCCTGTTATAGAAGTGTATGTTGTTAAAGGCTTTAAATGTTAGTAGCTGAAGTTGAGCCGTCCAGAAGCTAAACTATATCGTCGAGACTTGCTATCAGTATCTTCATGTTCCATTTAACTTCAACTAATCCGTGATACCGATATTGCACATGCTCTCTCTCTCTTCTTGTGTGTGTGTGTGTGTGTATGTATATATATATATATATATATACACACACACACAAAAACACACATAATATACTCGGAACATATTTCTGTATTAATAAATCCGATGAATCGTTTAAAATTATTATAAGCAATGATGAACGCTTCATAAAATTAGTCTTCTTTTGTGTGTGTGTGTGGGTATATATATATATATATATATATATATATATATATATATATATATTTTATATACATATATATATATATATATATATGTATATATATATATATATTTATATATATATATAACTATAATTTGAAACGGCTCTTCGAATTTATAAATACAAAACCATATGCTGATATTTTCCGCATTCTCGTTTTCAAAGCGTTCTATTTATTTCAAACAGTACTGAAATTTCACGTTCCATTTCGAGTTTTAATTTCCCAAATGCTATCTACATTGTTTGCATCCGACCTGATTTCTTCAATTGCATCCATGAATGTTCCTCACCCAATATCCAACTTTTCCTCTCAATGTGTATGTTAGCATCATCAAAATAAAAATTATGCCCCTTATATTAGATCGGTTTCGAGGTCACCCAGTAAATTTACTTCATTGCTTACACATTGCCTTTTTTGTTCATTCGTGTATCGTATGCATGGATTACGATGAGTTTCTAATGCTGACATTACTAGCATCCAGGCTTATTGGAAGGTGGTTAATGTGTTGATTCTTTAATGATTGATTGTGGTGATTTCTTTAATGCGCACATATCAATTTTATAGCATTATTGTGGAAGAAACAGAAAGCTACCGCGAAATTACACCTTGAGCATGGGTACGACAATAATCCCCTGTACTCGGGTTTGGATTTAAGACGTCTTCCCGGTAGTCGATGGAGATTTTAAGCCAATAGGGGAGCAGTAAATACTTTTGTAACTCCTGCGTCAGATCCATACGATTCGACTCTGCGTGACGTGACAAGTGGCAGTATAATGTTTCCCCTCCCACATGCTCCCCCGGCTCCATCTTTCCCCCGCCCCCTCCTCCTCTCGCACACAAAACCTCTCTTCCTATCGCCCCTGCCTTTCTCCCCGGAGATTGACCCCCTCCCCCTCAACTTTCCAGGACTTACAACCCTCCACCTCACCCCCACTCAACCCCCCCCCCAACCCACTCCCATGCTCTAATTTCCAAACGCCCATCCTCTCGCTCTTTATTACTTGAGGACTCCATCTTAAGCTGCCCTCGGTGGGTGGCCTTACGACGCGGAGGAGGCAACCACGAAAATGATCGGCTACCAGTTTTAGAAGGCTCCACCCGTCGCCACGGCAGCGCCACCGCCGCCGTTTCTTCGAATTGCTCCGCCCGTCCTGCGACTCCGATCTAATCCACTCCTTAAAAATTCCCTCCCTCCCGCCCGCCCACTTCTCCCCCACTCGCACGATCTGTTTTCCCACCGCCACTGTCATCTCATTTCCCCATTCCCTCCCTCTCTCTCTATCGCTCGGGCGCCTTGATAATATCTGCTCTCCCCGTTCATGCCACCCCCCCTTTTGCTCCACCCTTCTCTCTCCGATTAGCCGGTGGGTTGGGTCAGAAGGCGAGCGTAAGTAGGGAACGCGGCGCGAAGTAATTAACTCCCTCGATTACTTCCCTCCCCCACCTTCACTCTTTTTCCTCCACCGATCACCTCTATCTCCCACCACCCTCCACTTTTTCCTCTCCCTACCACTAACTCTCAACTCCCCAATCCATCTCTCTCTCTCTCTCCCAATCTTCGTCCTATTCATCCCTCATGTGCCCACCCTAATACACCTCTGAAACCCCTTCGGTCATCCCACTCCCCGAAACGCCCATGGCTACCTATCCCGCCCATGCGCACTCAACTGCCCAATCCCACGTGAACCCAAATATAAGAACCAATTTCATCGAGAGACGTGATTTCTTAGGCAATCAGGATTCACTACGGTTCCATTTAAGCAAAAAAATGTTATCGAGACCGAAAATTTCGTGGAAAAATAATATTATTCGCTCCTCTAGTCCTCTTGGTTTTGCCCTTCTGGTTTCTTCGAAAATTATCTATTTTGTGATTGCCCGTCTTTCCTTTATTCGAACTGTATTTCCCGCCCAATTCCCTCGTTCGATTGTTTTCTGCTCGTGGGGATTGGAATTTTGGTTTTCCTTATCAGCCAAACTTAGATAGAATTACAGGAGAGAATGGACTATGGCGTAATTTTCGGAATTTTATGAGAAACCAAGTTTATTGCAAAATTGTTTTTAGCCGAATCGTGACTCGTACGTGATGAGCACATAACACATGACAAGGACCCACCGCTCATTTTCTAAAATTACCGATCATATGAATGCATATTTAATCATAAAAAATGTTATTTATTAAGAGGAAGTTTATAGATCCAATAGAGTATATTAGGTTAGAATTTACCCACATTATTCCAGTACGTTGTATCATACGAGTATATCCCTGCAGAGTACTGCATGAGTAAAGTACATTTTGTTAGTTCACGTTAAGTATCAAAACAAGGTATTATTAACATTTATGTAAGTGAAATATATTATTTTTAACATCAATCCGAGGCAAATGTATCTATTGTTATTAATTTGTGTTATCAGCCGTTTGTATGAAAATTATTGGTTTAATTACCTAATGTAACCACATTTGTGTGCGATAGGATGGAATGCTACGATTACTCTTTCGGAAAGTGTATTATTTTAAATTCATATTTAATATAAATATTAAAAATAAATACGAATTAGGTTGGGCTGTTGTCATTTTAATAAGGTAGCTTTGGTTTCATAATATCCGGTTTCCCGTCTGTCACAATGTCCTGATAACACAAGTGCCTAGTAGGTACCATGAATCATCTGGTTTCTCATAATCATTGAAAATGGCATGGTCATATTCTGATGGTGGAAAAAAAGATGATAGGGGAAGTTAGAAAGACAATAAAGAGAGATTTTTTTATCGCGTCCCTCTTGTAAAATTAGGTATCTTCATTCCAGTTTGTCAAAATTTAGTCCAACACTTTATTTCCATCTTATTCCTGTGTAAGTTCCAACCGTATGAACTGCGAAGGAAAATCAGGACAGTTTCTGCTTTTAGATAATTATCTACTTATAGTTTAACGCTTTTCATAAATTAAAAACACTGTATTCTTTTGAGAGAGTAAACCATATGAACTTTGTCCCACCGCGGTTATAACATATCCTGCGAATCTAATTTCTCTGATACTGTATGGAATTTTGGGCGCTAATGGGACGGGATGGCTGTCTGCGGCGTCATGCTCTTTCCTAAGGATGGCAACCTTTTTACTGAAAATGATTTTAAAAAAAGATTTTCCGTTTTTACCTCTTCTTTTGGACGTGAGGGCGATAGGTCACGTGATGTGAGGAATGGGAAGAGGTAATTGGTCTCTTTCCTCCTTTACCCCCCCCCCCCTTTTTTTTCATTTTTCCTGGTTATTAAGGCCCCCATGGTTACTTACTCGGCATCAAGGGACGGATAATAAATGGAAAGATATATGGGGCGTGCCAAATTAAGGAAAAAATACGAGCGATTACGACGCCGTTTTCATTTTGTTTTTTTTTTTCGTTATTATTCCCTCGCGATCTCCGCTGGCGAGCTCTTTCACTGATAAGCGGGGAATCTAAAGGGAGTGAGAGAGAGAGAGCTGTTTTTCCCCGCCCCTCGGTTCTTTACAAAAGGCATTGGCGTTAGCGTGGCGAGATCCCTTTTTATGAATAATTCAGGGGACGCAGTGGCCTCGTTGCCCTACCCGTTCCCTATTCCCAACTTCCTCACAAGTCTTCTTTTTTTTTTAAAAAAAAGGATTCTTATCGACTCATTGGAGATAGTTTATTTATTTTCCCGTCGACTCCGCCATTCGAACAACTCCATCAGTCACCCTATTTGGCAAAAAAATTCTAAAGTTAAGGCATTTTTACGTCTTTGATGAGCCATGAGCACTTAGAATAAGTCTATGTGCAAGCTTGTACGAGTACATCTCAGAAATTCCGGTAGTAATGAATATCTGTCTAGAACCGTGATTGAGTAAGTTAAGCACTTGTGATCTCGGGTAAAAAAGATTCATTAATCATGCTTAGCAGCCTCTTTTTCAACCTTCCTGGGATCAAGATCGGTCAAAGGAAATTTATTCAAGAAAAGATTCGTTTGAAGTGCAAAATTTCTTACTCCGTAGATTTCAAAGCGATGTGGTTAAAATGCAAATTTATCAGAAATCTCAGAGGAGGCGTTCAGGCAATATGTAATTAAAGTCTGAATAGACATTCTAATTATTATTTTAATGCAAAAGTTTACCGCAAAATGACGAGCAAGTCTCTCGGATGTGGCATTTGGCGCTGGTTATGAAAAAAAACAGCGAACGAATGATTTTCGCATGAATTACTCATGCGGTTCATTGTTTACCTAATTACGTTTCTCCTCCGACTCAGTAACATAATTTTTTGGATAATACCTCCATATTTATTAATTGAAAATAATCTCTCACGTAGTACAGACATACTATAATAAACGAGCTTTTTTGCCCAAGCAGAGAATTAGTTACGCAAAATACCCTCTATTCCGCTACCTGGTTTCAACATGACAATGCAATCTGGTCCAGTGTTACTACACTTTAATCGGACTAAACTAACGTTAGTTAGTGCTTTTAGTCACGTTTATGTTCCTATTATTACCGTGCAATTATTTTTATTATTGAATTCGTCTACTCCATTTTCACAATAATATTATATATATACTAATATATAACTTTTGGACGGTACAATAGAACACAGAATAAAACAGATAACACGTAAAAGGACACTCACACTGTAGATGATTTAAGCTTTCGGCCTACTCCGAGGCCTTCTTCAGATCAGTCTGACCTGAGTCATATCTTATCTTCCGAAGAAGACGTAGCTCGCGTCCGTCGAAATTATCAAGATATTATTGTGAGTGTTCTCGTGCTGTGTGTTACTGTCTAAGTTATATATATATATATATATCTATTTAATGATAATATATATATATATATATATATATATATATATTATATATATATATATAATTAATGATAGTTTTATGGTGTTAATGACAAAACATTCACATCTCGGTTATACATATCAGTTTTTCACCAGGCATACTGCCGTACATTTTGATAAAACTGGAGCGGGAAATACAGTTTTTCGTATAAAAAGATACAAAGTTTATTTTGTTTTACAGTACTCCTTATGGTAACATCTAAGCCTTTTCTATGATATCTTATTAACGGTTTTTGATTGTTCAAAATACGTCATCTTCTACCCAATAAACCAATTACTGAAGCATGTAGTTGTTGAGTTGCATTTATGTGTCATAATTAATCGTGCCAGTTTCCCAAAATATGATATTTCATATTTGTCTATTTTGCTCATTTCACCAATGATAATCGGCAGTTATTTGTGATAAATACATCCAGTAAATTTTCTTTGGTGACTAATTTTCATTAGACATGACCAATCGTGTCTGTGATGTTGTCATTGTACTTAATGACTAATTATTTATGAATTATTCATTCATGCAGTGTTTATTTAAAGATCCAAACGGAGTACACATGGAGGGATGGAGAGATAATGATTTTTTTAAATATACCGTGATATATCTAACTACGATATTTATAAAATCTTGGAAATAAGGTGGCGAATACATAAAATATATCATTCTGCTATTTAAAGGTTTTTTTTATTTCACTAATATAATACTTGTAGCAGGTTGGAATTTAAGTGACTTTCTCTCAAGTGGCTTTCTACAAGAACTGATGGTCAAAGAATTGTAAATGATATGGTGAATTACTTTTCGTAACTTTGTGAAAATTGATATTAAAAAACATATTCAAACTCAGAGATACTTCCAAATATGGTATGATTTTAAGCCTCCGCATCCTTTGGTGTATCCGAATACTTTCAATATAGTCAGAGGAAATTAGGTTCTTATATTTATGCTACATCGGAGTATGTATTCCGTCTTTAACATATTTGGCGGTACATAACATTCAATTAAGTTGGAATGCTCGTTTTATCGTTTACTTGATTGAGTTTTCTTATTATTTTATATTTATTCCCCGATTGAGTTGTTATTTTAAGAAGGTCATCATGAAAACTTATAGGAGATGTAGATCACTTCCAGGAGTTCGATTTATTATCCAATGTGAGCAAAACAAGGTGTTCGCGTAAGACAACAAAAATATCTTGTTGAAATCAATAATTTTTTTTGGTTGAAACTTGTTGTGTGTTTAATTTGTACCCAATTTTAATGAATGGTACCTTTCCAGGCGAAACACATGAATTCACAAAAACATGCTGCAAATGACTCCATAACTTCAGGCTAAAGTGACGAGCGCATTTCCACACAGGCTGACTGTGCTTTGGATGGGAAAGGAAAAAAATCCATTCCATTGCCGTTTTAATCAATTTTAATTATTTCTCACGAATTTAATTTCGACATTTTCTTTATCGACAGCAAAATGCCTTTTAGTGGCGAACACATTACTATTTCGTAAATGGAGTTTTAAAGGACTATAAACATCTTATTTTGAGGTGTTTGATTTCATTTTTGCCTTGTAACAACCTAATTTTATTGGTATGTTGTAATCTTGAAAACACACGTACCCGCAATTCGAAGTGGACTTTTTTTTGCGTGGAAACGTACCCTTTGCATTTCTATCAATATTTTACATTTTTACGATAAGGTTACAACTTTGGAATAGGAAAAAAAAAGTTAAGTTGATTAGCATCTGAATTCACACATATGTGAGAAATAGTTTTCGCTAAATATGCGAGTACTTGCTAGTACAAGACTGTTCATTATCCATAGTTTTAAGTTACATTGCATGATTAACTTTTAAGACGAATATAGAGATTGAATAAACCAATATAATCCTTTGGTATTTCTTATCATTAGTGCCAAATATACTGTTTCTCGCTTCCATGAAATGTGATGATCTTTTTTTTGGGGTAAACTTATGAATTTTTACCCAGTTTACTTGCATTAATTCGTCGTTTCTTTATATTCCATAGGGTTACATCGTATTAGACATCAGCCAACATATTAAGGTCAATTATAAGGTCGTTGCTTTGTGAAAATATTTGAACTGTGGCATAAGAGGACGCGGCACGAGGATAATATTTCTGAGTTACGTATGTTCACTGCTAATGTTGATCGACATCCGTGGTAGAATCACCTAAAAATCAATGTACTTGTTTATATTACGATGGTTTGAAGTACCTCTAAGCTATTCGTGCCCGTAGCAAATGCAGCAGTAACAACTACAGAACTAATCACTTAAATATATGTAATTGGTAAAAATATATGTAATAATGAAGGAACATGCATTATTTTTTTCTCCATTGAAAGATATTTTTGATAGGACAGTATCTAATCTAAATATTGCGAACGCAAGTTTGCTTCATTTTAATTTAGTTGCTTGAGAGCAACTGTACTGTAGTGACAATATTTATTTTTAAGATTTGTTCATGGAAGAACGTTTATTTCACGTAGCCTGTTACTAACTTAGGTTGGCGTTGAGGCAAAAAATACATGGTGTGCTTTAATTTATGTAAATATGCGTAGTCTAATAGAGCTATCACTAACTTCTCTTAAAAATGCATAAAAACACGTCCTCATGATGTTCATTTGATCATGGGGAGGTAAAATTTGATATTTTAGCATGTTGACTGGAAGAGCATAACTAGCATATCAGAGATAATTTCATTTGAGGCAATAGCGAGAAAATCACCTCATATCTCGTCACGCCTGCGCACTCTCAAACCGGTCACAGTCGAATATAATGTTATTTTAATTTTTTTTAAGCGTCGTATCACCTGGTCTTTGGGATTTTAAGAGCTGCTGATGAGGAAGACTGGAATTTTTACGAGAGGCTATTCGGCTTTCAACCCTCTTCCTCTCCTCTTGTCCTCTCATGTCGCTTCTTCCCTCTCCCGCCTTGGTTCATCTCAGTCTCCTTTTCACCTCACTCCACTCATTCTCCTCCTTTCCTCATTCCGCCTTCCAACCAAATGTTGAGACCTCTCATTTTGCCCCGTCGGACTGGACCAATCAGCTCCCGTCTTCACTTCCCGGGCCCATCACTCTTCCTTCGGGCGCTCGTCAAGCCACGCCGACACCTTAATTTTAGTGGTGTGCTTGAACCCCGAGGCCGCTATATGGGTGTCGTTTTCCATTGAAGACGTGGTTTCCTCGATTCCCAATGAACAATAGCTGTTAAGATGGGAGGGTGTTTCGTTGCTTTCACTCTACCGCGGTTCGTGGCTGAAACTTTCCGATTCTAAAGCGAAATTTGGGTTGTGGTGCAAATTTTCTGCGGTAATTCATCAAACTTACATGTAGCTGAATCTTACAAACCAGTTTTCCATTTCGTGACTTACACCTTCCAAGTAATAATGAAAATTAATATATTCTGTCACTTGGGTAATTACTTTCCATCGTCTGAACCAATCCCGTGTCACTAAATGTTTCTGGCGATGTTATTTCAGCAGCATTTATTAGTATTAGCAACATTAGTAAAGTTATTTCGAAAGCCTTAATTATTTGTCATTATATATTTAAAATGCACTTTTTTGAAATGTAGCAAGAAATTTCTCCTGAAAGTAATGACAGCTTTTAAAGGCATTAAAGTATTAGTTATTAATGCGATAACGAATCATACCTTCACAACTCTTCCATATTAAAAGTGACTCAAGTAGAAAAAATCGTAGGAGTGAATTGAAATTTCTTATATAAATACAAGAATATTTTTTCTGCTGCATTTTTTTACATTTATTGGCATGAGAAAAAATCAACAACAAATTTCATTTATTTGTAATAAAGTTATGAATAGCCGACTATTGAGGTTTGAGCAACCCCTATTAATGATTCCTTTACTTTCCATTAACAATCCTATATAATTAGTTCTTCATTCATTAACTATCTGTGCTATTCCTGAACGAATTCGTTCATAAATTATATTTTTGAGCTAAGAAATTTATTATAAATTTGCTATAGAAACCTCATTCTGAAATTGTCTAACCGTTAACTGCAAAAGAAGTGAAGCAGAGCGGGGAAACAATGCTGAAAAATGTGAAAACGAAATGATCGAGCAGCGTGATAGACTGCGTCACGAAAATTGAAATTCGTTGGTTCTTAAGGCGCGGAAAAGTTCCGGCGTCCGCTCTCCCTCGGGGAAATTACTGCTACTCCCAAAGTGTGATATTAGCGGTCATCAAATTCAGAAGGCGTGACAAAATCTTAAAACATAGAATCATCGAAACCGGATGTAGGTACATCAAATCTCAACTGACTTACCTCCAACACGCGTGTGCGTCACCGCAGAAACGTGAACCCCGACCGCATATTTTCCCAAAATGATACCCTCCTTCAACCATTCCCGGAAGGTTAGTATATACTTCATCACTGAATTCCGTCCGCGCTCACGTATCATTCAAGAAAGGGCGGTAGCCCTCTTCGGGGTGGTGGGGATAGGGGGGGGGGAGGAAGAGAGTGGGGGTGACGGCAATCCCACACTGCCTGGCGCTTGCGAACCAAGAAACCCGCGATCGACGTCCGTATTGCTGTGGTCGCGGGATCGTTTAGGAATTCGATGACTTTCGTTTCTCCGCAGTAGCCGCATATTCTCAATCTCCTCCAAGAGAAACAGTTCCTTGCAGTTGAAAATTTTCCCTCGAAACCGACACTTAAAAAGTCATGTTCGCAATAGAGGAGAGCGATGATTCTCTCGCAGCGGTTGTTCCACTCGCCTCTATTCATCGGTGAAGGCACGTGTCGGAGCGACGGAGTTCCCAAGCCGTGGTTTACCAGCTTATATGCGCAATATTGGTGAACCAAAGGGATATTTTTCTCAATATTCAGCTGTTTCCACTCGAGTTCGCTCTCACGGCGTCTTTGGAAGATTTTCAATCCGGGAATGAATTCTAGTCACGAGCCAAATTGAGATGCGCACGCCTATGCCTTTTCTACTCGTACGAGAACCGATTCGAAATTACATTGACAATATTTTGTGGAGAAATTACGGCCGAAAACAAAAATGAGTCCGTTTATTTTAATCATTCCTCTATTTGGCATGCGTTTGATAGTCTGTAATTTCCCTAGTTCCAGGACTCCTCCTACTAGTCCTTTCAGTACTACTCCTACTGGTAGACCAGTAATGCTCCAGTACTCTTCCTTGTCTCCTTGTTTGTTCACTTCATTCAATGTATCATTTAATCAAAAAATGAAATTGACTATATTGAAATGCTATTTGATGCTTAGAATTCGGTGCATGCAAAAACATTTACCTCTTCAACTAATTAGTCTCTCCAACAGTTAGGTGCGTAATTTCTTCAAACCCCTGATATTTTAGATAAACCTCTAGCATCGTTGACGACTTATCTTAAGGATTAACATACTTGCTTGAAACCATACAATCTTTACCAAAACTTTTGGTAACTTTTTCACCTTAGGACTTTTAGACGCGGAGATTAAATAATTCCCCGCTATTGATGGGCGGATATTTACTTGTAATATTAAAATGTAATATTTAGCATTGGCTATCATGACCTCTGCAATTTCACGGGAATGATGTTTGAAAGTTATCCATTTCTTTTTGTGATTCACTTTTTTTCAAATACTTATGGCTGGCCGCTTACCAATCATTTTCAGTAGAACTGCTGTTCTCCAGTGAAAATATAATCGCAAGAATTAATATTAATTACTAAGCATATTACCGAAGATTTTCCTGAACCATGTAGTTAAATATTCAATTTATCAATGGAAACCTTTTGTAAAGTTATTTCCTAGTGATTTATTCCTTAATTTTAAGCACAATATTTAAAAAATGATAACTTTAATCATAAATCCGTTTTGTTAGTCAACTGTAATATAGCTTAGTATTAAAAGTTGTAAAAATAAAACTTTAATCGACTACAGGTGATTGTAAATAAAAATTTCAACTGCAATAATCGAGCTATTTATGTTTCATATATTTGAATATCCATCTTGATAATTGAGACATTTGAAGCTATTGGACTTTAAATTTTTCCTCAGTGAAAGCATTTCTTTTCTTGTATCCAATAGAGCAGTTATTTTAATTCAGCGAGTTGATAACGAAAATAAAATTTCATCTAATTATCATTTCTAGGTAGTCTAACGTTTAAAATGAGTTTGATTTTGGATGGACACACCGGAAAACGTTGCATTTATTTGCCTGTTCTAAAAAAACGTAACCATACACTACAATTAGAAAATCGACTTAATGGGCAAAATGAAGAAAAAGTGTAAATGATGTAGTAAAGTTATAATATGATGATTTATATGGTCTTTGTTCGTCAGAGATGTTTTGATTAATTAATATTTCTTATCCAGAATCTTCTAGCTGTAGATTATCAATTAATAAATAAAAATATCAAATAATAATTAATCTTATACATGGAATGAGTTTATGGTTGTAAACAATAATAATACCGGGACCGTAAACTCATTTTTTGTTTACAATGATTCACGACCGTAGCTACGTTCCGTGTATATTTAAAGAGTTTATGGTTATTTGTACTTTATTCCTCTGATAAGGCTGCCCCTCCTACACTTACGTAATTTATAAAGAGAAACTAGTTTATTTTTAAAAATTATTTCTTAAAATCGTTATTCTATTTTGTGGTATTTCCTATCTTTTTTTTAGATCAGGCAATACTTTGTATTGTCTGTATTGTCTTTTTTGCAAATTTCCGTTAAATTTTATATTTTATTCTTCATTTACTGATGCGGTGGTTGTTCACCGGCATCAATAAGCTTGGTTAATTTTTCTTCCTTTTAAAAATACTAATTTACACAATGATCTTTCGAAACAGCTGCCTGCCGAACTTTAGCCTAAGGTATACCGTGTAGTGATGATTCCCCTATAATTGTATTTGAAAGTGCATGAACGATGAAAATATATTTATAATAAAATAGATTCGATTTCAGTTAGAGTTAACAGCAAGCGGTGAGAATTCTTTCGTTAACTAATGCCGTGATCGAATTAAAATTTTTAATAATAGGGTTTTGCGGTTGTCCGATAGTATGAATTGAGTGAATCTTTGCTGCGTCCGATGTACATTCCCTGAAAGTATGTTTCACAATGGTTCGTCTTTTTAATTAATTTGAAAAATAGCTTTTTGTACCGTTGTATGTAGGTCGTAATTCATTTGTACTTCATCGCAAAAATATATATTTCCATGACAATATACTTCCTGATTAGAGTGTACGAGGTACGTTTTAACCTTGAGAGAGGCCTAAAAATAAAGTATGCTCCCTCGTTGTGTATTAACTGACCCCTATGAACGGTATATTAATCTAGCAATATCTTTTTCGAAGTCTTGAAAGTTCAACACATCATAGTGTAATTACACCCCGTCGACAGTGGGACCATCCCCATGGCTCTTATTCAACATTTTCATATTGAGGTACTTCTAGCATGACTTTTTGGGGGTCAGTTCATAATTAAGGGAAGTAAGTTACAGGGCAACATATTTAAATCGGATATGCCACGTTGCCTTTGGCGCTAATATATTAGTTAATTTTTGCGGAAACTTGAAATTTTCGTAATTAACTCACATGGTTGGAAAAATTATCTTTGGAGATGATGCCTTCATAAATAAAATGTGTTACTGTTTCTCCGGGATGAAGGGATAAATTAAGATTTTAATGTCACTTCTCTAATTACCTAAGGAACTTTGGCTCTTATTCTATTCTCTCTTAAAGGAAAATTGCTCTCAGACTTAATTGATAATATCTTCACTGTGTAAAGCGTCACCACGTACTATAGCCGTTTTTACTTCCGCCAAACATCTGTATTCCTAATCCCTTAAAATATACTATTTATTCTGAGAAGCACGGCGCCATTCTGCCGTGGTTTCTTAAACAAGCCAGCATTCCGAAACGGTCATCTTGAAGTTTACCGCGTATAATTTACTAAAAAGAGATTATGCGAGCAGGCTAAAAGTTTCGTTGGGAAGGGACGCTATAACGTCCTGAAAAACATCCAATTACTTATCGTAACGGAGGAAAATATGAGGATTGGCTATGAAGAGGTCGACTTTTAAGGAAGGTTTACCGTTGACTTTGCCTGCTCGGTGCGTCGCACATCTAAATCATCAAGTCACACAGACTTTTAAAGGTTCAGAGCTTGAACATCAAACGTGGTTCTCATCTTTATGTGTCGTATCACTGTTTGCTTAAAACATCTGCGGAACGTCGGTTTGAGTTGTGGTATTCCTCAGAATGCCCGTCTCACAGTATGGCGGTATGTTTATCACTCATAAAGAGTAATACGCTAAGTTTTCCTATTACCACGGTCTTAAAATTCCAAAGAAGATATTTTGTTTCTAGTCTGAAACGAACAATGATTAAAGATATGTAGAAGAGGAATCTAAATTTGGATTGCTTGATCGAACACTTGGAAGGACATAAAAAAGATGGAATGATGAAACATTGGAGTTCATATTATTATTATGTCTACTTTGCTTAAAATACTACTACATAGTAACGTAATATCGTAATTTTCTTGCTTTATCTTCATCGCTTATACGAAAATATACCAATTAACAAAAGCTCTGTTGTGCATCACTTCCTCTTGAGATTTGTGTCAATTTTTTATGGTTACCAAATGCCAATGAATTGAAAACTGTCGATCAGGTACCTTAAAACTAATTATTGCTTCGTTGGTAATAAGAGAATTTTTCTACTCCCTTCTATCCTTGAATTTTTACGATATCTTTGAGGTTCATTTTGTGCTGACATCAAATCTTCGATTAGTTATTGGCATTCCATCAACCCATTACGTGTATTTTAAATTAACGGCTGTTATTTATCTGTATGTCAGCAATGGCAAGGGAACAACGTAACTTTTCCCACGCTCTGCCGAGAAAAAATCCTTGGTAACTTCTAATGGGAATGAGAAATGTATCTTTCGGACTGAAATGTGCAGACAAATCTTGTCGTAAATGTGAATTTCCTTTTAACCTAACCATACATAAGCTCAGTAGATTTGCTCATTCTCTCTAAAACTTTTCTTACATATTTGCTGGCGGACAGTTAAAAGGCGACCATAAAACAACATTCATAAGATTGGAGATAAGGCTGGATTGATATTTGTCATGGGAATACAATTTGACTTGGTGGATATTCGAGCCAAGATGTCACTTTTATTATTTAAGTGGTTTAGTCAAGCAGACTTATAAGTTGCAGCAACTGAGATGAGTCTGAACATTTAACGGCAGATATCGGTAATTGAAAATATATAAAACAGTAAGTCGAATGAGAATTGGGGAGGATTGATGCAAAATTGGTTCAGAACTATTGATGAATGAAAATTAGGGGAGGTTTTGTCTTGAGGCTATTTAGTGGGAGAATATAAATCTGTGTCACGATCATCTTAAGACTCTCGCAGTACAACGTCATCTTAAAGTATGTTGGAAGAAGTAACAGAGGTGTTTGCAGGCTACCTCCTTAGGTAGCCGTATCTGTACTTGCAGAATTTCTATGGGTGGAGTGAGGATAATCTCATTTTAATGGGCCTACGATGATGAGTGGTGAGGATGGGAATAAGGGCGTTTGGGGCGTGCTACTCACTTCTTTTCTATTCCCTCGGCTCCTGACAGAGTCTTCATTCCACCACACCCTTAATTTCCGCTTTTTTTATCTGCTATTATTTCCTGTTCAAGTGTTTCCCATCCTCCATATCTCGTTCTACTCTCCCCTTCTGTTTGCCAAAAGAAGACAACGCTGGTCTAATGGTCGATCATACAGCAATACAATGTCAACAACATTATGTCTTAACCCAATATTTGATTATTCAGCATTGTGTGATGTGATTAATTGATAATCCGCGTTGTTCCAAAACACGTGCAAATCCATAACATCACGAGTTCTCTCATGTTTCTCTCATCGGTACCATCAACTAAAAATTTTTAACTTTTATAAGGTGCAAATAAAGTAATCATGGCTTCGCTTAATTCCTTGCTATATTTTTATTTATGTCCGTTTTCAAGCGTTACGGAAGGGAGTAAAATGTGCTGTCATCAAGATAACTAATGATGAAGTCATTACTAACTTTCAAAATTTTTAATCTCACTGATTATGCGAACATTTTTAGCGCTTGGTGTGGCAGTTTCAGAGCTCGTGGAACGACTAATACAGTCTCAATTTTGCTTTTAAGCTCGATTATTTTTTCGCCTCTTATGTCCATTTCAACTTTTCCTATCCACAATCATATTTCAACCATCTATCCCTATTATCTTGCTTCAAAGACAATGTTTCCTAGCCGTACAAAAACGCACTCCATATATTAAAGTTTTAAAGAGTCTTTTCTTAACATCCTTACACAATGTCTCTGTCATCAATGCCGTCCTATTAGTGAAAGCTTCCTTGCATAAACAATTACTTCATCTTATTTCCATACTAATTCGACGATATTGGTCAATAAATATCCGAGATAGGTAAGTTGTACCATCATTTCTTGTTTATGAAATCCTATTTTAATATTTCACTAAGTTTCCTCAACCGCATGACCTTTGTTTTCTTTACATTAATTATCACCGCATTCCTATCACACTGTGATCCAAAGCGCTCGGCAATGATTGCAACCCCTTCGCTAATTAGCTAACTGAAGCCTGTTTATGGGCAAACTCAAATGATTTTATGAACTCCTCAGTGACTTTTACATTCCCCACCTCCATTTCTTCCCATTTCTGTTGAAGTATTTCCTACACTCGTACGTTGAAAAGTACCTGCATTAATGGACACCCTTGACTCAGCCCTCTTCCTAAAACTGCCCATTCCGATTTTACATCAGTCACACCCGAACCTCAGCAGTCTAAGATATGTAGGTACAGGTCACGGATGAGTCTCTTACCCTCCAATGCACTCCTACATTTTGAAATAATTTCATTTACTTTATCGTATGCCTCCTCAATATTTATGAAACAACTGCATTTTCCTGCCTCTGCTGTATTCCCCTCTCTATTAGTGACCTCCTTATTGCTATGGCATCATGCGTGCCACTCTCCTTTCTAAACAAAACTGATCATGCCATAAGAAATAATAAACTCTCCTCTCCGTTCTCTGATTGATTACCCTTATTATATATTATTCACTTTAGCAAGTGGCGATATCAAACATATTGTTCTATAGTCCACACATACGGTTACCTTCTCTTTTTGGCCATGAGAACTAACACTGATCTAAAGAAATCTCCCAGTCAAAGTCTTCCTTCATAATTGCTGGTAATTATCCTATAGAAATTCTTCCCCCTCATTTCACTAAATCCGTAAGTAGCTCCGCGATAGTTTTCATGACTTTCCTTTTTACATCCTGAGAGTGCTCTCAGCTCCCTGTCCAGCTATCCTATTTCTCCGTTCCTTTATAAACTTTCCACATCTTATACTGAGCCTCATAAACAATATATATACAGCATAGATAAACACAGCAATCACATAGCTTTGGTGGAGCTGCAGGTACCCTGAGTGACTTGCCCGGGAATCGAACCCAGGCCCTCCGGTCAGTAGTCCAACGCTCTACCCCTGGATTATCGCGACCGTCACTACAAAACATGTATTTTTCTATATGACGGCGGGGCCGTCGAAACGTCAATACATACTGCGAGTGTCATTTATTTATTTTTCTGTGCGTTGAATATTTTGTATCCGTGTGTTTGTGTGTTGCCGGAGAGCGTCAACTTCAAATTTATATATATACACCATAAACACAGTAATCAACCGGAAGGTCGGTTTAGTAGGTGATGGTAGAGCTCACCCATGTACGTACCAAGCCCGACGGCGTGTGAATATTCACACATCAGGGTAGGGGGGCCAGTTCCTTTCCCTGTGCCGGTTATGGTTTCCTAGGAAGATCTGCTACCCGAAAATCAACTAGCTTGGGTGGAGCTGCAGGTACCCAGAGTGCTTCGCCCGGGAATCGAACCCGGGACCCTCCGATCAGTAGTCCAACGCTCTACCCCCTGGACTACCGCGACCTTTATATAATGTATAAACGTACATATATACATATATATATGTATATGTATATATATATACATATATATATATATATATACATATATATATTTGCATATGGTGAATAGAATGGTTTGAGGCGTCACTATGTGGACGCGATTCTTACTGGAAAAGAAAATACATTGTTCTTCCATTTCTACAGAGAGAGTCCAAAGTATTTTCTTTTCCGGAAGTGAAATGGTTTTTTTAGGTAATATTAAGGTAATGTCTGTGAATTTAAATACTTCTGGATTTTTTTTAATGCTCGAACTCGCGTTAAAAAGAATACATTTTGAAGGCTAAAAATGTTGGTACATTGCGATTTTTGATCCGACCTTTTAATTCTGTATATTTTGTGTCTTGAACGCACACCTTAAAGTCATTTTGGGCAGTCTTTGAGTACAACACTGGTACAATTCACTCCTTTTTAAGTTTTTTTAAAGGCTTTTCAAGAAAATGGCGATCCTTCGGCGATCTCTAATTCGCACTATGGTGGTTTTTATAATTTTAATTAATGAAGAGATATGATTTGATTCATGTTAATGAAGTGGGGACAGAATAAATAATACACAAAACAGAGTTTTTTTTAAATTTCGGTCATTATCGAAAGTAAATAATGATCAAAATGTTGCACCAAGCTTCATTAGGATGCGTAGGGCTACATCTTAAATTACCTTATATGAAACAAGATGTGTATAATTTTTGTTGTTTTCAAAAGGAAAAAATATTCGTTATAGTGTGATTGGTAGTAACATTTTCAATACCTTAAAAATAAAATTTCACCACTCGCATCTCCCTTCATCATCCGTCAAATTTTTTCTTCCCTCAAGTTCTCTCAAGTCTTTGTGCTGTACCACTTTATAGCATTTCACACCTTTATCACTTACACCCCTATTGCTCTTCCCTCACATTTTTCTCTCCCTCAGCTCCATCGTCTTCTTTCTCATCCTGCGTATTAGCCGATTTCTCTTGGCCTCTTCTCAGTTTTTTCCTCTGCATATTTGCTTTTTTCGCGTTCCCTTCGGACTCTTTGTGTTTCCCGGTGCGATCATTTATCCCTTTCGGGTACGCCTCTCAAATCAAGAGGTACGTTCCTGATTTCCTGCTCCTTGCGTCTTGAATTCCGTGTCAAGCATAATGTGTAAATGAAACGATTATTGGGGGTCTGATACAGGATACTGACGATTGACTCTCATAAAAATGAAAGGTTATTTCGAGAAAAAAATCCTTTTCTTAATTGATTTAACATTTTCATCGTTGGTTTTGCATGATTAAACACTAGCTATCGTGTAGAAGCTGAACTTTTGTGTTCGTCTTGAGTGTTATTAAACGCCTTAAAATTATAGCATTAAATGAAAACTTGAAATTCTTCTCACGCGTCTGATTTTTTGCATGCTCAATCATTAAAGACTTTCTTTTGAGAGAAACGGTTTCCTGCTGGAGTTTTGAAAGTTTAAAAATTATGAAAATGGTTGAAACTGTGAATAATTATGTCATTAACCCTTATACAATCTTATGGGTGCGCACAATATATGAGTGCAACAACAAATCCCCACTTATTTCTATTAAGTTCCAAAACATGAAATGATGATATGGTGATATCCCTGGTCACAGTGACCTCACTCATTTGTGTCAGTGTTATTATGACTTATTGATGTAGAGTAGGTTGCTGGATTGTGTTCTGTTTGATAGTTTAGTTTGTAGATATTTATTTGATAGTTGTGTCTATCCAATAACCTACCTTAACCGGTAGATTACCTCATAATAATTACGACATATAATTTTTTAAGAAAACAACAGAGACTTTGAAAATTGTGCATGTATAATTACTTATTTTAAATTGAAAATGAAGTTTGTTTATGAGAACGAACTGATATGGCCGTCATTTTGGATAAACAGGCAAATTTTAACATATCGAAATGGCTCCTGATGTAGGTTCGACCATTTCAAAATGAATTAGTTTTCGTTTCCCATATTTTTCATCCTTAATAATTACTGCCTTTGAGGTCCCTATTAAATATGAACGTCATTTTCTCATTTGGATTGTATTTTTTTAGCCATTTAGTCCATCAAAATACAGTTATCTTAATTATTCTCATTAACTCGCTCCTATGCCTATGACAAAATATTTCGCCTCATATAAATTCATGTGGTCACATATTGTGGATTAGGTTAGAAAATTAATTAAAAATAACATTCCGCGATGAGAACCCGCAAATATTACGGCTAAACAAATGAATTGTACTCCAATCAAAGGCAGCTAAATTGGCTGGAACATTTATAAAACCGATTGTGTAATGTGCAGTTTGAGCGTATGGATTGAATTATTTTAGTCGTACAAAGACCAACGCATGCGCGGAGAACGCGTAGCTATCCGACGGGCACACAGTAGCTTAGTTTCCGGCGAGAGAATCGGCCGGCGATCAGCCAAGAGTCACGGAAGGAGGTCAAAATTGATTCGCAAAATGAATTTTCCTTTCCTTTTCGAAGCATATAATGTTCAATGGTGCTTCCAAATGCCTGGAAAGGTGTATTATAATAAATTGAACCAGCGTATGGATTTTTTCATTTTTTTCTCACTTGCAAAGGCAGCGGATACATGTGGAACAATGAAGGACGAATCTGGACCTTTCACAAAAAAGTACACATAATATTCACTTTCGATGAAATGGCCTGTAATTATGACCGTTGCTCTTCGCAATTATATCCAATTTTTATAACAGAGCAAGAATAAACGAATGAGACTGCATTCACGACTCGGATTGGGTTCGACCTGTGTCATGAAAGAATGGAATGAGCCTTTTAACTTCTACGCATATCGCTAACTATTGGCCCACTAAGAAATTTTTATTACACTATTGAATGAAACTTTTATGTCAAGGATAATGTTTTTCGTATAGCTCTACTATTATTTGATAAATTTGTCTGCCTTTGTTTCTTTGCCCAAACTTTTACATTTTACAGTTTTTTCAATGGTAACACTTGTAAAAACTTTCATTTAGATGAAACAATGTCAAAATTTTGATAGTGTCGGAAGGAATCAAAATATCATACGCAGACATGCATGAATCAAAGCAAATTATGTTCTTCACTCAAGGAGATTTTATTCAATCAGATTATTGTCGACAATAGATACCTACCTATAATGTTTGTAAATTAACAAAAACTTTAATTTTACTTAACCTTACATATTACTCTACAATTTTTCCTTCAGCGATCTTTTTTTTCTGTTTCTAAACAGATGTGAGTTCAGATTCAAGGAGTAAGTAACGAGTGTTCAAAATAACGAAGCCGGCAACGTCAGCTGAGTTTATGATCTGTTACATTTGACGCTAAGGTGCTGAATATCTCCAGCATTCGGTCCGCGCGATAAAGTTTATGAAGATATTTCAGTTAAGGAACCCATTTTTGATTGTTTTTTATAATGCTGTGATATAACATTTTGTGAGATCATAATTAGCGTAACGAATGCGAATGAAATTTCAAATTCTGTTAGCCTGTTCAGCTAAATGCTGCAATCAAATGAGGTATTTAGATGTTAACAAATCATTGTTTAAGGACTTACGCCGTGATTAGAACTAGGCTGATTGCTTTAAATCCATGCCGTAACTGAACTTTACCGACTGAAAGTCATGACGGTATAACCTTAAATTGTAAAATATTGAACCCTTTGACGATAGATTTGTTATGGCAGTCATGGTTTTAATTCCTGTTTATACAGATCTAAAGTTCAATATTTATTCGCATATACCACCAGTTGCGTCCATCATAGAGGGGAAAATGTTGGGCAAGCGAGGTAAGGGCAGGAACAGGATAGGGATGTTGGACGGGATGAAGGGAGGAAAGAAGTACACAGAGATGAAGAGGGATCTGATATAGATTAGTTTGCTAGGTGGGGAGCCACAAAATGTTTATTTGATAGTTATGTCCATCCAAAAACCTACCTTAAACGGTAGATTGCCTAATAATAATAAACGACCTTGTAATTGACTTTAATATGTTGGCTGATGTCTAATACGATGTAACCCATTGGAATATAAAGAAACGACAAATTAATGCAAGTAAACTGGGTAAAAATTCATAAGTTTACCCTAAAATATGATCACCAATTTCATGGAAGCGAGAAAAACATTTTCACCGTATATTTGGCACTAATGATAATAAAAACAAATGATTATATTGGTTTATTCAATCTATATATTCGTCTGAAAAGTTAATCATGCAATATAACTTAAAACTATGGATAATGAACAGTCTTGTACTAGCAAGTAAACAGAGTATGCCCTCCGTAATTAGTAAAGTATTTCTTTTTCTTCCAATATTGAGCTCCTATGGATGACCCGTGACTAACTTATATTCTCACTCGGTGATCTCGTTCATTTTTACGTTTAATTTCTGGATTCAATCTATTTCAGAATTTCCCGGGTTTGGAATTAATAGCCTTCTTCCACCACCTTCTTCTTCCACCTCGGTCCACCACTCTTCATTGCACTTTCTAATTCTGTAAATTACCCATACGGCCGTACACTGACGATATTGATCATGTACACTGACGATATTGATCATGTATACAAGTGCACACGACTGTTAGCACTAATTCTTATCAATTGTTTTAACCTTAAACATTGTAGGAGCTGTATCAGTTTGAGTAACTATAATTCGATTTTTCTATTCAATTATTCATTTTTAGCGAAATGTACGTTTTATTTTGAAAATTCTCGCCAATTTCTGGTAAATTACGACGTTAATTAGAGTTTAAATGCACTTTGTTATTGTTTTAGTATCTTTTGCCATATACGATCTATTGATACCTAACTATTTTTAGTGGAATAAATTAATTTAAAAGTAAATGTATAACTACAGAAGAGGATAGGGATGTTGGACGGGATGAAGGGAGGAAAGAAGTACACAGAGATGAAGAGGGACCTGATATAGATTAGTTTGCTAGGTGGGGAGTCACAAAATGTTTATTTGATAGTTGTGTCCATCCAAAAACCTACCTTAACCGGTAGATTACCTAATAAAAAAAACTACAGAAGTTGAAGGCATTTTCTGACTTGCTCTGTTACCAAGTTTTTCTGCCATAAAGGCTACACTTACAAGCATATTTCTCATGATAATTGAATAGAGCGTAAAAGATTTTTATATTGTTGAAGCATTTCTATATTGAAATAATGTAAATCATGAGATTATATCATAATAATTTTTTTCATTTTTCCGCAGGTAAATATTTCAAATTACTCGCCAATTTTATTCGCGTTAAGCGAGGTCATACTGTCATTGTTTAGTTTCAATTTATCTTATGATGGAATAATTGGCAACGGTGAAGTAGAAATGTATGAGTAATGTGTGGGAAGTTATCAATAGGTAAAATTTATATACTAAAATAGATAAGCCTATTATTAAAACAGTTGTTTCAATCGCACCATAATTTATATTTTCCGTTTTATGGACAAATGGTGACTGAGAAATGCGGTTGAATAATATTTATGGTAGAAATACGTAAGTTTCTTAATACACCTCACAAAGTTTTGCAAGAATATCGGGACTCTAGAAATATTATTATTACTTGTATATCATGCAAAGTAATTTTCATGTTTGCTTTCATTTTTCAACCCAGTGTGAATGTTCAGAAATTTCCTCGCAGGTAAAATTTGTCATATTTGATTGACTATGAAAACCATGAAAAACATCCAAATCTCAAGCTAGTACTTTACTCTGCAGTAAACTGTATTTATTCAAACACAATACTTACACATCGTTGTACAATACCACGATTTTCTACTTACGTATGCAATTAATTCATTTTATATCATTTCTGACCGTGTATTTCAATTGGTAATTGCATTAATTTTTTTTATATTAAGATTGAGTGTTTTTACAAGGTTTTACTTCCTTAATAATGTCTTTTATTCTCCCGGTAAGAGAATTAGCAGTTTATTTAAACCAGTATTTATACTTTTAATTTTAAAATTGATGAAAAAAGAGGTAAACATTCTACAGCAAATATAATGAGACCATTTTTGCAAAGAATTTTATTTCTTATATCTCTAACGCTTGTTTTGCCATGCTACCCAATAATACATCATCGCAAAAATTTTATCATCTCCCAATTACTATTTACTATCATTACTTTAGTTGCCACGCTACATTTGAAAATTTGTTTAGATCGAATTCACTGTAGTATCTACCTAAATTACATAATTATAACTCGCTTTCTCTTTATAAAACGTTTCAGGAGAACGAATTGTACCTAACGGCCTCTTTCTTCCCCTTAGCTCGTGCCGAAATGCATTCTAATCCTTCCGTGTTGACATAAAGGCAGGACGTAATCGGATTTTCAACGCTTTGATGCGAACAATTAAAACTGAAAGGAGCAGTTTCTTGGAGTAGCGGAAGTCCCCTCCTTTTCCTATCGTGTGTTTTTTCTGTAAATTGTTCCCACTCGCGTGCAAAACCGGATTCTCACGCTCAGTCAGGCGTCACTTACGGAGGAATACAATTAAATTCTCCCAGTCATTGAATTTAGCGATTGTCTTAAATTCCAGAGTCATCCAGGAATCACACAGCTACGGCGATCAAATAATTTTCTGTGAATGGGAGAGAAATGAGTGTAACTGTTTAGTGGTCGTTGATCAGTACCAGATCAGATCAGTGTGTTTTTTTGCTCATTTGGCTTAGATTTTTTTAAGGGTAAGTTTAAGTGCCGTGTTAAAATCCGCAAAGAAGGGAAATATGTACAAGCATAAAGTATGCACAATGGTAATTATGAACTTAGACAAATTATATACCAATACTCTAATGAGATGAACTTATTAAAACTTTAAGGTTACGCTTACTTTCCAAAGATTTTAATATGTTTAGCTCGCATTTAGTTGGCTGTTAGGAAATATGCATATGCAGTATTGTCATTATAAACGACTAAAATATAGAATGCATGGATTAGTTCGTGAGTAAATGTCGAAATTTTGCAAAGCCTTCTGGTAGCAAAAATGTTTTTCCTTCATTGGTAAAATTAATCAGTTTCATTAATTTTTACTTTCCTTATTCATTAATCCGTTTCATCAATTACCAATTAAATTTTCATAATATATAATTTAAGATATCTCATGCTACGTATACTTGCTCTCTCAGCGATTTTGTAAATTTATATGATACATTAGGTAGCTAACCACAAATTTTATAGATGGATAAAAAATTTGATTCCGAAAATAGTATTTGTAGTTAAAAGCATAATCCGCTAAACCCCATATCATAATTCCAATGGGTAAATGTAACTTGAAAATTGTAAAGTATGCAGGAGTGGATCAGAAGTGAGTAAAGTGTGAAGAGAAGCTTTGCACTCAGCATAAGAGCTCAGAATGTGGTTCCTTTTTGTTGCACGCTGAACGACTTTATAGTAGTAGTGAAGTTAATAGTTAATACTGAAGATGAAAAATGGTGCTAACCAAGTGCAAAAGGTTATAAGTCTAAAATAATTTGTTTTGCCGTATTATCGTATCCGCTTTGTAGTACTATTTTCTATAAATTTAATATGTCGTTGCGTGGATTTTCGCGGCGGTGGCTTGAAGGATTCTGCATTTTCGGGTTTTCACCGCGTTGTTGTTGAAAGCCCACAACAGTTCTTCGACCTGAAGACGCCGAATGCAACTTCGGCGAAACTGTTGTCGGCTTTAAACAACAACGCGGTGAAAACCCGAGAATGCAGAATCCTTCAAAATAATATGTCCTTAATAAAATAATTGAGAAATTACCCCTATGAAATAAACAAGTACTGGGGAAAACATACGTGCTTTATCAGCTTAATTTCTTTTTGAAACATGGGTATGTTTGAACTCTTCGTTAAATAATAGTTTAAATATTCATAAATATATTGAAATTTACAAGTGAGACTAGTACAGAATTGTTTGTAATGTTTATCAGCTGATTTCAGATACATTGGAAAATAGTTACATTATTTTTTTAAGTAAATTATATAAGCTATTGTTTTTACCGTGTTCCAAGAGACCAATTTCTGTAGATTTGTACGTATTTATTACATTTTGATTCCGAGGTGGTTTTCTGAGTACTGTAGATTTGACGGCCCTTTATTAATATACTAGGTATAAAGTGAGGGATCAGAAAACTTTTAATCAGATGCCATAAAGTAATATATACTTCCGACTTTAAAGTATCGCTACGGATGTCGATAAAACCTCGTCTGCCCCCAATAAAATTATTATATATAATTGACGGCCTGGGTTTTACTCAAAATTTGACCATTTAAAATCCTATAACCGTCATCCCACGCACACCCGTCTATAGATGGGGACACTGATATGTAATATAATTAAAGTATTTCCCCTGTGACGTGTTTGAAATATAGGCATTATTATTATTATTGATAATTTTCTCTTCAAAAGGGAACAGCTATCATTCGATAAATAATCTATACTCGTTAATATTGTAAAACTTTAACTCATTATCATCGAAATTGTTTGGTTTATAGCCAAAGATTCCATCCTAATGCTGAGTAATCACATTTCTTTATTGATAGAGCAGGTAGTCATGGGGATCAATGGAGGATGGATATACTTGTGAGTAGCAAATTATGATTGAATATTTCAGTTGGGTAATATCTCTGCCTTACTGAAAGAGTTTGACTGAATAGCCTAGTTCCATGTTACATATTATTATTACATATTACATTATTACATTGTTACATGTTACATATTAGTTACTGTATTAGCCTAGTTACATGTCAACATTTGCGTAGAAGCAATCGTATGAATCATTGCTGATGGAATTAATGCCATCTCTTTGTTCATGTCTCTCCTGAGAACCCCTTCTGCCATACTTCCATTATGTTGTTTGCCGAGTATTGTTGATGTAGACTACCGAAAGTAACGGAGAATTATAGAACTTATTTTTAAAGTAGCCGAGCGTTTTTCTTTAATATACATATCATTATGTGAATAGAAATCCACAATTAGTAAATTACGAATGTGCATTAGAAGGGTTAACAATGAAACGCAATTTGATTGAAGAAAAGTGAAAATTTTTCAAAATTATTTTAATATTTCATTGCGATTTCCTTTTTTATTCACCTCTTCACTTTGAGAACTCCTTGGTTAACGTTTACGTTAATTTAAATTTTAAGGGTATTAATTTTTCTTCAAGGAAATAATCTTGCCCCTTTTTCTTCGACAAATTTCTGACGAATTTCATAATTCGGAATATATTTATATTCAATCAATTTATTTCATATTTGCAATGAATTTAGAAAAGATTGGATGTAATTTTAACTAGGTGCAAATTATTTTGTTCTACGATTAAAACTTTGTCTTGAGGGAATAAGAATATAGGTAACATATAGATTGTTATGAATTTCTCAGGGATGGCAGAGACAAGGAGTTTGCTAAAGGGACGATTGACAGTCACTGGAATAAATAAAAAAATAACGGAAAACATTACTTATCTGGAGGGAGAAAAGGAGGGACATCTGGAAGATAGTAATGGTGTGGTCACAGGTGAGAAGTTTGGCAGCAGTGTAGGAAACAGACGTCAATGCTTATCCATTGTCTATCAGAGCTCCACCAAAGTGTCCAATAATAGAAGGAAACATCCACAATATCCCTGCTCTATGCCTAGTATTTGTGAGGAAATAAATTCAAAATAGCTTACCATCCAGTGAATTTGAAGATTGCGTACAATATTGTTAGGGCAGAAATAATTTCTTGTAAACTCACTCGTGTTCGGTAACTATCCCGAACACGTGTTATACATTGACGTTATTTAATTTCCCTGTATAACCTGTAGTTTCTCAAAAAGCTCTTGCATCCTATAAATCACACGACTTGGATTTTAACTAGTGGTGTATGGGAAATTCGCCTGGGTTCCTCTGGTATCCTTAAAATCTTTTCCTTTGCTTGCTACAGATTTTAGGAATGCAAAGATATTTCTCCCCGAAGTTTGACTAGGATGCCTCTATCACTAGCTGACCGCCGTGCATGATAATTTACCACGCTACTCTTGCTATTGATATACCATCAATAATTCCCAAAATGATGGCATATACATATCCAAAGGCAAGGGAGGAGGATTTGAAATCGGTGAGGTCGTATCCAGCACCCACTTGAGATTTGTGAGATCATTACGTTCGCTGCCGCTAATGTTTTGAATGGTACATATTGCATTTTTTATAAGTATGGTAGTAGCATTGGGTAGAGTAGTATAATCTAAACAAGATGTCGCAAATTACTAGCCATATAATGCATTGTGTTAGATCTGTTTTAGGTTTCGTGATGGTACTCATGGCCGAAGAAAAATTCTTCAGACATAAACGGAAAAAGATAAAAGCAGAACGAGACCAGGTACTCTGCTCCTGTGTCGTGCTGTACATGCGTATGTATAAATCGCTCTTTTTCCACTTCATGACTGGAGAGAGGAGAACGAAGGGCTCCATCACCAATGAGAAGGACCCTTTTTTGATCCCTTTCCGCGGGCGTGCCTGGCTATCCAAAGGAGACTTATGACCTCCTATCAATGCCCTCCCTGTGTCTTGGAGTGTCTTTCTCGACTTTATTGCTTTCTTTTTCCCCTCCCTCCTTCCCTACCTTTAAGAACTCTTCCCCCCTTCTCCTTCGCCCACCTAATTTTTTCCACTCCCTCTCTATACTCTCCCGCCCTTTCCCCCTCCCCCATTCTCCGCATCCCCACGGGCACACCACCGTTCATGCCACCCACGCATGTGCCGGAGCCGTAAACTCCGGCCTCCACCCCTTTCCGCCTTCGCCACGTCCGCCCCCAATCCCCACAAACACCCACTACCACTCGCCCAACTTCCTCCCGCACTCCGTCCGTCCCCCTTCCCCGGGCACAATTCCCACTCCTTACCCGTCCGACTTACCCTTCGCCGCCCCCGCTTTACTCTGCCCTCCACCTCCCCCCCCCCGCCTCCAATCTCCTCCACTTCAGATCCCGCCATTGTGTTCTCTCGAGAAAGACTGTGGCCCACGGGGCGTTGGTCATTTGCCGCTCAATTTCTGCTTTCGTTCCAGCCTTTCATCGTAAGAGGGGTGCTTGGCGAGAGGCGCTCGGAGGGGGATCGAGAGAAGGGGGAATGGGAAAAGGAGCGCGAGTCTGAGGGAGAGGGTAAGGGCGTAGATCGGTTAGAAATAAAGCGAGCGTGTTTGCAGTGGATTCGCTGGCGTGGTTTGTTGGTGTTACATGGCATCCCCACTATTTGCTCGCCCTGGGTAGGGAAACAACTGGGTCCTAACAAAAGCGATTCTGGAATTAACTAGCGGGTCCGAGGGTATCGCCGTACTCCGCAGTGGTTATATAGCGCTTGAGCACACGTCCCCTTTCCCACGGATGGCCCAAAGTCGTTTAAGATCGATCGGGGGATCGGGTTAAAGACCTTGGGTTTCCCATCGTGTAAGAGCTACCTCGACTCTGCCGATTTCATGGAAGTTTGCCTTTAGTTCATTACATGCCGTTCGTTGGTCACCCTCTAGGATCGATGTATTACGTACATACTAACCTATGGTTGATTTGTCGTTTTGGAGTCACCAGTTTCCGTCTTGTTTGGAGGGGCAAAATGGGGAAAGGGGAGGTTTATACTGTTGGCTTTTACTGTGCCATTGCCGCATTACAATAATTTGTGGACTCGTAATGTTCCCTGATGAGGTGTTCCAATAGCTTTGAGTATGTCATGTGAGATTTCTGATGAGTATCCATGTATTTGAATGAAGTTCAGCCATGTACTTATTTGGCTGGTTAATATTGTTTTCAAAATCATTTCTGTAGCACCCCAAAACAATTGCTAGAATGGTCATTAAGTGATGTTCATTCTTGTATCCTTCAAAGGTGTATAAGTAAGGCAGGTAAATGAGATATTCTGCAATATTTAAGGTTTTTTTCAATTAATTGTGACATCTGAAAAGTACAATAGGAAGAAATCTTCGCTGACATTCGTGAGTTTATGAATTTTTTTAAATAAATAAAATTGCTACATTGCTTCTCTCAATTTAAAGAGAAAAAATGGCTGCCTTCATGTCACTGGCCCCTATTAATTCTATGGCACATATTAAAGGCTCCTGGTGCTTGTTTAACGGCTTTTTCTTCTAGTCCGTGTGTATGCTGATATTTTAAACCATACGTTTCAGTTGTTTTCGGAAATAATGAGGTACATCCCATCAGGCCGAGCCGTGATTTAATGGTATTTCTCTAATATTAATTTACAGGTTGTTCAACAATTAAGGCATAACTGTCTCAGTTGAAGAAAATAAGATGAGTATTGAGGACCTCATATCCTGTGTTCCCTTAAACCACCCTTAGTTATACCTTCATCAGGACTTACCGGTGGAGAGAGGGTAGAATTTTTTTTGTGAATGCTCGTCTGAATAATGTCAAGGTACTGAACGATTATTTACGGCATAAGTAATGGAATGAGCGCTGGCTGCGTGCTCCGCAAGCATCCGCCCTTTCTATAAACAAAGGCCGCACACAAAATTCTTTACGCTTTTGTATTCCTTACGACGGAGCCATTTCCTCCTTCACCTTTGCCCTTAAATTGGCTCAGAGTCTCATCGCCCTTTTGTTTCCGTGTCGACACCAACTTAAGTCAAAACACGAACTCTACACATCGCCTCACTCAGAATTCCAGTGTTATTACCTCTTGGAAGAATACGAAGATTAGAATCGACTCTCTCTCTCTCGATATGCATCGATATTCCCGTGTGAATTATCCTTTTGTATGTATATTACATAATGACTGCCACGAAAGGGCCGAATGTGGATAATAATGCTGCTTTTTCGTGTTTCCGCGAAAAATAGATTTCTCCCTTCGTCCATTCCTTACCTTTAGTTGTTTCACGGGGTGAGCGTGAAAGAAAGCGACTACGATTTGGAAGTCGAAAATGCACACTAACATATGACGGCGACACCTAGGAAAGTAAAATCACAATTGATTTACAGCGTCATGTAATACGGCTAGCATTAATAGTGTGAATATTTTAGCCTTTTCGTCTTAAATTACTGAATTCGGACATTAACTTTTTTGACTTCCAATAGCCGTGTAGTCGAGCTAAATAAAAAAAATATACCTAAAATATATCTATCTGAAGTCGACCAATAAAAGAGTGAGTATCTGCAATAATTTCCAGCGATTTAAAGTGAAAACCTCCTTCCGTCCTCATCATAGCCTAGCAGACAATAGGTACACGTTTAATCTAGAACTCGGCAGTGTTCATTTAAAATTTCCATGGGAACGAACCATGTCATGGAATAATTTAACACGGACTTCGCTCCACACTTGCTAATTCCACACTCACCGACGGTATCTTCCTTCCCCCCCGCGAGCACCCAGCCGTTCTCCAACCCAGCCCATCATTTATTCCCCAAACTTCCTCCTCCTTATCCACCCCAATTCTTCCCGATGCCAGACGAGTGCACTCATTAAAGGAGAGCGCATCCGGTGCTCTCCCTGGGGTCCATTCGCAGTCTCGTCATTCTTGCGGCGGAAAGGAAATAGGGAGCCAAGCGAAGGAACCATTCTCGCAAAAGACTCCGCCTCGAAAAATCCCAGGTCTCCTTCCCCTCTGCCAACCCTCCCCTCACTTCCCCCCGCCCAACATCTCCTTCCCTTTAGACACCCCTCCCCGCCCCTCCCTCCCACTCCCGTCCTCCCCACCCTCTTCCTTCATTTTCTTTCCTCTCACCTCCCATTTGCCCAACAGTTAATCTCGACACCCTCCCTCCGACATTTCCTTTGAAAACACCTCCTCCTCCGCCCCGCTTCCCATTCTCCTTCTCCCGCCCACCCGCACGGTTTCAGCCTTTATCTCTTTCCATCCCGTCTCCAATCTCCCTGCCCTCATCTCGCGCACGCTCTCCGAATTCCTTGATTCGTCCCCGCATTTAAAATCGCTTGGCTCCTGCTACTTCCTCTTGCCACATCTCATTTCGTCTCCCTTACCCCTTCATGCATTTAACCTTTTGAGTCCTGGTCCACAGGTAGAGATGTGTAAAAGGGCAGCTGCGATGAACTCCATGGCACGCGAATGGCTGAGCGCATGCAGTTGAGATCTCCACCGACATTTTGTCGTGTCATCGGCAGAAAATATTATTCTATCGTACTTATTTCCGAACCGTCACTGTGTCCGTATCGAAATAGTGCCGAAGAAAGCACAAGCCTACATCGATAACGGAATAGTATTAGGAGTTAACGTTTTTCACATTTCGATTACATTATTAACATTCCTTTAAACGGGCGAATTAATATGGCCTAGTGTTACCATTGTGTTTATTTGAATCATAATATCTTTGAATTAATTTCATTTTTTGAATGATGAAGATCCTTTTTAGTCTCTTGGGGTATTTCAATTGAAGTGTAGGTATTAGTTTATCGTGAGTTCCAGCCATCATTAATTTTGCCACGGTTGGTCAACTTTGGTCATTATTGATTAACCGAAAGCCACACATATTAAGAAAAATATCTTACGATATCATTAAATGAAGAACACAATGTATATTTTCACTGTTCTTTTATTTTCGTAAAACTAGTTTCAACGTTTACGATATTTTGAACTAACGTCACTTTTGATCAATGATTATCAGTTATTATTATTATTAATCTACCGGTTAATGTAGTTTTTGGATGAACACAAGCTTCCAAACAGTAGAGCGACAATTCCCTCTCTCTCATATCTCCTAACAAACACGACCCAGCATCATACCCTACAACAAGCCCCTCTTCATCTCCGTAAACTTCCATCCTCCTTTCATTCCGTCCAACATACCTATCCTATTACTACTCCTTCCACGTTTGCCTAATACTATCCCATCTATCACCGTCTTCAACATCCCTTTGCCAATCAATATACTCTGCTTCTATCCTTCCTGCCGTCTTTTGATTTCTCTCAACAATCCCCGCTTCTCCCCCACCTAACCTAGCACTTCCTCATTTGCTTTCCTTTCTGTCCACTTCACTTTCTCCATCATTCTCCATACCCACATTTCAAAATCCTTCAATCTACGCCTATCATCCTGCTTCAATGACCATGTTTCCGTGCCGTACATAACTACGCTCCATACCAAAGTTTTAAGTACCAATATGCTTATTAAAACAAAAGTGCGAAATTTGATATCGTCCCTCTTTTATTTTTTTTCTTAAATTTTGGACTAAGCACAGCTAAGGTATACATGAATCATGTGATCTTGGCGCCAATTGACAGACAGGAGAGCGGTATTAAAAAAAATTAATGAAAAGGCCACTGATGTAGATGACACGCCTAAAGGAGTGTCACATTAACTCTTTAAAGGTCACTCATAATTGTTCGGGGCTTTCTCATCGAGACTTATAAAATGTTGCCTGACTAACTTCTCGCCAGTTACTCAAGTATTAGTCAATCACTGACAAAGGCAGGGAGACCACCGAAATATCGAATAAACTTATACACGTGCCCTTTTTGAGCGTTACCTATGCTCGATAAGTTGTGTTTCATCACATGTACACAAAAACAGCCATGATTGGTAGAAGTTCACGCACAGTAATCGCATTTTCGATACGATAACTAAGGGTTAAAATAGCGTTTTATGAAGACAGAATGAGGTAAAAATGTAATCAAAATATAACGCCAATTGCCTTTGAATAAAATTTCATTTTAAATATGTAAATACTTAAAATAAGCGTTCATATAAATATATCTGAAGTGAAATGGTTGCTCAAAAATTTCATAATCGAATCGGGATTGGTAACCACTGGTGTTGTCGTAAATTTATACGCAGGCGTAACAGCTTTGGCTTCGGTAAATTTGCATATCGCGTCGGCCTCATGAATGAAAATTACATACGCCACTGTGGTCGAGCGCATGAATTTCCTCCTAAATTGCGTCGTGACAATTCATGGGTCGTCGCTCATAAGCTCAGAAAGGCGAGGGATTTTTGCAGCACAGGTTGCGCGTAAATTACGTGTTTGGGCGATTGCTCGAGCATCCAGGAGCTCGTGAAATATTCGTCCTTACCCACCTATCCGTCTCCCCGTTTGCACCCTTGTCCTTATTTTTTTTTCTTTCCACTCGCTCGCATGCCAACGACCAACCAACACGGCTTGTCCCTCTTCCCGCTCTCGCTTTAACCAGCTTACTCCTCTTCTCCCTGCCATTCCGCAACCCCCCCACTCCACACTTCGCAAGTTAATGGGCATTATTCTCACTTATTCGCACGGACCCTCACCATCCATTCCACGCGCTGCCGTTCCTCGCCGTATTCATTACTACAATCCCCGCTTCGAGCTCCCCTCCAGTTCTCATTCTTCCTCGCCTTTCCCCCTCTTTTCCCCCATTTTCCTCTCATCTCCATATCCCGAGTTTCTCTCCTATTTTCTCCCTTCCCCGTTTGCCTACTCTCCCGGTTTGGTCGAACCTAACTCCATTTTACCTCTCTCTCTCTCTCTCACTCTGTGTGGAAACCTTCCCTTCTCCACACGCCTCGTCGTCCTCCATTTTCTCTCTTTCCCGTTCCCTCTCTCCCTTACGACCCTCCTCATCTGATAAAAGCAATTCGCCCGATCAGCGACCCAGAAAATTAATTTCGGGGCTCCCTCACTGGCGTGGACGCGAAAATGGTCATTTTGATGCCCTTTTCCCCTCCTACCACCCTCCTTCATTTCTCACTCCACTCCTCTTCCTCCTTCAGTCTAACCCCATCTCGCTCCCGTTCCCTTCCCGAATTCGAAATCAACCAGTTTCTCCCCCCCTCCTTCCCAAGCCCAACCCCTTCAATACCCCTACTTACTTCCCTTGCCCCCATACCTCCTTCTCTAGTCCATCTCTCTTTCTCTCTCCCTCTGTGGCTCTTCTCCCTTTATGGCTGTGCACTCAAAATCCTATCCCCTTCCTCCTCAACCCTCCTCCCGTGCCATGCGACCCTTCCCTCCCTCGCCAGTCCCCTGCCCTTCATCCCTCTACCACCAGACCGCAGAGAGTAGCAAACCGTCGTCGGAGGCAGCCCTCTGCCATCCATTCCACTCGCCCCCGCCTCCGAGATGGTCCTCTCTCTCCCAAATTTGTCCGATTCCACTCCGGGAACAAACGGCAACAACCTCCTCCCCCCCCCCGCCCACGCTTTCCTCTCTCGCTCTCTCCTTCTTTCCTATTTCTTCGCCGCTCCTCGTCCCTCTCAAGCATTACCGCGCTGAGAAAGATTGGCAAATGATGAGAGGGCGAACTTTTCCCAAAACTCTCTCCCCCTCGTGCTCTTTTATAATCATTCTCGTGTTTTGTATTCGTCGTTATTTTTTGGAGGCCAAACGCGTATGCTCGACAAAACATGTTCCTTTGGTGTTTTTTTTTAAGCCCGAGAGGAAGTCGGTCAAAGAAGTGGTTTTAAGGGGAATGAAATAGAGGGAAGATTAGAGGTTTATGCGGCATGGTGTCGGGAGGTTTAGGTTGGATGCAGAAGGGGTACAGAAAGTGCTTAATTTGTACTTTGTGGGTCGTTTGGATAAATATCACTCGAGGATTGTGTCTAATGTGGGTGCAGAGGTTCCTCCTCAACTTCCGGTCGTCTCGCATGTGTCTGAAAACAATTAAACTCCTACTGGTGTTATTATGGATGTAATTCCGTAGCCCAAACTTCCCCCGGGTATAGCAACCATCACTGACGACAGATGCGAAGAGGCATAAGGATATTTCCGTCCGTCCCCCGTTGTAAACTGAACAACACGTAACTTTATGTTGAACACTGTCAAATGTCAACTCTTCCTATAATTTTTCACCACTTTTATGTACAAACTAATATATAATCAGTCGTTTGAACAATTGAATTTATTTTTATTTTGTGGTTTGCTTGTTTGAATACCAAAGTATCTTTCTGGTCCTCTCAATTCGCCGCAACTAGAGATTAAAACGTGACATTTTACGCATTTGGCTACAGTAAAGAAACAGTTCAACCAGGAATAAGCATATCGGCAAAAACCATAATTATCTGAAGTAATTTCACGATAGTCCTGTGTTTCCGTTATCCATCAGGGCAGTATTATAACAACAAATATGATCTAGGAAAACGGTATCACCAATTTGAATACAATTTAATGGCAACTTTAATCCCACTCCTCATTGTAATTGCGCTTCTAAGCATTTGTGCCATTAAGCTCCTCTAAATCTACTTTAGATTAAAAGTTTCGTGTTCTAGAAAGGAGAACATTTGTTTTTCCATATCCCAAATGGACACGATAGTTAAATTCTACATTTGCATCATAAGCTAGTCTTTATATCTCCAGACAATTTGCGGAAGTGAAGTTGATTATGGAGTGGGTACGCACACGGGGAAGGAAGGACGTGGCTCTTCCCAAGTGAAGCGAGCAAACATTTAAGTTTCCGTAGCCAGGAATCACGTTTTCCCCGGCGCAGGCTTGCGTTTAAATTTCTGGGTCACCTAACATCGCAGCTCTATTTCTTCTCATTTTACGGTATGATGTCCTGTTGCCATCCTCGTATTCTTCCGTCTTTATTTCTTTCTCGGCGCTAGCCTTGCGCTCCCGTTGAGGTATATGCATTCCAAATTTCAATGCCAAAGGCAGCCCCGCCTATTTCCACCTCCGCCATCCTTCCTCAAGCAAAATGATGGGACCAGACCAGAATGTCAATCAGTCGAACGAGTTCTGCCCCTCGTTCAAGATGCAAATTAATCGTATATAAGGCATCGGGGTTCCTGAAGAATTCAGCTCATTTCATATTTCGATGCCCTCGAGAAATGTGGATGAAAGAAACTCATCTCGGGCGCACGTTGCGTGACACATTTCTCCTTTTGAAATTAAAGCCGACTCCACTGACATTTCACGGCAATTTAAACTGGAGAAACAAATTGAATGCTCAAACTTTATTGGGAGAACCATTATTAAATGGTTTGGACTTTTTCAAGTGGCTAATTTAAATGTGAAAACTTTGATATGGAGCGTAGTTTGGTACGGTGCGGAAAAATGGTCGTTAAAAGAATATGATATGCGTAGAGTGGTTGTTTTAGAGGTGCAGGTGTGAAGGAGAATGGAAAAGGTGAAATGGACGGAAAGGAAAGCCAATGAAAGGTATTAAGCATGGTGGTGGAGGATAGAGAATAGTTGGGATAAATCTAAAGGAGACAGAAAAGGTGGTCGTAGAACATATTGACAGGTGATAGAATACTGGACTGTGATATAGTGGAAGGCTTTCTGCAATTGAAGAAGGGAGAGGAAAATGATCAGCAAGTTGGACAGAATGAAGAAAGAGAGGAAGAATACGGAATTGAGGAGTTTATTGGTCGTATTTTGTTAAGAGAGGCAAAGAAATATATCGTTTTTCAGTGTGCCCATCCAAATGACTACAATAGCCGTGAACAATTTACCATTCCAAGCAAAGTATAAAGTTAGCTAACGCCACAAGTCAAAGGGTAGGGTGAAGGGTAAAAATAGGAAAGGGATGAGAAAGGTGAATACGAATACGCGTATTTCGACCACAAAGTAGCCCTCTTCAGCGTACTGAAGGTACCTTCAGAACGTTGAAGAGGGCTACTTTGTGACCGAAATATGTCATTCAAGTTATTTCATTTATTCAATACTGCTAGCCGTAAGTGCTAAATTCAATCAATATGTCCATCCAAAACCTACCTTAATCGGCATGCTACCTAATAATATCAATTTAAATATCTCAAATTTTTTAAGGCGCTTTTTTAATCCTGATAACTCTTGCGACGTAAATTGATTTAAAGAATCAATGTCAATTTCTACTAAATACTTATTTCGATCGAATGAGCTTACGTTAAAATCGTTCACATTTCGATTGATATTAGATGTAAAAAATTCTCAATAATTTTTAATTTCCGTGATTCCTTGGAGAACAAGGGTCAATGTTTCCCCTACTCGAGGTTCAGGAATCAAAGATTAATTTTTTGGCAATAAATTATTGCACTTACTAATGTCTAATTTCAATTTGATAAAAGTGATCGAAAGCTGTTTTTATATTTTACCAAAAGATATACTCGTACATTTATTCCAATATTTTTAACTATTCGCATATTTTTAACTATCTAAATATCAAATCTCATGATGAATTGGATTAGATTATAACATATAATTGTTTATAATGACGAAGAAGCCGAAAAGGTAGCGAATTCTCGTATAAAATACCAGAAGTTCGCGGTAGTCCAGGAGGCAGAGTGTTGGACTACAGGCCGGAGGGCCAGGGTACGATTCTCGGGTAAGTCACTCTGGGCACCAGCAGCTCCACCCAAACTATGTGATTTTTCGGGTACCAGATCTTCCTGGGAAACCATAACCGGTGCAGGGAAATGAACTGGCCCCCCTACCCTGATGTGTAAATATTCACACGCCGTCGGGCTTAGTGCTGGGTGAGCTCTACCATCACCTGCCAAACCGACCTTCGGCTTGATTACTGTGTTTATGATTTATGTGAAACACTAAATCCTCATAACAATAGAAAATTGGGTTCTTCAAACACTAACTTTGATTTGCATTAGCAAAGTCCAAGATATGGATTACTATCTTGAGTTTCAGCACGGTTTTTCAATTGATTTTCAATAATAACCTGTAATATTCCTATGAATATCACCAGTCAAAGTTGTTTAGGGGGTTTGAGTAGGTTAAATCACTAAAAGTCAATATCTCTTGAACTTTTATGACCGCAGTCAAATTTGTAGGCAGAAATTGCTGCATTAATTCCAAGAAGACGGCTGTTTTTCCTGTCAAGTATAAAAGTAGCCCAACGACTGAATACTTGTTTTGTTTCAAGTTTTGCATGTTAACTCTTCCTCATCACACATATAGTACATCAAATGAAAGATAAATGTGGGTGGCTTTAGAGATCCAAAATTGGCTCTCCCTCTCTCTCCCTGTTCTCTCGTTACATTCCTTTCAGAAAATTGCTGTTAAATGATGCGAGATAAATCCATCACCAGGCGTCGGTATCTCTCAATTATTCTCTTTCGTGACCCAACCTTTGCTTCGGGGAGTTCTCTGAACCTAAAACATCAATTCCATCATAATGATGGCTATGTTCATCGAGTTATTACTCTCTACGTCTGGCATATCTCCCCCTCTCAATCCGGAAAGCCTCAATAAACTAAGACATCGATTGGACTAAGTTGGACACTATTCAAAGAGGAGAACACTATTTAAAATGTGCAAACTGGTATGTGTAAATTATTCGAAATAATCCTTTTCAGGTTAAATTTTCTTCAGTTTGTTTATCGATCACAAGCGTACGTGTACTATTGGGGTTAATAATGGAATAGGATGAAAAATGTAATATTAAACACGCAAGAGTACGTTTGTTTATCAACATTGTGACCTTTTAAATCCCTTATCGGTCGCACATTGAAACTGAAAAAAATGTTTATGCACAATACCACTATAATATACTGTTTTATTATTATGTTTATGCGTGATTAACATTGCTTTGTATTCCATTTGCTCTGTTACAGCTTGCTTGCATTTTATAAATGAGAAACACTCTTTGATTCCCCATGTAAATCAATGAAAATCTTCGTGGTGGCCAATGTGATTCCTCGTGTTATTTTTCATCGTCTCTACACGCGCATGACAAGGGTCCCTGAGACGTAGTCCCATCCCACTCCCATCTGGTTCTCTCGAACCCTTACCCCCTTCCCTCAGAGTTTTTCGGAGGCCACTTGAGGGAAAATAGCGTGCTTAAGTGGAAGGAGAGGAGTGAAAGGTAGGAGGAAATGCCGGGAGCGTATTCTGATGGCTTTAAAGCGGGAGGCTCGCGGGTGGTCCATCGGGGGAGATGGAGGAGGAGCCGTTCCATCATCAGCACGGGAGAAAAACAAGGGATGGAGGCGAGAAAATCGACCCCTAACGTTTTACAATCTTTTATAACGTCCACAACAGCACGAGATCTGTGATTGCCGTTCCATGCATCCATCAGTGATGGACAAATGGCGATGTTTCTTTTTTTTTAAAACTCCTTTTACGAAGTTTTTAATAACTTACTTCATGCGTTCGAAAGATCTTGGACTTCATGCCAGTTTCCAAACGTTATTTAAAGGTTCCGTGTGGTTCTAGAGGAATATTTTACTAGTTTTTAGGAAAGCCTGGTTCAGGTTCTCGTGATCATCAAGTGACGGTCTCTGACTAATCTTATCGGAGCGTAAAACTCCTCTAGGTTACACCCGTTTTTACAGCTTGTCTTCTCTTCACGGAGGATTCCTTTCTCTCCCTTACTCCAAGGTGCAGTTGCAGTAATTTGAATATTTAATGGAAAAAGTCATCAAAAAGAACTCAGGACTCTATTATTTTAAATGCTATTTTTTAAGGATGCTTTAAAAAATGCATATTTTTATTTCTTGGTTATTCATCATGAGTACCCTAAGTAATAACCTAAGGACATATACTCTTAAAGGCGTTTTCATATAAGTAATTTTATGAGACTTAAGAATTTAGATAGATAATGAAAGAGAGAGGTAATTTTATAAGATTTTATGAGTTTAAAAAAAATATTTTGATCAATTAATGTCGGTTTTATTTCCTTTTTTTGCCTGAGTGAAATATTCATGTGCATATTCATACGCAAATAACCATGATGCGGTTCAATTTTAATGAATTTGTGATAAAACTGTAATTAATATTGCCTAAAAATATCCCCAAAAGACAGTTCTAAAAATGAACCCACAACATTTATCTTTTCCTAGGTGCCATCCCTCAATATTACACTTGTTCCCGTTGACAATGTCTGTGTTCTAAATCGACGTCAATTGTACTATCCGAGTTTTACCCTCGATGCTTTTATTCATTCTGGTATTTACTATTGGATTCTTTCAAAAGCTGGTGATTTTAGCCATGAGATTTTTCCCATTTACGTTTTCTATGTGATTTAGATAGACGTACTTATACATATTGAAAATCACTTCAAAGTGGATTCCATGAATTTTGTTAAATTGAATGTAATGCTACACGTAGCGGATGACTCCGTTAAAAGTTACTGTTGCGGCATCTCCCGCAGTTTCTTGAAAATTGAATGTTTACGTTTTTTTAATAACTGATTCAAAAGCAATCATGGGCCTATGAGCAGCTAAATAGCATATATAAATTGGCTAGATATTATAAAGTTAGAGTAAATGGCCGTTGGGACGTCTTATTCGCTCTTGACAGTTATTTTGTCACAGAACATGAACTAACTACGAACTGGTCAATGGGTAATCGTTCAATGTTTGTGAGGGAAGTATAACCCATTGCTTAGTAAAATGAATTGTCTTTATTTATTATTGACGTAATAATAGAGAACTAATGTGGCAACGTTATTGTATGGATGCCAAGGGCTACGAAGGGAAAGGAACATATCCATTCGGTTTGAATGTGTAAGATTAATACACTGTAAGGCCTTACAATTAATGAGGCCAGGTAATTGTTCCTTTGGATGGAATTCCTTCGAAGAAATAAAAATTCTAGGAACTCTAGAAAGCCAGAAACCCCAGCAGGAGTTATTGGCTTAAAAAATAAGTTGACTAGAACACCCATTCAAACTTTCCTAATGAGCCTTTTTTTGCGGATATATTTTTCGAATCAAATTCCTGTCTGTCTTGCTTATGTTGCTATTGTTGCTTGCTAAGTTGCTATCTGACGGTTTGCAAATTTTAGGTAAACTACAAAAAGGGACTTGGTCGATAAATAAGCGAGCGGATCAGGCGAAGACGTACTCGTATTCTAGATCAGTGTAAGCTTTTTCCGAACGTGACTTCATCTCAAACTTGAACCTGCTCCTTTCTTGCGGCAACCGTCCTACCAGTAGAAAGGTAAACATTTTAGGGCAAGATTTAAAAAAAACATTTTTAATTGGATTTTGCAAATTCATAAAAATTAATTAAATGAAAATTTATACTTGAATGATTTTACAAGCCATGCAATTATACTGTTGGATAATAAGAAATAAGTTAGGAAGAGGTGTAAGGCAGGGTTGTCCATTGTCACCGGTGCTGTTCAACGTATATGTGGAAGAAATGATTAAAGAGGCATGGGATGAACTGGAGGTAGGAATGAAAGTCGGAGGGGAATTCGTAAAATCGGTTAGGTTCGCTGATGATCAAGCATTAGTTGCTCAGTCAGCCAAGGGGATGCAAGCATTGTTGAGTGAATTGGAGGTTCCGTGCGATAAATATGGGATGAGAATCAATATTAATAAAACAAAGGTTTTGCGGTTTTCCAGAAAGAAAGAGGCTAAGCTAAATATTAAAATAGGCGGGGAAAAAATAGAGCAGGTAGAACAGTTTACATATCTCGGAAGTGTTTTGGACCAATACGGTCAAAGTGGTAGGGATGTAAGGAGAAGAATTGCGCTAGGCAAGGAGGCTTTCTCAAAGAGGAGAGAGTTGATGACGGGGACGTTGAGTAGAGATGTTAAGACAAGACTCGTAAAAACTCTGATATGGAGCGTAGCTATGTACGGTGCGGAAACGTGGTCACTGAAGCAGGAGGATAGACGTAGATTGGAGGCTTTTGAAATGTGGGTGTGGAGAAGAATGGAGGTGAAATGGACCGAAAGGAAAACAAATGAGGAAGTACTAGAGATGGTGGGTGAGGAGAGGGGTTTGTTGAGAGAAATCCTATGGAGGCAGGAAAAATGGATGAAAGGCGTATTGAGCTGTAGTGGGATGTTGAAGAAGGTAATAGAGGGGAGAATGTTGGGGAAGCGAGGAAAGGGTAGGAATAGGATAGGGATGTTGGATGGGATGAAGGGAGGAAAGAAGTACGCAGAGATGAAGAGGGACCTGATGTAGATTAGGTTGCTCGATTAGGGTTTGTTTGGAGTTACAATATATTCATTTGATAGTTGTGTCCATCCAAAAACCTACCTTAACCGGTAGATTACCTAATAATAATAAATAATTTGGATTCAGCTCTGCAAATATAGTTAAAATCATCACAAAGATTCCGGGCACCAAAAAAAAATTTTTTTTTGTGCGCCTATGTAATCATTTCGAAGAAGATAATGAGGTATATACACACTCAACATACGCTCATGGTATGTGGAGATAGATGGTAGCCTGAAATCACTATTGATGATATGAACACTTTGAATAAATCTAAAATGACAAAAAAAGGTGATAAATAATGATTTAATCAACGAAAATGTAAAAAACAATACCTTGAGAATTGAAAGAGGATTGAAGATATAAAATGATAAAATTTCCAGTTTTTTTCTAAAAATAATTTAAATTTAGCCCACTTAAATCAATACAAATTCTGTTGTATAACTTTTAAGTTGTCATTATTAAAAATGTTTTAAAAGAAACAATAACATTATAGACAGACTTGGCGAATAAACTATTCGCGATTTCTGAGTGATTTACTAAAGTGATGAACTCATGAAAACTATTAACATTCATGGTCATTTACAAGGTGTTAAGTGTTCCAATCCGGTTGAATAGCATCACTCTTCTCAATTATTTGTTCTCAATCGGGTTGATATCTCTAGGTTCGGGATTATTGGTGGTATTGAGAAAATCGTAAAGAGAAATTTCAGGTGAGACCCCGAAGTTAATGTACCGAGTGAAATATTATATAAGGTGTAAGAGGAGAAAAAGTTGCGAGAGGAGACAAAGTTGACAAGTGAAAATGTACAAGATATTTGTAAGAAGACAAATAACCGTCAAAAAACGATTTAATATATTAATGAATAGAGGTTTTTAAATCCAATAAGGTAAGCACAGGAAGTAATTTTAAATTATTTTGTCGTATTTAACCAGGTTTTCGATTAGTCATTCCTTTATAGTGGCGTCCCGTAGCATCGTAGCGATAGTCACAGCATATAATTTTTAATTTACTCCGTTAAAATAAATAGTGAGACTCGATTAATGTAAGATATTTTAAAAATATTTTATAAAATAAATATCTAGCTTTAAATTATTAATTTTTCGAATTTTTTATGACAAGATATTTTTTAAGTCGGTCGGCCATTTTGTCTAAACGTGATTTACGTTAAACGGGTTGCGGTTAACGGAGGTTTTAGTGCCCTTCTAAGGAAATCTTCTTAAACCTAGATAGATTTACACATAACAGAGCAAAAAAGGCGAGCTGCGGTGGTAATTGACACTCTAAGCATGGAATCACATTAAAATAAAAAGGAATGAAAGTTTAAGAGAAATTTAACGAAGAATATGGATACAATAACTTGAGATTAAAATGCGTGCAATATTGGTTATACTGATCAAATCATATTTTTCAATTAAAATGTTCAAGATTCTTCCTGAGAAGCATCTTTTGTGAGAACAGGTGGATGAAAACGATCAAACCTATCGGAAAACTTTGATGTTCTCCCTCTCTTTCCTCCTAGAATGTTTGAATACTGTCCTATCCGTTGGTAAAAGAGCTCTGGATGTAACAATTCTCCTCTTAAAACTGTCCTTTTCCCCATTCTTTATAGTTTTGCCCCGGTACATTTCCATTAGCTGAAATTTGCATTTCATTTAGTTCTTGGTTTTCTTATTTCAGAAACATCGTCCATCGTGGATCATTTTGTGATATTTGTTTTTTTATCTTGCTCATGCTCAATCTATTTCATTGCATGAGCTCTCATTTTCCGTTCGAGAATACACCGGTACGTCCGGTTATTGGGTCATTTTTCTTCGATCAATAAAGGAGCATGATAGTTCAATGGCCGTGGTGCTTGAATACTGACCAAAGGGTCCGAGATCCATTCCGGGTGACGCCTTTGGATTCTCTCAGCTTTATGCATGGACTGCGATGTTTCGTGTACCAGAACTTCCTGGGCGGTACATACATGATACAAATAATCTATATCATGAAAAACATAGGTGGCACATACATATAACAAGCATAGGTGACACATACACATAACAAGCATAGGTGGCACATGGACATAAAGTAGCCTCCAAGCCCAATGCACGTATTTCATTTGTGCCGTCGGGTTTAGCATTAGGTGAGATCAACCCTCAACTTTAACGTTACCCCACTGGCTCCGGTGGCGGCGGGGTAACGTCCTCGTCTGCCCTAGATGTCTCGGGTTTGATTCCCGTCTAGGTGGTTACATTCCTCCACCTAGGGCTTGGGTGTATGTTATTGTAAAATTTTTATATCAATGTTCAAAGTCCGATGTAAAGGTCGGAGAGCTGTTTTCGGACTAATACAAAACAAATGAATAACAAATATCGGTCAAAGCCATTGTCTATCGATGATGGTGGTAGCAATCGACGGGTACTCTCTTTCTTTAGGGGCCCGTCCACTCAACTTCCCGCGATTTTTTGTTCGAAATCCGACTGTTTTATTCTCTCCTTTTCTTTGCAAGTCCAATGGAAATTATAAAACATATGAAATAATTAAATTCTCATATTGTTAAAACATATAGAAATTTGATGATTCCATTTCATATGAGGAAAGTACGAGATAATGATTCAAATTTATTGACCTAGAAGGTTTTCTGAATAGAGAGAATTCATGCTGGAGTTATAAATTGCTATTCGAGAGAAAAGTTTCAGAAAAGAAAAATGCTTGCAGTCATGCACTGTATTTTGCACCTCCCAACGACAAAATTCTTGGGTTATGAGTGTTGTTCTTGCACTAGCTAAACAATTTCACCTCGTGGGAAACGATCACACCATCTCAGATTTTTCTATTTGGGGTAACCATAGTGTACTCGAAACTTTCGAAGGAAATAGGCTACCGTGGCGAATAAATAAATTTTATTTTCTCATTTTGTTTCTATGTAAATATTCGAAAGACAGGCATATTTCTTTGTTTGCCATAACAGAGGGCTAGAAATAAAACTAGAAAAATCCACCAAACTTTCGTTCCGGGCCTCCCTAATGGTATAGTCCGCCAAATAAAATGTGCATCATAAGTCGCGGATCCGAAGGAAGACTCGCCTTACATGCTGGACTATCGAAGGTTGGAGGCAGAAGGCGATGTTGAATCTGGAAGATATACAGGTTGACTGATATTAACTGGACGTCAGAGACCCCTCATGGATAAATATTAGTAGCATTAAGATAGAAAATTATTTCGAAGAGGAGCGTTATTAGCCGCTTAAAAGTTTAAATTTTCACCTTATTCTAAACACAAGGGCTGTCTTGCAACACCTCACTACCTCACGTGTAAATGTAAATTCAAATATTAGATGATTAGACTCTTCACATTGCTTGGGGATTTTAAAAGACCATAACGTTTTAGACCACAATGATCAAAACAGATTATTAGAAATTATTATTTTTTCGTAATTTACATTTATTTACAGATACACTACAAGGAACTATTTCCTTTCAGTACTTTGTCCCTGACAATTTAGAAACTTAATTTGAAACTCGCAATCATATGAACGTTTTTCGAGTAATTTTTCTATATTTTAAGTTTTTATGTTCGTTGCGGACTTCAGTTAAAAATCGTTACGTCTCACAAATAACATTTCACGCCATTTTGTTGTACCGTATTGGGAAGAATCCAGAATTTTTCTGTGAGTCACCCTTTCTGACTTAAGTTTGAATATTTAAAATGTTCAATCTTAACTATAATTATGAGTCTTCCTCTGAAAGAAACTGGTACTTAATTGGTGATACCAATTCCATCAAAATTATGTAATCCTCAGCAACATCGGGGAAACTGCGTGCTGCCACCGAGTTCTGGGTATAGCGTCCGTATAACGACCCCATTACTTTCAAAGTCCGATGCAAAACTAATATCGAATTCACTTGACTGTTGGGATTTTCAAAAAATATTTTCAGTCCTTTTCACTATCCAATTGGTTCCTGAAATTTGTCGAGCCTAAAAATTTATGCCCAACTGACCATACATCGTCCTTGAGGAGCAAGGACTTATATGAGCAGCGCGCATAATCCAGAAACATTAATAAATGTCGGCATATTAGCTAAGAAAAGTCACGGCGGATCAAAAAGATGAACGTCTAGAAGGGGAGGATGCTCTGGCACTTATCCTTGCGAGTGAGGAAAAGGAGGAGGGTGATAAGGAGTGATAATATGGAGGGCATGACGCGAAGAAGAGGAGCTGGGGAAACGGGGCACGGGAATAAGAGAGAATGTGGAGGTGGGGGGTGGGAAGGAGATTGGGAGGGATCTTCGGCGAGATCAAAGGAGCCGCCACATGGATACCGAGGAGTCGAGGGGAGTGCCAGGGAGAGGATAGAGGGAAGGGCAGGGGAGGCAGGAGGGTGCATTGTAAAGAGGGTGGGATTAATGGAATGGTAAAGTGGTTGGGGAAGGAGAGGAGGGAAATGTGACTCGAAAGGGGTGTAGAGAGCAAGGGATGGTGGTGCGAGGAGGACGCAATTAGCAACTCTCTCCCTTTCCCTCTATTTAGCTCTCATCTCCCATCTTCCTTCTCTCTATCCCTAAAAACCCTTTCTTCGCAGCCAAACCCACCCCACCCACCATCCCCATAACTCTCTTCCCCACACCCCATCGAGTTCCCATCAAGGGAGACCTTGAGAGAAGGCAATGGGGAGTGCACGAATTCGAAGGTGGGAACGAATCTTTGAAAAAAAGTGGTTTGAGAAAGGGGATGGGGGAGGAAAATAAGGAATTGAGGAATGCCCCGTCGGAGGGGTTTTGGTTTAGGTCGTCTGTTGGGGAGGCATAAGTCCGAGGTAAACTGATGGAGAATGGGTACTTATAGGCACGTCAAAAGAGGAGGATGTAGTGGAGGAAGAAATGATTCTTGAGGAATTTGGCATTGAAATGGCGCAATTTTTTCGTACTTTCCTCATGATCTTTTCGCTTCCCTGGCAATGCGCAGGGATTTACGACTAAAATGAGCTTTAATCGAGTTGATTTCCTTCTAAGTTTTCAATTTAGGATGTAAAATAACAATGGGTATTACTAATGTCTCGCGTTACCATGAACGTTTCCTCTGCGCATATTCGTGTCAAGTCTGACTGCTTTGATGTTTTTTCTCTCCTCTTTCGCGAAAATGCCATTTATTCGCTCAGTCAACTCTGACTGCCTTTTTGGGCTTGATAATGAAATGATCTCATAATATGATGCGATTTTCTGTAAAATATATTTTCCCTAATGTCAAAGGGTGCGAAGAAAAATTACAAGTAGGAAAGTAAATTACCATGATCTTGACTCTTTCCTTTTTCTTTTGATTGATTTTTTTCTATAATAAACCTGATTTGTAGAAAATTCATTGAGAATATTTTTAATTGTCGGCTTTTCCGTGTTATTCGTAAGTTGCTGATCCAATACTGAAATTCCAAATACGAACTCAGTAAGTCCGCTGCGTATTTTCTAATGCAAATATTCAATTCCTCTATATGTGACATTAAATTGCACAGATCGATATAGATAGTTCAACTGAAAAATGTTACGTACCTACACCACAGTTTTCCCTGTGAGATGATATACATATGTATGTTCTATTTGAAAAATGTTTACATTTACACTTCATTACTATAAATGAAGGCATCCCAGTGGGTATAGCTAAGAACTGGAGCTTCTGGGATATTAATTCCAGATGACAGCATTGGACTACAGATCTAATAGTAAACGTTACGATTTTGCAACTACCAGGGATAGGGAATGACATGTGAAGATAGTTTCGGTGTCCTTTCTGTTTAGTCCGAGGTGAGCGTTGACCTCACAAATTAAAATTAAACTCCAGGTTGATTAATATGGTTAACGAATACAGGACTTCTCTTGTACCATATTTACGATTTCTATACATTTCGAGCCATTACTTCTAATAAAACTCCAATATTGAAACCGTGAATTGAGATGGTCGACGGAATTACCATTAATCACTATTTTATCAGTATTAGCATTTATTCATCCATTTAATACTATTAATTTTTACGATTTAACGCTCACAATCGACGAAATAGCGGCCAAATTGTACGAATGAAGCCAACCACAGCCTGTTTTGCGCTCGTGTGATGAATTACGTGCATTTTTATTGTAGAGTGTATCCCTCTTGCATTTTCTATCTCTTAGATTATATTTCTTTCACTGAGTTATCTATCGCTCTACTCGATTACACGCCGAATGCCGAATTTCATTGAATAGCTTGAGATAAGAGTAATCGGACCTTACTTTTTGAGATTTCTTTGTACGTCATATTGAATAAAATATCTGTAGAGAAGAGTGGATAAGGTCACCATAATTGAGGTTATTAGCTAGACGACGTAAGTTTAATCGCAACCCATTCATTCTTTATCTCCCGAAGAATGATTACACCGAAAATCCAACAGATTCATGAGCAATTCATTGACCTTTAGAGTTTACCGTTTCGTCAAAAATATTTACTAATGTAAATTTGTTGCTTGAAAATAGTAAACTTAAAAAGTTTTAGGGAATGAGATTTAAATGGTTTTAAACCCCCAAATAGGCAGAATTTCAGTGAGTTGCCTTCAACTTTTGGGAATAAATTGGAAGAAATTTTTTCTCAGATCAGGAATAAAAGGTTTCATTTAAGGGTATTATGTGCACCAAATTTTGGGAATTGAGTGTAAAAAAATTTTCTTCAGGTTGAGAATAATAAGGCAGCATCTTATGTGCTGGGTGTTAGTGTTTGCTGTGTGTACACATCTTGATGGAACAGTTTGGCTGTGCCCAGGTTTTTTTTAAGCAGCGACGCATGTGGAAAAAATATGACCTTATATTGTTAAATCTTCTCTTGTAGTGGATGTGCTAATGCTTTTCTTTTGGATGGAAAAGGTTGGATTTATTCCGTGAGAAAAGACGTCCTACATCGTTCCACACAAGATTCTCCGTAAAATTAATGTATGGCTTGAACTACCTCGTGCGTGATTACCACCAGTGCAATCTCAGCTTAATGCTTTGGCACAAGGTTTTTTGCTTGAAAATCCCTCGTGCGTATGTTGATGTTTTATAGTACGTCCACTGAATAATATTAATGCAAATTTAGAAGCCTTCTATTCTAATGTCATAAACATAATTTCCTTGTAAACAGTTAAGGAAACATCTCTTTTATTCGCATAATTTCGCTCAAAAATAAGATGATGTTTACCTCCGCCGAGAAGCAGTTTTATTAATTAAAAAAAAGAAAATTTTATTGTCATTCTTGCTCGATGATTATGCCTTAAAATGGAGATGTAAATGGCTCGTTTAGGGGCACAAAGGGTTTTTGTTCAAGACAAAAACAAGAGTAAACACGCAATATTTGGCCCTCACCGATTTTGAAATATCTGGCATGAACTTTACATCCGGGGGCGTAAAATTTAAATGCCATAGAGAGATGAATGGAATACGGCATTATCTCAAATTCATAAATAAATTAAGAAGCAGGAAATGTTTTGATGCATATTAAGTTAAGTGAGAATTAGCGAACTTGAATGCTGAAGGATTGTAAGTCAGATTACAGCTAGAATTAATATTGCTCAATGGTGAGACAGATCGCAGCCATTCGACCGGAAATAGATCCTCTTTTCACGTATAAATTCAATTCAAAAGTAATCAACTTATTAAAGGTAGTTTTAGTACGGTATTTGGCATCAATTACTGCACAATACGTATTTCGGGGACTTTCTTTTTGTTTACCCTAAATAATTTCCTTCTTGGGTCCTTCATACCTTTTACATGCGCTCATTCCGTACAAAGAGTCTAGTCTCTCCCGTCCTCATCTCCGCTTACCTAACCTCCTTTCTATTATTACGGTTTCAACATTCCATTACCTCTGAATATTTCTTCCAATCAATGTTTTTCTCTGGGTTGCACCTAGCAACTTCCCTTTTCCCTCTTTTCATACTTCATTTGAAACTTTATCGTTAAGCCTTTGCTCTGTCCAACTTCTTTCTTCAAACATCGTACCCGAATTCCAAAAGTGCCTCATCACATCCACATGCCTCAAACACCTGATTTTAAAACCTAAAGGTGCTGCAATCCATGTAGAAGTCTTTAATATTCTCTTCCATAGGTATTTATCTAGCATAATTGCTATATATCTCGTTCGCTTTCCGCATGTCGTATTTCTTTCGCCAACGAAATTGTTATATTGACGACCTCATCCACTACTCCTGTTATGCTCGCTAAAACTTCCCCAATTCGTTAAATTCCCCATTTCCACTATTAACATCCCTTTTGGAGAAAACTTTGCCTTTCTACTTCTTGAGGGTCTTATTACTTTTGTTTTTGTGGTTAACCCTAATCCCAAAACTACCTCTCATTGCTCATGCTCCTGAAAAACACTAAATGATATTATTATTAGGTAATCTACCGGTTAATGTAGGTTTTTGCATGGACACAACTATCAAATAAACATTTTGTAACTCCAAACAAAACTCAATCCAGAAACCTAATCTACATCAGATCCCTCTTCATCTCTGTGCACTTCTTTCCTCCCACTAAATGATAATACCTGTATAATTACCTTTGTAAAGTATTCAATGATACCTGTAAGCCTTTCGTTGTCATTCTGGCTATTATTGTTACTACAAATCTTATTTAATCATCTCGTTAATTTTTTTCCATCTAGGCTTAAGCTGTTTCTATGTAGCCCTTTATATGTCATCTGGATATTACCTTATGAGGACCCTCAATAACAGATATCCTTGTCTCACTCCCCTGCTGTTCACTGATTAATTTTCCTTTATCATCAATCACCTTGCCGATATTCCTTTTCCTATCATGTTGTATCCTCTAATGATCTAAAAAATTACGAATAACCCACCTTTCTCTCCAGGCTATATACAGGGTTCGTCCGGAAAATAAGTGTACTGAGCTCAGGAAAAAAAATGTATTACACTTTTACATATCTTAAGCTAATATTCCTCAAAGTAGGACCCTTGTGAGTCGATACACTTGTTCCAGCGGCGTTCCCATTCCTGGAACGCTCCCGCGAAGGCATCATCGGGAACCTCTCGATGACACGTCGTCACGGCCTCTTTGACGGCGTCCAAAGTCCCGTATCGCGTTCCTTTCAAACTCCCCTTTATCTTCGGGAACAGAAAGAAGTCCGGTGGTGCCAAGTCCGGGCTGTAGGGTGGGTGCGGCAGCGTTGCCACGCCGTGCTTGGCCAAGAAGTCCGACACGACAAGCGCGGTGTGAGACGGCGCATTGACGTGATGCAGCCGCCAGATGTTTTTGATCGCTGACCGGACGCGGGCGACTCGTTTTCGAAGCCTGTCGAGCACTTGGACATAAAATGCAGCATTTACAGTTTTTCGTTCAGGTACAAATTCGTAGTGGACGACTCCCCTTTTGTCAAAAAAGACAAAGAGCATCATAAACTTATTTTCCGGACGAACCCTGTATATATCAATAGTTGCCCACTTTGTCTCCCCCGTCGAACGCTTTCTCAAAATCCATGAAGCACCCAAGCAGCCCTGCCGTGGTTATATTCTGATGTTCCTTCGTACTAAGTAATTAGTCCTGTAATGGCGTCTCGTGTCACTCTAGCCTTCTGAACACAAATCTAACTTGTAGTTATTTGCTCCATCATATATTTTTCATGATTGTTGCATGTTAAGTTATAGTTATCAAAATCTATTTCTCACGCTATACTCTTTTTTGGAATAAATATCAAATGTAGGTGATCATACTCTACAATTTCAGGCTTCACTTCGTAGAAGCAATTTATATCCGTATTAAAAAATATTTTAAGCTTTTTCATAGACTCTATGTTAAGATATAAATCTTAATTTAAATGTATCTTAAAATAAAGTCTATGGAATAGTTCAGAATCTTTTAATATGTTTTCTGGTTTTTCTTCTCATAAATATTACATATCAAAGAACCTCATCCTTCCATTGTTGTCAAACATTTTTATAAATATTCGGGAATATTACATATTTCTACATATGCATCCACATAATATCCCAAAATCCGCTGCAAAGGCGTGTGGTGGGGGGTGTTAGGTCACCACTTGTATTATTTCTGTTGTCTTTTTCAGCTTCATTTCCCTTGTCGCTTTTTTGTGCCGTTTCCCAAAATTCCTGGACCCATGCTCTCATCGTCTATATCTTCTTTCATTCTTATTTCTAATATGGCTAGTCTCATCTCTTTATTATAAGGTTATTTCTTCGAACTCTTAGTCTTATCATCTTCTCCGAACCTTTTCGGCACTATTGTTTTCTTAATTCTTAATCACGTATTGGTCGGATAGCTTTTCCCTCTCATTTCCTAAAAAAACTCCTACTTTCTTACATAATGCTTCCACTCTTCCCTTTCTCTAAAAATTTTCCGTTTCCGCAATATGTAGTCACCTTATAATTATCTTGGATAAATTTATTTTTTTAGCTCCCTGCACTTTTCCCGCACTATCCCCGCGTTAAAGATTTTCTTTTATTAATCCTTTTTATAAACTCTCCTGTGGCCCATCTCCATAACTCTTTTTAAGTTCACCATTTACCATCATTCTAATTCGTCTTCATGTCTGTCCATCCTACTCAAATATTTCCGAATTTCCTATCCCCTTATATAAACTTATAAGGTTTTTTTGGTACTCCTTTTTTAACACGAATTAAAATTTCCGCATTTCGAGTTCCCACTGTTATACCACTCATTCTCTTAAATTTTAAATTGCGGGTCATGACAACTAAGTTACTAATCTTTTTCCACTCCAGGAAAACTTTAAGAGACGGTGACGCTGTTCCTGAATATAGGTTTCACGATGGTACATACATGCTTTTCCCGGTATTTTCCATGTTTACCAATGTGATATTTTATTTGATATTATCAAACCCTTTTACCTGCAAAACTCGATTGCTTCTTTCCGAAGTTTCTCCGTACTCTCCTATTCTCCCTCTCAACTCTCGTTACGTCTGCCGCTAGATTGCATTTCTCCTTCACCTTTATTTCAATTCTTTTTCGGCAAGCTTCCACTTACTCCTCCTGACAAAACGCACAAGCTTCTACTTTCTTCTCCCGGAGACTAATTGTCGGCGCATTTACCAGAACTACTAAATAATTGGTCGAGCCTGCTTTTACCTCTAAAAGTAAATTTTTTTCACTTCCTTTATATACATTAATTTACCATCATTCCCTGTTTCCTACACAACACCGCTCCACGTTTACTCTACTTCTCTCCTAGCTATATATTACTCTGATGCTGTAGTTCCAGTAATCCCCCTCTATGTACATCTGAAATTAAACAAATGTAACATATTCATTTCGTTTGGAACTTTTCTTTTTACCTTTTTTGAATGTCCCTGCCCTTAACTGATCATATCATAACGATTAACAGTTTCTTTTGAGTCTTCGATTCCATGTAGAAAGCTGGATTATGCGAAAATTTCGTTTGGTAACGACGGCAGAGGTCTTGCCTCCCCCGATACATTTCACGGCACCTGCCCCATTTACCTAATGCTGTATTCGCTGTGGGTTATTATCTGTTAGTTGCGGTTCTTCCACATTATTTTTTTAATAAAAAAATTGAGTTGGTTTCTCGATGCCTTCTGCAATAGAGTATTTAACATGAACCGATCGCTTATAACATGAGCCGCCATTCTGGGGCTCTCAGTGAAACAAGCGCTGCATAAATGAAGTGGATTTGTTGGATGACTTATCCTATCCATTCATCAAAAATGGAAGTCATGTGGAAGTCTTAAAACAGTAGTAGGATTCAGGAGACTACTTTTTTTTTGGCAGGTGATCATGAATGCTCACAACTTATCTGCAGATCAGCCGATCTGGATGATATTAAAAAGCGCTTCTTTTTTTATTATTCCGTCGTCCTTCAACGCCGGGTTTCAAAAGTTTTTTAATCAATAGCTGTTGAGAGTTATTTACCTTTTGTGTTTTTCTTAAACAGTTTTCGCTTTTGGAATTCCCTCAACATAATTTTAGGCACAGCTTACCATCCATCACCATAATCTACGAGTATATTTGCCTTCAATGACTTTACTTCATTCTTATATCCATATCTCACGATGAATGAAGTCGATTTGACTTATGTCTTTCTCTAACAATATCCACAACATTTATTTTCTGCTTGAAGAGTGTGTTCGCAACTACCGCCGTCGTTGTAGTCGTTGAAGAACTCCACCAGCTATTCTCGTTTGGTATTCCTCTACGTCTGCACAAAACTTCCTGCTGCCCTTTCCTCCATTCTCTCTCTAAGCAGTACATGCAAGTCGCTGGAAATGATTTTATTCTAATTTCTTATTGTTATTTATCATTAACTATATTGAAGACTTCTGCCAATTTTACTATGTTTCCTTTATTTCTCCGTCTTTATTTTGCATGTCGGTAAACCTGTGCTATACCTTTGGCTCTAAAACTCCTTCCTCTCTTAGCTATCGGGGTCCTATTGCGGCAGTAAACTACGCCCATTATCTTTTTCCCGATTCTGAATGACAATGATGTCAATTCCGGTTATTATGTTGTGTCAAAAACGGTTTTATGCCCCATATTACTCCAATTCCATGCAGGATAATTTATTTTTCCTCAACCTAGTCATATTTGTATGTATTACTTCGTGAAAATAGGTATTTATACAAATACGTGTAATAAGGTATGTATACATATACTTGTAATTACGCATACTGAAATTTATTTCGATGAATTATTCGAAACCCCTCCTTCGAAAAATAATATTTGGTGAACGTACTCTGATAAAATTGCTGAAATTATATGATTTTGATCCACATATCGCCTTCGCCGAAATTTCTTTGCTAAAATTTGAAATTTCCCCCGAAGAACTTGAAAATTGAGGTAAATTTATAAAGTCAGAACTAAATAAATACAGATTGTGTCCCCTTGTGTTCCAGTATTATATGGTCCACTAAGTGTTGGTTAGCATTGCCGCATATTGGCATATGGAAAAGATTTATATACGACCTTTTATCCTTTTTTTTGCTTATGAAAAAAGTCTACACTCCAATGATGGAATGATTATCGTGAATCAAAAGCAATCCGTTTGGCTTATTGATTATTTCAGGCAATTAATTCACCACTAATTTGGAGCGCGATGGAAATATACGCCCTTTGAATGACTCTTCCACCTCAACCCATAATTTCTCGGTAATACTTACTTTCACGTAACTCTAATTTAGAATAAGTGAGGATCAAGGGATGTGATCGTGGGAATGACGCGGGTGGAAGCAGGCGGAAGAATTCCAAGGGTTTACGGGGCTGTGAAGAAGGTGAGGGAAAGAGGAAGGATGGGTAAGTGCGTAAATCTTCTTTCTTTCTGCACCGGAGGTCCCGGCGGACGTGAGAGTGGTCTCAGGGTGGTCTGACTAGAGAGGCGTGGGATTGGGTGAAAGATGGGAAAAAGAAATAGATATCTGTGACTATGCACCAAACTATATATATATATATATATATATATATATATATATATATACATATATTTAAAACATATATATATATATATTTATGTTTTGGTGGAGACGTGACATACATAAAACCATAGAGGATATAAAAAATGAAGCTCACGAAAGAATTGAAATTTTCAGTGCCATCTTTGTCGGAAGTGGAGGGGACTCCTCGGTTTTCCAAAATACCATTCACCCTCTCGTGCTTGCCCCCTTCATTTTTACATTCAGTTCTTTTCTTCTGGAAATTTCTCAACTGCATGCCTCTTCATTCCCCTTCCTTTATTCCTGATATTCCTCCCAAAGTACGAGGTAGTGTAGCCAGCGTAAATTCAACATTATATTGCCCTTCTATTTTCATTTTGTGTTTTAAATGACTCTCAACCAGTTGTTATTTTTTTCGATCATGTCCCAAAAACATGAAAAATTACATATGTTCAGGACTATGATTGTTGCTCTTCAGGTAATAGAAGAGCACACTCGTGTGATGAAATTAGACGTACTTTATCAATAAATTAAGAAAACAGTGTGTTCTTCGTTTTCTATTCATGAAATCCTACGCAGTGTAGCCTGAAACTAACGGTTGTTATTGTCAAGTTCGTCTAGTTATTTTACCATTGAAATTTTCAAGAAAAAAGCTAGGATCACCTACGTGATAGTGACGTATGTAGGAGTCACCACTATTCAAAGGTAGGTCCACTCGTATGCATGCTGACCCTAGCAGCACCTTTTATCCCTGTGCCGTTAGTCCATTGAAAAATAATTTCTTTTTCCTGTAATTCAAGCATAAGACCGAATAATTCAACAACCAGGTCAACCAGAGCTTTCTCCACGTGAGCATGGTTTCCACCCTTGGGGTTAATATTTGAGTTTTTTTTCCTCGTTTCAAAAAAAAAACGTTCTCGCCTATGTATTATTCCCTGTCCCCTTTTATTCACTTCAGACTGTCTTTTCCTCTCACGCCTTCGAGTTCAAGTGGTTGGTTTCCGAAAGGGCTTGATTGCTTTCCTATTATTGCGTGCCCTCTCATTTTTCGCGTTTACCGTCAGCCATCTGTTTTTATCTCCTCACCTGTGAGCAGATGCTCACGAAAAATCTTATGAGAAAATAGATTTTTGATATATCTTCTTGATGCATTTGGTAATGGAACCGAAATTATCACTACTTCGCCGAGAGCGCCAACAAACCCTCCCGTCATTCTTCGCAACAATCGACTTTTAGGTTGTATCCATCTCGAACCAGATGGATGTAGTGACCAGATATCCATCTGTAACCAAAATAATTGCCCCGATGCATTACTGTTTAATGGATGGCATTATCGTCAAGTGTTTTTGCAAGCACGTGTGAAACTTGGAAATCAAATGAAGATTACCTATGAAACCATTTTAAAAATTGAATTACTTCTTCAAAAGGTTACCATTTGAATGATAAATGATCGTACGTACAGCCTTTTGTGTGACACATTTGTATGTTTATCTAACAGATGTTGTAATTTATTTTTTTAAATTAGTTGAATAATTTATTTTATCGTGTTATTTTAAGGAAAGATGATGATTTTTTTACCTGGATTGTCCGTTGCTTAACAGGAATCGTAATAATTCTCCAAATATTTTTTCTGAGTAGTTTAGATTCTTGCCTCAATTTCTTAAAAGCATTTAAATCTGGTTAGAGTGGCGAAAAGGATGAAAACGTTTGCGTACATTCGCTCGCCCCGATAGTTTCCTGGAATACAGAAAATGTGGTTACTTTTCACTCTCCGTAATGCCATGGTGCACCGGAAACGAAGAACTTGCCTGGTCTCCTGAGCTAATGTCTGATCTCTCTGTTTCCCCTGTGTAATTATTTACTCATCAAAAATTTCGCGAGACATCCACTGTACATTTTAATTCCACGAAATACGGACATTATGCTAAGTGATTTTTTTCAGGCAAGTATCATTTTCGAGGGACTGTCTCATTTCTACGCAGGAATGTGTTCAAGGTGTAATGAGACGACTGCGACTACGACGCGTCTGGTTCGCAAATGCCCGTGCCACGAAATGAAACCACTGACATTATTATGATAACATGACCGTATGACCATCTCCGGAAGAGACAAAAAGAGAGAGAGGGGGGGAAGGGAGGACGGAGATGCGTAGAGAAAGGTGGGGAAGGGGTTTGAGCGAGCATTAAGATTTCGTCAGGGCCCCGCACTGAAAATTTCACGCGACTCTAAAACGCATTACACGCCTCGACGGAAGAACAGGCCCGCCAGGGGCCGCTGCTCTGGAGAACGTACCTCCTACAGCTCGCTCATCCCCCAGCTCTCTTTCCTCGGTTGTTTTCTTATTTTTTTTTGAGAGGGTTCCTCCCGCGGAAAAAAGTGAGATATCACCGACACCGCAAGCCTTTAATATCTCACTTCCTCCCTCAAATTATCTCGCCGTCCACCCCCTCCGCAGTCATCCCTGCCTCATCCGTCCGCCCACGCTGCCCATGCGCGCACACTCATTCAGGTGATCCCACGCACGCACGCATGTGTGCGTGGGGGTCGCCGTAGCGCGTGTGCGCATGACACGCCGAGTGCGTCCACTCTCGCTCGCTCGCTCGCTCGCTGTCCCAGGGTTTATTTCCCGGGAACCCTCATTTCCACGCCCGTGAGGCCGCCGCGGTCCCTGTGAAGCCTCGACCCATCTCTAATCCCTGCCTCCTCCTCTGCAGCCCCCCTCGAGGAGCACCGTCCATTCTCTTGCTTTATAAACTCTTTCCTCCTTCTCTCTCTCCCACGTAGCGTACAAGTCCATCCGTCCAAATGGTGCTGAGCGTGGCCCCGCCCAGACAGACAATCCTCCTCGCTTTGCTCTCCCTCTCTCTCTTTTCCGCCATCCGCTGACTCCTCTTCCAGGAACGTCCACCCCTCGAAGAACCCTCTCCACCGTCCGTGGCATACATGAAACGATTTTCTTGGCTCGGGGGAGCGTTATTGTTTCCAGCAATGCGCCATTTCTTCTGTTAGGCTCGTTTTTTTTTGTTTCGGCCCGAACACTTTACTTGCCTTTCGATTCGTTTTTCTAGCCGTCTGAGACCCTTCATAATTCCCTCGTTCTCATAGTTGTGCTTTTTCCTCATCTTCCCGGAGACTCCTTCTCGTATTTCCCATACGTGTTTTGTTTCATGTTTTTCCTCCAGGTTTTTTTTCTGTGCCTTCGGGCTCATAAAAACAATTTCAGCAGCTAATCTTCTTGAAGTGGTAGTCTTTCTGAACTTTAGTTCATTCTTTTCCATTAAATCCACATTTTCCAATCGACTATGGACTTTATGGCTTCCTCCTACTAAAAATCGTATTCTTCTTCGCTGGATTTCAATTCGTGTTACTCTCTCTCTCTCCGGAGCGTTTCCTCGACTTTACTACGTAATGAAGATCTTTTTCGCTAATTTTCCTAGGTTTATCCAGTGCTATTTCATGACCTACCGATCGAGTCTTTTTTTCTGTCATTATAAAGTCTAAGAGATATTCGCTTCAATTATATAAATGTCACCTTTGAAATACGTTTAGGTAACGAAACCTTAAATAATTTTTCAGAACCCTCAATATAATTCTATGCATGTCACAGCCTCTTTTCAACCCCAGGTATTTCATACAAAATTATGACAAATCCCAAAATTTACTGATCACAATCAAATATCTTCAGTCAGAATGGTTTTTCATTATTATCACATGGACGTTCGTCTTCTTGCTTGAATCTTTCCTCTAAAATATAGATATAGAGGTGGTCATGACGTTATAGTTTGATGACTACGATTATGGGATGAACTCGGTTTGAAATTCTTTAATTTTAATACGGACATTTTTTTGGGAAAATAGGTTTTCTAATGTACATGCATGCTCATTAAACTTCTTTTTACGGCATTAAGTCATTTAATGTTTTGGATAAGTCACTTGTACTTAATGGTGTTAGCTTACTTCATACCCCCAAAACCATCCCAGTAAACCTCATTAATGTTACCACAATCCTTTAGTTATCAAAGTTTATCAGGAAGTTTCTTTAGGTATAGTTCTATTCTAAAGAGAAATGATTTATTTTGTTTGATTTGTTTGTTAAATGATTAATTTTACAAATGTTGCTCTAATTTTACTACGATTTTTTGATGTTGCACAACTTATGGCGTTCAAGGCATTTTCCAAATAAAAAAATAGTACCACTGAGGTGAATGCCCTTTATAGAAAAAATTAATTCCATATTAATATTTAAGTGATTCATTACTATGAATGTGTAACTATCGTTAAGTTGAGGCGCATTAATTTTTTAAATTACTGCATATATTGGTATACTATATAATACTTCTAGACCTTTATTTAATGAACCTAGTTGCCTAGGGTTTGTCTTACTTTCGAATATACGGAGAAATAAGACATTTAAGTTTTCGTAAATCCACATCAATTAAATCGTAACATTGTTACAATTAAAGACTTAGCGAAATGACGTATGCGTTGGTTCCCCAGGAATTAAGTGCAATTCCTTATTCCTGAATTTTCTCATCTTTTCTCGATTCATTACAAGCATTTTCCCTTATTTTTGATCAAAAAGTCCTCTTCCTTCTTTACTCGATCCGATTCATCTCAGATCTTTGTTTCTTTCTGTCATTTGCGCTATCGCTTCCAATTACTGTTTTTTGTCACTTCGTGTAACCTCATCGTGCTTATTTTTTACCTGCCCGTCCTTCCAGTGCCTCTTGATCTTCACTTCATTGTCTGCGCTGTTTATAAGTCCCCATTAGTTCCTACCAATGATCTCGTATGACTCCACGTTCCTTAGTTCATTTGGCCGCACTTGGATAGTTTCCTGAGAATCCTGCCTCCGTGTAACAACCTATGTCTTCGACGTTTCTTCACGTCTCGGCAAGAAGGATTACGCGGATTAACCTTGAGAGACAGCCCATGGCAAAAGGGTTCCCGGGAACGGGGAGGATTAATTGAATACTACCTCCATCTTTCTTCGTGATTACTTTCCCAATTGCACACACAAGTTCATTGTAGATCGCGAGGCTGTGAATCTGCAGAAAATATATCTTGCTCAACCCCTGAGCAAACGGACGGAAAGGGAGTGCCACTTCAGCAAGCGCACTTCCTTCCAAGCTTAGTATTCTGTGCCGTTTTGCGAATGACCCGCTTTGAGTTTGTTGACTCTGTCTATAACCGAATTCCTTGACTGAGAGAACGGTTCTTTTTGTTCGATCTTTTTAATCCTTCGTGTGTGCACAGCGTGTCCGTCTAAGTTGATCTTTTTTTTACCATTCCGTTTATCTCGCGTTGATTTTTGAAAGGAGAAAAAGACCGATAAACCTGTAGGTTGTGTTGGATAAGTAGGATTTGATCTCGATCATTAGCAATATTGGTACCTAAAATTCACACATGCAGGGAAGGCGGAACGATGTTCCAGGGAAATTTGTGTGTATCCCATATAATAGGCATATGTAACTATAATATATGCGGAATATTTTAGTTTTTTCGTTTTGTGAATTCTACATATATGCGGAATAACTGCAATACATACGTGTAACAGCTATAGTATTCACATATATGCGATATAACTGGAATTTAGGTGTCTAATTACCGATACATATTTGCTTTGTAGTAGATGTAACATTTATTGTAATGTTTGATACGTAGACGTGGAATGGTAAACCTAACTCTAGGCTTCCGATCAGATATTTTTAGAGGTTCCATACAGGAGGCGAACAAATTGCAAATATTTCGCCTCTGCGTTAAAAAATCAGAAAGAACTGTAACTGCTCTCAAAAATATATGTAGCAGTAATTAGACTTTTATGCAGCCTTTACACACATATTTCAAATATATATATGAAACAGCAAAAAGTACTCTGATACCCGTGCAGACATTTTTAGGCGGTTATTGTTTCTTTCCCTGAACTGCATGTAATTTCCATTGAAACTCTTCCAGCCATAAAATTGCGCTTCTATAAATCGAATGAAAATTGGATTTGAACTGGGAACCTTTCGGCCAGAGACCCAGACCTGCATTCTTTACATACCAGACTACCACCCTGCCTGTTGTAATGGGTTATTAGGATGGAATTCAGAATTTCATGTGGATTTTTTTCATAATTTCAAGTGATATCAAACTCAACTCACACTCCTATGAGTGTCCTATATTTTTACCCATCCCGATTATAATGAGCAATTTCCGAAAGAAAAAGCCTATACTTATGGTTTCATTTCTCCTTCTAATCCATTCACCCATTTCCTTCCATTTTTTTTATATCACCTGGCACCACAAAAGCCGCCTCTCTCATCATAGCTTTCACAAATGGCATTTCGTTTCCCATTCTTTCTTCTCTCTCTCTCTCTTAGCCGAAAGCATTAGTTGGTATCGACGTTTTCCGGAATCAACGTTACTTCCCCGCTGTTTTCAGTTGTGGCTATAGTCCCACGGCCCTTAGTGCTTAGGCGTGTGCAATGTCCTCGTCTCCGTCATTATGATCCTAGCACACCCAGCTGCTTCTAACATCTGCTAATATAATTTTTGATTACCGTATCATCACGTCTGGCTCATTCTTGCCATAAAATTCCATCTATCAAAGCTTTTAAAGAACCCGTTATAATACAGTTTTGGCCTTTACTTTTTTTATATTTTATTTGAAAAATTATATTAATAGTTTAGTCAGTTGGTTCTCCCCAAATAAAATTTTATAAAACTGGCAGTTACAAGTAAAGTTCTTTGCTGATTTTCTTCTCTCCTGATTGTAGTGACTAGAGTGTTTAAGTTATGATATAAAGAGCTTATAAGGGCGCGTATGCTTTTCCATCTAGATCTCCGTTCTCCTCTTCCTCGAGTTACCTTAAGTCAGGAGTTTCCTCTTAACAATAACTTTGAAGTGGTGTCTCATCTTCCCTACTCTCCTTTATCTCGCCCCAAGGCTTTGGCTTTTTTTAAGCAATGAAAGGTACTCTCCGTGGACGCGAAGTTTTTAGTCGGGCCGCTCTTACATCGGCAACTTTTCAATGGCCATAAGGAACCCCTCCAGGGGCGTTCCTGGCGGTCAGGAAATTATGACGTCAACGTTATGGACATATTGTCCTTCAAGGTTCTCGTGCGGGTATTTCCTCTGGAAACATTATGAGATCTTAGAGCGAGTAATTTATGTTTCCCTAATAAAGAGATGTAATATGCAGAAATAAGACATCTCATTCAAAAATGTAAGTAGACAGAAATATTTAAAAAGTATGCTTACTTGTCATTCTAAAATGTGAACCTACGTTCCCTTATTTAATTAAAATTGGCATTTTTCCACAAAATAAAATTTTTAATACCACCGGTTTTGATGTAACTACATCATCTTCTGGTGATAACCAGAAGATGATGTAGTTACATAGAAACCGGCCGTATTATTGGAAAATACGTATTTTGTGGAAAAATGCCAATTTTAATTAATCATGATATTCCACCATATCACGCCTGAAACGTCTCTTTTTATACGTTCCCTTAGTTCAATTTACGGTTACTCAGTACAAAGAAATGTGTCGTATGAACATTTATAAACAAAATACCATAAGAATGAGAGTGAATATTGTCATTCTGAAGTACAACTTGATAAGAAATTCAATTTTGACAAACGAAACATTAAAAACCTCTTGAAATATCGTAAATAAAAAACACCATGAGAATTAGAGAAGAGTTTTTTCTAAAAGCTACAATAAACTAATAGAAGCGCTTATTATTAGATTGGATTTGATTCATCAGCCTTTCTTAGCTTTGATGAAAGATGTAAAATAATGGAGTGTAATACATAGTTGCAATAAATAACTTTGTATTGCATAGAAATTAGTAACTGCACATGAATTATTGAATCTACATGTAGTTACAAGAGAAATCTTAGATTATTCCCTTTGCTGTTTAGGATTTTGAGTTTTAGAGAAGTCTGCATTTGGCAATGAGAAACACTTTCCTTGATCAAAGCTGTCCCACACAACTAAGGTATATCTAGTAAGACTTAAATTCACTTCATTAAATTAAAGAGAATGGACAGAACTCTGTCCTTCTCTTCCTTGAGAAAGGTGGCGTGGACCAATGAAAATTCGAAAACAAGTGAGTTTCTTTTCTTTTTTTTTGTGCCTGCGTTTTCGTCTTTTCCCAATAGTGCTAACTTCATATACATTATTATTCACATCTTGGAGACGTTCACATAAGTGTTATATATACACATACATATGTATGTATTTATGCATACACATATGCATGTACACACATATTTACATGCACACATACGTTTATATAAACTATATATATATATATATATATATTTTTTTTATTAGGTAATCTACCGGTTAAGGTAGGTTTTTGGATGGACACAACTATCAAATAAACATTTTGTGACTCCCCACCTAGCAAACTAATCTATATCAGGTCCCTCTTCATCTCGGTGTACTTCTTTCCTCCCTTCATCCCGTCCAACATCCCTATCCTGTTCCTACCCTTACCTCGCTTGCCCAACATTCTCCCCTCTATTACCCTCTTCAACATTCCACTACCGCTCAATACGCCTTTCATCCATTTTTCCTGCCTCCATAGGATTTCTCTCAACAAACCCCTCTCCTCACCCACCATTTCCAGTACTTCCTCATTTGTTTTCCTTTCGGTCCATTTCACCTTCTCCATTCTTCTCCACACCCACATTTCAAAAGCCTCCAATCTACGTCTATCCTCCTGCTTCAGCGACCACGTTTCCGCGCCGTACATAGCTACGCTCCATATCAGAGTTTTTACGAGTCTTGTCTTAACATCCCTACTCAACGTCCCCGTCATCAACTCCCTCCTCCTTGAGAAAGCCTCCTTGCCTAGCGCAATTCTTCTCCTTACGTCCCTACCACTTTGACCGTATTGGTCAAAAACACTTCCGAGATATGTAAACTGTTCTACCTGCTCTAATTTTTCCCCGCCTATTTTAATATTTAGCTTAGCCTTTTTCTTTCGGGAAAATTGCATAACCTTTGTTTTACTAATATTGATTCTCATCCCATATTTATCGCACTGAACCTCCAATTCACTCAACAATGCTTGCAACCCCTTGGCTGACTGAGCAACTAATGCTTGGTCATCAGCAAACCTAACCGATTTTACGAGTTCCCCTCCGACTTTCATTCCTACCTCCAGTTCTTCCCATGCCTCTTTAATCATTTCCTCTACATATACGTTGAACAGTACCGGTGACAATGGGCAACCCTGCCTTACACCTCTTCCTAACACTGCCCATCCAGACTCTCCGTTCCCCACTCGCACCTGAGCAGTCTGAGATATGTACAGGTTGCGGATCAGTCTCCTGTCCCTCCAATCCATTCCTATTTTCTGCAATACACGCATTAATTTTTCCCAATTCACTCTATCAAACGCTTTTTCGAAATCTACAAAACAGGCAAAAACGTCCTGATTGTATTCTATATTCCTCTCGACTAGTGATCTCATTACTGCAATGGCATCACGCGTACCTCTTCCTTTCCTGAACCCAAACTGATCATCCCCTAAATAATCATTTGCCTTACTCTCTATCCTTTTGTTGATGATCCTGAGAATAACTTTAGCTGCGTGGGATATCAAACTTATTGTTCTGTAATCCTCACATGACGAAGCCTTTGCCTTTTTTGGAATAGGAACTAACACCGATCTCACAAAATCTTCCGGCCAGATTCCTTCCTCATAGATACTACGAATCAGTCCATATATGGCCGTTTTCCCACCTTTCCCTAACCATTTCAACATTTCTACAGGAATATTGTCCACCCCCACAGCCTTATTTGCTTTCATCTCCTTTAATGCCCTTTCTATTTCATCGTCGAGTATGCCTGGACCTAAGCTATCTTCTTCTACGTCATGTTCCTTTTCTATGTCTAACCTTGTCGGCCTAAGTTCTTTACCATACAGTGTTTCTATATATTCCTTCCATCTCTCTTGGATTTTTCCTGGTTCAACTATTATCTTACCCCATTTATCTTTAACTGTTAGCACAGCTCTTGCCTTCTTACTTCCCGATAATAACTTAACCTTGCTGTATAGAGCACCAATTTCACCCTTCTTCTGTAAACTTTCCATATCCTCGCATTGCGTTTTCCACCATTCTTCTTTTGCTTTATTTGTGGCCCTTCTCAATTTATTGTTTAACTCTTTGTACTTCATTTTGCCTAACTCTGTGTTTACATTTTTCCATCTTCTTCTCTCATCCATCTTCGCAATCATCTCATCCGTTACCCATGGTCTCCTTATCCTTTTCCCGTTAACGGTTCCTATAGTGTCTTTAGCGGCTTCCAATATCCCTTTCTTGATACATTCCCATTTTTCTTCGATAGCACTCAGTTCTTTACCGTCATCCATCATTTTCTCTACAGCCTCCTGATACTCCTTCCTCGTTAATTCATTTACTGCTTCTAAATTCCATTTTTTAACCCGCCGCCCTTGCCTTATCTTCTTGAAACGAACATTACATTTCATAACAACTAAATTGTGGTCAGAGTCCGCATCCGCTCCTGGGAAACTGTGCGAATTTATCACACTGTTCCTAAACCTGTGCCTAACCATAATATAATCTAACTGATACCTTTCTGAGTCACCTGGCATTTTCCATGTATACCTACGCCTTTTGTGGTGTCTAAACCATGTGTTAGTGATGACTAACCCCTGTCTCCTGCAGAATTCAATTGCTTTCTCCCCGCGTTCATTCCTCGTGCCTAACCCATAGTCCCCCACCTCACCACCATCTCTTCCTTCGCCTACCGTCGCATTCCAATCCCCCATCACTATCAAATGTTTCCCTGCAGGAACACTCGCGATGATATCCTCTAACTCATCATACATCCTATCGACTTCTTCCTCCTTATGGTTGCTCGGTGGCATGTATACCTGAATAATGACCAAGTTCGTCGGCTCTGCTTTAATCTCTACGAGTAAAATTCTATCTGTCGCTTGCTCTATGTTGACTACGCTTCTTCCTACCCCTTTATTTAAAATTACGGCAACCCCTCGTTGGCTCTCATCCCCGCCGCTGTATATTACTCTATAATTGTCACTCCAGTAATCCCCGCTATCCTTCCATCTCACCTCGCAGAGGCCTAAAACATCTATGTTACCTCTTTCCATCTCTCGCTTAATATATTCTAATTTGCCTCTCCTCAACATTGTCCTGACGTTCCAGGTTCCTATTCTAACTACTTTCGCCTTCTTCTGAGTCTTCTGTCCTGCTGAAGTTATTCCTTCCCCGCAAGGGTTTCGTGGGATGACGACCGCGGAAGCCTTGCCTCTCCCGCTGCCGGGCACGACACACGGCCTCTTGGGCCGTGTCCCGTAGTTGCCAGGACTCATATTATCTATAGTGCCCATCATAATATTCTTGGGAATCATAATTGAGGTGGTTTCCCGTTGCCTTCCTCAATAGTGTTTTTAACGTGACACCATCACTTAATGGCCGCCCCACTGGGGTCAGACGCCATTGCAGCCGCCTCACTGAGGAACAGACGCTGCGTGGACTACCTTTCGTCTGGCTCCTAACCTTCGACCTATCTGGCATGGGTGACCCTTCCAGGAGTAATTATTATTACTCCCGTCAGCACAGCTCTAGGGGTCATCGGAACACACAAGCCCTTCCACCACGACAAGGTTGTAGTCCATGGGAGGGATATATATATATATATATATATATATATATATATATATATATATATATATATATATATATATATATATATTAAAAATATATATTTCTATTTACATATATATATATATATAAATATATTTTTATTTATATATATATATATAATTTTCGGGCAAATTGGGCTAAAGAAAAGTGGTGAGACAAAGCTGGGTTAAGTTGAAATAGATGCGCTGCAGAGGATGGTGAGAGAATTTTTCACAGGACAAGATATCCGTGTACATAACCAAAGTACTTTCCAGCTTAAGCATTTTGTAAAGTACAAAGTACTTAAGCAGTTAAGTATTAATATTTATGCATACTGTATATAAATTATAAATAGGAGTGAGTATTCAGTGAAGATGTAAATATTACATACATCGTAATACGTAAGGATATGACATGATACTAGCAATTTTAGACATAGAAATCTATGTGTATTATGACAAACCATAAACACAGTAGTATTCAACCCGAAGGTCGGTTTGGTAGGTTCATGGTAGAGTTAGTAGAGTTAGTATATAGTAGAGTAGTAGAGAATGGTAGAGTTCACTCAGTACTAATCCTTATGGCGTATAATATTCACACATCAGGTTAGGGGGGGGCAGTTCCTTTCCCTGTGCGAGTTATAGTTTCCCAGGAAGATTTGGAACCCGAAAAGTCACATAGTTTGGATGGAGCTGTAGGTGCCCAGAGAGGCTTGCCCGGGAATCGAAACTGGGCCCTCCGGTCAGTAGTCCAACACCCTACCCCTGAACTACCGCGACCCGTATTTTGATAGGGAGAGCTAAATTCCAAGCATATCTGATTTCCAGATATATATTTATTAAAGTAAATGAAGTGGACCAAGGCTATAGGAAAAGGTGAAATACATGCAGTATTACTCAAGAATAATGCGGATGAATTAATTAAATAGTTAGAATTATTTTAGCATCAATGGGCGAGGAAATGGACCAGGAGATATCCTTTGATAGGTTTAAATATTTATCCTAAAAATTCATAAATTATAAGTGTAATATAGTACCCAACGTTTGATGACGTAAATAGGTAGAGTAGCCACTATAATCATTGATGGGAAGATGGACAGATAGGGCAGATGAAAACCCTGTTTGAAAGGGTAGGGTTTAGGCAACTCGTTATATCTATTTGATGCTGAAATATGGGGTCATTAGATCACAGGTAGAAAAGTTACTGAATAAAACACCATGAATTTGCTTTGTGAATTTCGAGGAGTTTGGTTCAGGAATCCAGTCGCAATGAATCAATGTAGTGCAGAAGATAATATGAGACTGCAGAAATGTACACTTTTAAAGATTTACGTGTGATCAGGATGATTTGGGAAAGGAGACGGAGTTGATTGCAGGCATTGAAATACACAAAGAAAATTATGGTAAAAAATTGCGTTTGATGGCAGATGTTTGTGGCTCGGAAACCTGGTTGTTGAAGTTTTAGCGGAAGGTTTTTGAAATGAGAATGTAAGATGAATTGTTGAATAAAGGAAGAAAACTGAACGATGAAGGTTAAAAATAGTGGAAAAAGAGTAAAGGTTCATTTCCAGGAGTAGTGGATGGAGGGCACATTGAATGTCAGTAGAATGCTATAGGGTATTATGAAGGGGAGAATGCGAGGAAGAGGAAGGAGAAGATTAGGCACTATGTAATAGAGACTGTGAACATGTTAACCTGCTGAGTGGTTATTGCAGGTAGAAACATTAAGAATCGTTAGTGAGGTTAAGATATGTAGTAGTGGTTTTTATTTATGCTGAGGAAAACTTTGTTTGACTGACGATCTTCACAGATCACTGGTCATTCACTTTAATTCTTTTCAAAATTTCCACAGTTTTACTTAGCTCTATGCCATTTACATACCAAGAAGTGCATAATTTGCTATCGTTTTGTCATCTTTAAATGCGAGTATATTAATAAATTGCTCAAATGTAAATTAATGGATTGAGTACATTAAATATGGCATTTAGGTTTCATTACATACCATTATCTTTCGTGCTCTTTTAGGGAATGTCACCGAAAAAGAGCCTCTTAATGCTTAACAAATCGCTTTATAATGCTTACGTTCTCCCTTTGTACATTTCTCTGCGAAATGGAAAGGTATTTTTTCCCACAATTTTTTTGAACAACTGACATTTTCAGGAATAAATGAAACACAGCTCACAATTGATGAATTAGGAATTTGCATGCTTATCAGAACCCTTTTACGTTCACGGCTTTTCCATATTTCAGAATACCTCCTGCAGTTAAAAATATATGTTCAAATTATTCAACTAGCTTGAAATTATTGTTCCTCCTAATTTCTCTCCTTCCTCTAAACAACTCAGCAAAGTACTATCATCGATCTTTTCGAAATAAGGATTCATCCCATTCAGTGTAATTACTTTAATTACTTATCTCAAGTATTCCTTTGCTTTTTTCGGCCCGTTTAACTAAAAATATGTTCTAATTTCAATTACAATTTTCATTTTCATTCAAAATCATTTCTCAATTTTTTTTGCATATTCTTACTCTATCTGCAGAAATAATTAGCAATCACCTGACATTCTACATTTTAATCTGTAGCCATACTCTTAAGTTACCACCCTCTGAGCGAATGGATAATATGTTACTTCTTCATTACCAGTTTCCCCCGATAACATGTTTTTCACATACATCTACAATAATTTTGTTGAACGCTCATTGACTTAAAATTTTACCAACCATTACTCATATTTTCGTGTTCGTTATGTGTGTCCAATTTTGTCTTATTTGAATTGGATTATTTTGAAACACTTAGTATTTCTGGAGTATTATGTTTTTATTTGCGTCTTTTTCTCGATATTAACTCTAAACCATATCCACCTTTTTTACTCACTCATTCGCCATATCTAAAATTAAACTACCGAATTCTGGTCTGTTCCATGTTCAGCACCTCTCATTGATTGCTATTCCACTATTGTCATCCACTCATTATTTGTTTTGAAATAAATAATAATGGTTGAATCAACCTTTATTGATGCATAAAAATGAATATTTTAGTGCATCCTTTTTATGTATCATTATATAACCAACTTTATATTACAGACAGTACTTTTTTCCTAGCTCAAACGCAACAGGCTTTCATAATTATTGTCCCTAAAGAATGACGAAAGAGCAGTTTTACCTTTTTATATTTTCTACGGTCTGTCCAAATAATTAATATCACATTGACCTCTTTTTCTTTTGCCTGGGTCATACCTGGGTCATTAAAGATTTTGATCGATTTTACTCATTTCTTATATGCAACGTCTCTAGTTTTAAGGCGTTGGAAATGAAATTTGACGGTCTCATAAATAAGTTAATGGAGTAAAAACGTGTACCTTGTTCATTAGCCAGCATCTAAGTCGATACACATATCCCATCACTGAGAGGTGCATACGCAGTGACGGATATACGCAATACGCTAACACACCAGGGCGCATGCGATTTCCTAGTTAAAGTGTATATACAAAACATAAAAGACAGAAGTTGCAAATATATGGAATGTATATTTATATTATGCCTCCTTCTAACAAATTTTATTCTTCATTTCACTACATGTTACGTTTTTCTTACTAGAATATATCTTTGACGTTAAGAGTGTGTCCTCCTCATTGACTACACCCCACATGTGGTGTAAGGGTTTCCACATTTTGAGGGAGCCGTGTTAATTGTGGCTGAGTCAAACATGCCAAATAGGTCGTAGGGTAGGAACTAGATGAAAGGTAGCCTACGCAGCGTCTATTCCTCAGTCTGCAAAGGTATCCGACCTCACAGGGGTGACCAATTAAATCCTGTTTTTACATTAAAAATAATACTGAGGAAGGAAATGGTAAAGAGTATAAATTATTATTCCACTGTAAATATGGATGGAAAGATAGTTTGACTACACAACATGAGACGGTGAATCCTGGCAACTAAAGGGTTGGGTCCACCGTGTTTTGTGCCCAGCATCGCGAGATTCAAGGCTACTGCGGTCATCATCTTAGGCATCCTTACAAAGTGAAATCGACAGCAGCTAAATTCAGGTCGCATAAATGAAAAAAATATTTGATTGGGAAATTGAAATGATACAGCCGAGTACCCTCCGCTGTATCATCATTGGTAGTAAAAGCTGAACGAAGCATCAATTATTCAGATCTACATTCCAACAAGCACCATCATAAGAGTGTGGTAGGTATGGAATGAGAATAAGTGTAAACAAAACGAATGTTTTGATGTTTTCGAGAAAGAAATAAAGCCGGGAGGCAAACGCCAGAAAGCTTAAACATAGAAAGGGAATATTGCGTAGATAGGGATAGTTAAGGTTCAGGCATGCTTGATAGTGAAATAGAATGGTCAAAAACTTAAGAAGGTGGAACAGCTGCCTACCTCGAAAAGAGTTTTGAACCAAAATGATCAAAGTAGTAGGGCATAAGAAGAAGACATACGTTAGACTAAGAAAATTTTACAAGGAGGGCGTTGGTGACAGGAACATTGAGAAATATATTTGGAAAAGGCTTTCAAAAGTTTGAAATGGATTGTGGATTTCTAAGGCGCGGAAACATGGTCGTTGAAGTAAGATGACAGATGTAGCTTGGAGACTTTTGAGGTGTGGTTGCGGAGAAGTATGGAAAAGGTAAAATGGACGGAAAGAAAACACACAAGACAGTGCTAGACAAAGCGGGAGTCGAGGTGAGACTGGAGCTGGAAGAAATCCGAAGGACGCCAAAAAGATGGATGCAAAGCATTTTGATTGGCATTGAGGTGTTGATGAATGTGGGTGAGGTGATAACGTCAAGCAAGCTATTCAAGGGGAGGAAAAGGCTAGTCATGTTTGAAAGAATTGAGGAAGAAAGCATGTGCCATTGAAGGATGGTTTTTTTGTAATGTCTGATGTCAGACTTAACTGTCTGATGTCAGGTTATTCTTTTAGGAAATGTAAAAAAATGTATCGTTGCATCGTCTTGCAGTCTGTGTCCATCCAATGTGTACCTTAAATTGGTAGAATAACAGTAATAATAATTTAGAATTTGATGCATTTTTACTGTCAGTATTACAGTGCTTTACTATCGTAAAATGAATGAATAAAAATTTCAAAATGATTAGTATTATTTTATGTACTGTATTAATGCAGTTTAATAAAAGAATTGGCGTTAGAGCAAACAAAATAAAGGAGAAAAATGATGTGATTTTGAAGGAAGAGATGAGGATGAAAAGATAAGTGAAGGTCTTACCGTTGAGGCGAACGCAGGGAAATGTAATCCGACAGAAGGAGTCTCTAATGAGGATGGGTTGGAACCGTTGCCAAGGAGTTTTGGATTCGTTCCTTGGAAGATTTAGAGAAGCGAAGGCAGGATGGCCACGGCTTCGGTGGGAGGGAGGGAATGTTGGATATCAAGAAGCTGGGAGGGAAAAGGCTTCCCTGGATTAATGTTGGAGCAAATTGGCTTTAATAGGGACACAGTGGCATTATAGGTGAAATATTAATCTGCAGCTGGCTCTCTTTAATGAAACGGCGTGCGTATTCATGAGGTATTCAACCTGATGTCATTTGATGGCTATCTCTCAAGGATAAATTTTCCGTTTTCATTATAAACTTTAGAGATTTAAAAGCGTATCTTTGAGGTTCACTAAACCGTAGAGGGAAGCACGTTCTACGAAGTGTTTTTTTATGCTTGTACGTGTGTCTTTCCCTATGTGCTAGGCACAAGATATGATATAAGTTGTCTAATTTTTCATTTCAGACGCATATGATTTCAAAGTGCATTTGTAATATTTGAAAGAAATCTAAATCTCACCTTCGAAAATAGTTCGTAAATATTTGAGTGAAAGGAGATGGTTTTGTAATCAGTAGTCGAACTATATTGAGTTACACCATCATTATTTTAATACCATGTAGCTGTTTCAAGTTTCGCTTTACCTGTTTTTACTTCAAAATCAAATGGTTATTTTCATACCAACACATTTCCAATCTTACTTTAATTGATAACCAGATTAAGGAAGATTATGTTAATAATTCTCGATTCTTTTCGACCTCGTGTCGTTTGGTGAATATGACGTTGAGATTGAATTCCGCTTTGGTATCGATAATAATGCGACCGTGTTAGCAATTTTCACAGCTCCCCATCCTCCATAGCCACATTTTACCACGTTGAATTGGACCACCTCCTTCCTCCCCTCTTCCCCGTCTGATAATTTCCCCCCCACGTCTTCCGTTGGTGCGATGGTTTATGACTTCGTACTTGTTCTGAGGGCATTGCGCCCGGAAGGAATTCACTTGTGGGCCACTCACACAATTCAAACGAGTGCCAAATCTGATACCTTTAATGTTTCCTGGAATAGAATACAAATAAGATACTTTAATACTGTTCGCAGCACCGAGAGGGTTGCTATATATCTTAAACAGTCAGCGTCTCCCCTGTCAAAGGGAATATGAAGGATAAAGTCGGTGATATATGTTGTTACATTGCACACACTACGACGATAGCCCGGTACACGCACAACCCATCTCTTCTCCTCCACTTGGCGGAAACCGTTATCGAGAAAAAAACCGTATATCTCCCCCGAAGTTCATGACGTCGTTAAACGAACTACTCCTGTAGCCGTCATTTTAGATTTTATTAGATGAATTACATTTTAATGGTTACATTATCTTAAAAATGCCTATACCTATACGCCAAAGTATATATTTTACGTGTATCACATTACATCTACATAACATTCCTAAGATGCCTTACTTTCATTCCGTCCATTATAATGGCGTTCGTCTTTTTGCAAGATGTTTTATCTACATACCCGTTTGTAGAAAGGAAAATATTTGGATAAACTAGTTTGTTTTTGCTTCATAAATTTGAGCATAAAATCTGATTCTCCGGGGTAAAATTTAACCTATTAACTGCAGAAAATAAAATCCTCCAGTCAAAATGGTGATTTGAAAGTAAATAATGTCGTGATGGAATATTTTTTTAATTTCTAGGGAAAATTATGTAACGACCGTTGGGTAGGATGGAAATACTGTCATGGAAAGGTTGGAACCATTGGTGAAAATAATGAACATTTTGGTAATCATTCTATTTAAATTACATATTTTTTAAGATATATACAAACCTTTACCTGGGTTCAGAGGGCAAGAAGTTTTTGTTAAAAATAAATATAAAAGGGAATATTAATCTGCGCATAATAATTGGACTTATCAAGTGAAAAATTATTTTTATAAATACTTAAAATGTAATTTGTAATCAATCTGCAGATCCATTTAGAAGTAATAGGTATGATTTCACTGTGTATTTTAATGAAATGAAATGACATTTCTTGTTGTACCAAGTGTTACGCATCAAAATCGCTCACTATAATAGCTGTTAACGGAAACAACAAGAAAACGTAAAAATAGATTGATATTAGCTCTCCTAAAATTAGACTTTTGCGAATAATCGCTAGTAGAAAACGTTGGAAAAAAAGCAATAGTCAGTTTTACAGAGAAGCTTTCGTTTTTCTTTTCGAGTCCTACGTGAAACTGTCACTTCTGGGCAGCTTTTCCTACCAGCATGCAAACGAGAGGTTGTTGACACACATGAAATAAGAGGGATCATCAATAGCACATAAATTATTCTATTGAATATTGAAATAAAATGTATAAATATTGGTTGTCGGTGCACAGGAAAGATACGTAAAATCACCGTTACCAATACCGAAGGATCCCAGCTGCAGGCACTTGTCTACCGGGGCGAGAAGATTCTTTACTTGAAATTCAAAAGAGATAAAAGAGACGGAATATCAGTAAAACTGCTTTTAAGGAAATAGCGTAAGCCATTTGGGGATTGGGACTGGTTTCTGTGACGATAGATCTAGATGCCGATAGCTGGTAGCATTAGTACTTAGGTCAGGTAACCTACCTACCATTAACCGGGTGTTGATTAGTTTTACAAGTACTAGTACCGTGTCCATATCAAGGATTATGTGTATTTCTCGTTAATATGTTCCGGCACTAGTGCTAATCCATAAAATGGCCAAATTTTGCAAATACATGAGCAGTTATCCGATCCGAAAAGTGAAAGTTTCAATAAAACTGTAATGAAATACGCCATTCAATGGCCAATGCCTCGATTTTTGCACAGTTTTTCAGTATCATCCACTGTACGTATATTCTCCGCATAAAGCGTGATGTTTTCATTACGAAGTATCAAAATCGGCATCATTATGTTATGCCTCAAAAAAATCGGTCCGAGTTTTTACAAACGAGCACCCTCTCGAATGGCAGAGGGAAGTTCTGAATCACTCAAGGCACCCTTAACAACTGTCTAAGTGGCAGAAGGCAAGAGGAAGGAAGGAGGTTTAACCCTCTTCGCAAGGCGTCCCTGCGATTAGCCACGCAAGCTCGCGGAAGAACTCCTCTGGAATTCTACCCTGCCATCTAGTGGAAAAGGCTCCGAAGTCGTTGAAAAAGAATTCAAGGAGAGGATAGAGAGGATTGAAGACGAAATGAGGGAAGGCGAGGGGAGGTGTAGGTGGTGCAGAACTTCTTCGTGGAAATTGGGAGGCGGTGAAGGGAGGGACGGGCAATGATTCGGAAAACAAAAAAAAGGATTCCGGAGAAAAATGGGATCCATCAGTCGCGAGGGAAGGTATCGACCGTGTCCTCGGAGGGGAGAGACAAAGAGGGATTGGCCCTTTTCGTTCTTGTGGGCCTCGGGGCGTAAAGCCCATGTTCACCAAGACGGGTAGCTAATTGAAAACTAATCACGCAATTCGATCAAGTTCAAAGCTTGTTCTTCTCCACACTTTGATAATTTATTTCATTATCTTTTGAAATAATGATAATGTGTGTCCCTAGTCTCATCAAACAACGGTGTGGCCTCGTTCACCCAAAATTCGTCGTGATATTTTGGGGTCCCACATGGCAACAGATTTTCTTTCCTTCATCTCCACCGATGTTATCCCGTCCACTATTACAGTTAAACGTCCTCATAGTCTTCTTTTTCATTTATTGCAAGAGTAATAACACATGCTTAGTGTATGAGACGTGAATTATTAGTAAAAAATACTTAATCAGTAGTTGGACCCCACGAAAGGGCTCGCTATTATCTTCTTAGTTATTATTTGGCTAAAATTATCGATCTGGAAAAAATACTCATATATTTTAAACATAATTTTCCATTTCTCATGTGTAAGTATGGACCTATGTGAATTATTGTATCACCAAATAATTCCACATTTAGATTACCTTTAAATCTTGCCTTAAGATTTGAACTGCAGTTATAGTATTACTTTTAAGTTAAGTTTTTAGTTAAGATTTGAATAAAACTGGCATTATTAGTCGTAGGAATTGAGTAGATCTAGATGTTAACCTTAAAGTTCCTTTTAATAGAGTTGACTATAGAAGTCTCAAATTTCCATCCATGAAATTCCATCTTAATGTGGACAGAATGAAAATTTTTAAGGAAATTAAAATATTTAACCGAGTAATTTTTTATATCTGAATTGGGTGTGTCTTAATATTTTAGACTCGAGTTTCCCTTGCTCAATAAGAACTTGGGAATTGTTGAACATATTCTCGGCGTCTTTTCGCAGATATATTTTTAGCATCAAATTAAATCGCATTTGTTAATGACAGTTTTGTTGAAAATAAAATTCTCTAACAATTGGGTTTAATAGCATTATTGCGGAGAGAACTTCATTTATCGGAATGCTCTTATAAAGTTTACGCTAAATTTGATTATTCATAATAATATTGATGCAATATTTGATAACGAAAGTCAAGCCTTCGAAACGACAACCATATTTGTGAATGCCCTTTCTTTATGTTTCTATGTTCATCTAATATCTAATAAATAGATATCATGCTTATGAAGAAATGGGCAAGGAAAATAATATTTTTATGGCAGTATAATGAAAGGATATTGATGATAAAGTTAGAGGAAGAACCTACGGATGCAGTGATAGTACAGGGGTGTATGCCGACGTTCTGCCATTCTGAAGAGGAACAAGAGGAAGTATACGAACAAATGGAAGAGCTTCTGGTAACAGTTAAAGGGAAGGAAAACCTCATAGTAATGGGAGATTGGAAGGCTCTGGTGGGTGAGGGGCGAGAGGGAAGTAGCGTGGGATACTTCGGATTGGGAAAACGAAACATCGCGGGAGAAAGATTGATAGAATTCTGCAACGAGAAGAAAATACACATGGAAGATGCCTGGAGACGAACCACAATACACCAAATTGACTACATCCTTGATTAATAGAATGGTTTCAGGCGTCACTTTGTGGAAGCGATCCGTATCGGAAAAGAAATACTTAGTCATTCCACATATATTTTATTAAACACGACCACGGTTTTGTCTTACAAATTTACGACGTACAACGAACTTATTTCACCTGATTATGGCTTGGTAAGTCGAAACCTTGGTCGTCTTCAATAAAATATATGTGGAATAAGTAAGTATTTCTTTTCCAATTTCACTACATCCTTGTCAGGAAGAGACACAAGAACCAAGTGAAGACGCGTAAGAGCTACCCCGGCACAGATATAAATAGAGATCACAACCTGGTGATCATGGACAGCAGACTATGGCACAAGAAGATGAAGAAAGGGGCACAACTACCCAAAATGAACACAAAGATACTGGAAGAAAAGGGCGTAAGAGAAAAGTTCACCACGGCCGTCGAAAGGCAATCAGAAGGATAAAATGAAAATACCAGCATTGATGGTCGATGGAAATAAATGAAGAATAAAATTACCAAAGCTGCAGATGAGGTCCTGGTGAGTAAGGTGGAAACAACTAAGAAGCAATGGATAAAAGCTCAAATAAAAGGTCTCATAGACGAAAGAAGAAAAAGAGGAATACAAGACATGAGAGTGAAGAAGACCTCTATAAACAGTTGTAGAACCAGGTAATACAAGAGTGCAAGAAGGCAAAGGAAAAATGGGTAGAAAGTTACTGCGAGAAAATTAATGACAACAGAAAAAAGGGAAATAGCGAGATGGCTTGTAAACTAGTGAAGAGGCAAAACGGGGAGAGAAAAACAAAATCGTAAAACATCCTAGCGGCAAAAAAAAATACTAATAGATTATGACGACATTGGGAATAGATGGAAAGAATACATTGAAGTACCATATCAAGCTTCCAAACCACTAGAAGATGGCTCAGTTTTAGATGAAAGCATGATAGGTAGAGACGATCGGGGTCCCCAGATATTAAGAAGCGAATTCGAGAGAGCCATGGCAGATCTGAGAAACAACAAGGCACCAGGAGTTGACAAAATAAACGGAGAAACAATCAAGGCACTCGGAGTGAAAGCGAAGTATGCCCTCTATAAAATAATCAAAGATAGCTACGAAAGCGGAAAGATATTAGAAGACTTTGAGAATGGTATAATGATCATGGTACCGAAGAAACCGAAAACAGATAAATGCGAAGAACACAGAACATTGAGTTTGGTGACTCAAGTATCAAAAATCCTCACTATGATCATTAGCCGAAGAATAGAATAAAGGATAGAAGATACCTCTAGGAACACCAATTCGGATTCAGGAAAAACCGAGGAGCAAGAGTGGTTTTTCTCAGCTTGAGGGTTTTTTCCGAAAAAATGAGACTTGTAAATAAGCCATAATATGTAGCATTCGTAGACTTGGAGAAGGCTTTCGACAACGTCTAATGGAAGCGCTTGGATTGCACTACGACGACAGAAGAATTATCCATAACCTCTACATGAATCAGGTTACAACAGTGCGAACGAAAATTGGAAAAAATAGGGGCAAAAATAAACAAAAGAGTAAGATGAGGATGCAACCTCTCGCCAACAATATTCAACGTATACCTGGAAGAGGCAATAAAAGAAACACAAGAATTGGGTATCAAAGGAATCAGAGTAAATGGATAAGAAATCAACATGCTCCGGTTTGCAGATGTATGTCAGTAGTGGCAGAACGCGAGATGACCCGCAACCAACTCTAAGTGCTATGGACCATGTACTGGGTGAATATACGAGTACATGAACATCGACAAGAAGACAACATAAGTCCTTGTGTGCGGAAAGGGGAACCTGAATGTAGACATCACAATACGAGGGGTGGAACTAGAACAATTGGAATCCTTCATATACCTGGGCACCAGCATAACATGGTATGGGAGAAGTTCGACCGACATCAAGCGTAGAACGTATTCATGAAGAAGAGACAATTACTATGTTCGAAGAACCTAAGGTGGTAAACAAGGAAGCAATTTGTCAAGACTTTCGTGTGGAGAATGGCGTTCTATGGTTCCAAGACTTGGAACAATGAGAAAGTGGACCAGCGAAGAATAGAAGCCTTTGAAACATGGTGCAGCAGGAGAATGCTGACGATGAAATGGACAAAGTAAGGAACGAGGAAGTATGTAGAAGAACAGAAGAGGATAGGACCATATGGAGAAATCTACGGCAAAGAAGGAATAGATGGATAGGACATATTTTGATCTATAATGGATAGATTAGGAATATAATAGAAGGAAAATTAGAAAGGAAGATTCAAAGAGACATGTACTTAAGACAAATTAAGGACATAAAACATAGAAGGCATCAAGGATTGAGGGAATTGACATTTAATAGAGTAGAATGGAAGAGTTGCCGAAAGCATAAACTTTCTGAAATATGTCCTTTTACGTGCTCTGTAGTTATATTTTTCTGTTCTATTGTGCTGTCCAAATATTATATTGCTCTCGTGAGTGCTTCTGCATCCGCGTATATAAATATACATATACCATTGTATATATATGTACATATATAGCGATAATATTTTAATAATTTATAGTTGTTAAATTAAAGTATTACCGCTTGTAGGTTTTTATTATAGTGCAGTGATAAGTAAGGTTTGTGGTTAGAAATATATTATTTTTCGTATTGAACTTTCATATTGATTGCTATATTTGAAGGAGCGTCGTGGTACTTAGTTACTACATTAGCACCAGAAGTCGAAAACTCCGTTATTTGTACCGGATAAAGCGGTCTTGTGCAGATGTCGTACGAGTATAATAATTTTTCCTCTCAGTATTCATCTAAAGTGAGGATTAAAATCCTTTATACGCGGAAAGCCTTTCTCCCGTGTCTGTACCTCACGCTCTCACAGACATTGAACTAATGAGGACAGCAGTGAGTCGTAAAATCTCGATCGTTTGACACCTCGAGAAGCAATTTATATGTTTATTGGTTCCATTCCATCCTTTATATCTCTTTTATTGCTGATTGTGTTTCATAAATATCCGCATATCGTTTTATTTTACTTTCGCCACATCGAGGGAACACTTTAAGGTTTTTAATATGGCCTATAACACGAAGAGCGTTATTCCGAGGGCTATTTCAGATTTTCGTTTTGTAATTGAGAGAAATCGTGGCGTCAGTAAAGATTTAGACGCGTGATTAATCTCTCTCACCTTTTTGATGCTTGTGTGAGGTTTTCAAACGGTTGTTCTTTTCGAATCGCACATGATATCATCCGCGAGCAATTAAAGGAGTGACTGTTCAGGTTTTCGGAAAAATGAAAAACTGTTAGACTCAATTAATTTTGTATTCTTACTACTTTTTTTTTAAGCATTAGTTGCTCAGTCAGCCAGTTCAGTGCGATAAATATGGGATGAGAATCAATATTAGTAAAACAAAGGTTATGCGATTTTCCAGAAAGAAAAAGGCTAAGCTAAATATTAAAATAGGCGGGGAAAAATAGAGCAGGTAGAACAGTTTACATATCTCGGAAGTGTTTGGGACCAACACGGTCAAAGTGGTAGGGACGTAAGGAGAAGAATTGCGCTAGGAAAGGAGGCTTTCTCAAGGAGGAGAGAGCTGATGACGGGGACGTTGAGTAGGGATGTTAAGGCAAGACTCGTAAAAACTCTGATATGGAGCGTAGCTATGTACGGCGCGGAAACGTGGTCGCTGAAGCAGGAGGATAGACGTAGATTGGAGGCTTTTGAAATGTGGGTGTGGAGAAGAATGGAGAAGGTGAAATGGACCGAAAGGAAAACAAATGAGGAAGTTCCAGGGATGGTGGGGGAGGAGAGGGGTTTGTTGAGAGAAATCCTATGGAGGCAGGAAAAATGGATGAAAGGCGTATTGAGCGGTAGTGGAATGTTGAAGAGGGTAATAGAGGGGAGAATGTTGGGCAAGCGAGGTAAGGGTAGGAACAGGATAGGGATGTTGGACGGGATGAAGAGAGGAAAGAAGTATACAGAGATGAAGAGGGACCTGATACAGATTAGTTTGCTAGGTGGGGAGTCACAAAATGTTTATTTGATAGTTGTGTCCATTCAAAAACCTACCTTAACCGGTAGATTACCTAATAATAATACTACTTTTTTAAGGTTGTTACTTAGAGTAGTTGAAAGGTTTAAGATATATAGACGTTTGAATTTAAAGGATGACGGCCTTGTTCCGTTTATGTTGTCTATTCCCTATAGGTAAATAGCTAAATTTAACGAATTTTCCGGAATTAAACATGATATCAGGACATCTTCCCAGTTTAATCCTATCTTCAAAAGTTCCTTCAGAATATTTTACGAGACGTTTCAAAATCGGAAATCTCCTTTTCAATTCTACTACATGGGAAATGGATTAGAATAATTTTCCACGGGTTAATAATGTTCGCTTTCAAAAACACCTGCTATTCCGAAAATAACGTTAATACCTCTTGGTACCCCACAAAGTCTTCCAAGCTCCATACGTACCCTGTGCATGAAGAAACTGCTCTTAAGCAAGTTTCCACTCAATTATTAAAGACCACCTAAGATGTTTCTGCGAAGTGAGGTAAATGTCCAATTATTAATTCGATGTGTGAGGTTCACAATATTTATGGCGTGAAGGTAAAAAAATAAACCGAGTTTTTTTAACCTTCCATATAGTTGGCAGTGTTAGAATCACGACAGGGTGCCAGAAATTAACAAATGTTATTACCGTATTATATAATCTACTCTTAATTTATTTTTCCTCAAACTTTTTAAGAAAATGAATTAAATTTTCAGCTTTAATATGAGCATACTCTTAAAGGACTATATTTTTTGGCAACGTCAATGTCCGTATTTGAGCCATTAGAAGAAATTTTGCAAAATCTCTTGTCTCTGCTTTTCCTCCAAAAATAAGGTGATGCCTCTGGAATATTATAAAAAAATTCTAAAGTTCTAATTTCGTATAGGAGTAACGTAGTCGTATTCTGGCCAAATCAATTGTACCCTGCAATATTATTAATCTTTATTTCCCTGATAATATATCTGTGATAGGGATCTTAGTTTTTCTTTACTAGTTTTAATTCTTCCTAATTTTAGATTCAATGCTGATTTTTCAAGTGGAATATTACCATGACCTTCAATAACTTTTAAGGTAACATCACTCCGTGTATGTACCCCACAAATGCGTATCCCAGTCTATTTTTTAAACAATATTATTTGACCAAGGAAACGGAAAGAATGCGTTTACTCTCAATTTCAATGTAAGTGAGTCCAGGTTTAAATTATGATAAACTATAAAATTATTCACTGCAGTAATTTTAATGAACAAAAAGTTATGAAAAATGTTCTTATTTGCAGTCGTATGGATAATTGATATTCGAGTATCTCATCAGCTTCTAAGTTGCAAAAAATTAAGGTTTAGGAAACATTCATTATACTGAAATAATTTTAGGTGCCTAAGTCAGAAAATTAAATCTTTCAAGAGACTTACTAACAATAGGCATTAAATAAATGTCACTACTTAGTTCCCAATTAGAAAGTAAGCTTTACGATCACATATTTTATGGCCCTACGAAATTTCGTTCACCTGGTCAGTTTCACAGTGATCCTGCTTGGTAGCCTATTTTTCTTCGTGATCGTTTGTTGCAGCGTGCTGGCGTATAAAACTTTTTATTCGCGATTTTACAGGTACATGCTCGGATTATTAACAAACTCGTTTGGGCCATCCGAATGTAAAATTTTCGCTACAATCTTATCAGTTTTTTTTACAAAATTGAATGTATCTCATGAAATTTACAAATTTTATCATTGAATAAAATACATTTTTAAATTTTACCCAATTTCCCAATCATTTAAAACACTCGAATAATTGTATTAGTTCATGTTTTCCTCATAAATTAAGGATTACGTATCCAAAAATGAAGTTTAATAATAATTAGACCAAATCCAACAGATCGTAGTCAAGAATCATTCCGCTAATGATTGTGTCGGTGGTGGTATTCATTATCCTCTGCAGGAATAGGTATGTAAATGTACACGTATGCCTTGAATTCGATTTAACAAGTTTATTGCGACGCAACTTTAATATCTATAAAGTCGGAAAAATCCGTATTCCATTCCTTCCTGTTAATCTCCGTTTCTCACACTAACGGCTGATTATTTCGTTGTGAACTCAGCCGGCAAAGACACACAAGAAATATAGCTGTACGGGAGTTTCATGATCCTATTCCTGTTATGCATTCGGAGCTTTAATTATCATGTCTAGTTCCTTGGAACCTCTAATTGGTAGAACCCATAAAGATTTCTCCGCCAGAAGTTATTGGTCTCTGTATAACTATCCACTTAAACGTTTTTGTCTTGGTACAACATTATATGTATTCCTTGCGTATTATACACTCCATCGAATATATGATTAATAATGGTTATGCTCCCAGTCGTCCTTGGCCATCCATATGGACGATAAACCACTGACTTTTGATTCCTCTGTAAACCTTTGCTGGAACTTTTGATCTTGATACAATTTGTTGGGTCGGATTATCCACTATGGTGGAATTTCCAATTCACGTTATGGTTAATGAATATGGGTAGATTAGCGGTAATTAAGGCATGTTCCGATCGCGAAAATGACCCCAGAGGCACTTTGTGACTTCCGAAGCCGGCTCACACACACTCTCCGACCCGAAGTGAAAGAGCGCTTCTCGAAAACGAATATGGCGGTTTAAAAATTTTCCATAATTGTTTCGCAGTTTCCCGCAGGAGTCCCTAGAGGCGCCATTGTCGGCTCCTTTGAAGTCTCCCCGGAGAGTTGGGAGGGAGCGAGGGAAGGAGGCGGAACGTAAAGAGATGGGGAGAGGGCACCTCTCTTTGTACCTCGGGGCCCCCAGAAATCTTATTCTCATCCTCAACGCCGACTCACGACCTGGGAAACACTCCCGCACTTCCCACCTCTCCCCTCCTAAGCCATCTTGAGGCAGCCTCAACGTCCCCCACCTCAATCTCCCCCTCAGTCGCTTTCCCCATCCCTCCGTCTCCCGCTCTCTCCCTCCGAATGGGGTCGGGACCACTTCCCCCTTGCCTAACCAAAGACGGGGATGGAGAGTTTTGTGGAAGGTGGGGTGGGTTGGAGGGCCATAAAACGAAACCGATAATGAGGATTTACGACAAGCATTACACAGTGCTGGAGAAGACGCGCTGACGGATTGGTCCACCGCGGAGAGGGAAAGAGTCGCCTTCGAAGGCGACTCCTCCCCCTATCCTCCATTTCATTCCGTTCCTCTCTCTCTATTCCAGCCGAACTTTCCCCCTCTCGGCGGCTTCCACTCAAGAATCTCGACCCCCCTACGAAAATCGCCTTGCGCATCATTTCCCCAACCCCTTCGTCCACCTCAAGCCGCCACCCGTCCCCTTTTCGAAAACAGATGTGAGAACGGGCGTGAGCATCAGGAAATTGTCGACGCTTGGACGTCGCTTTGTAAATGAACGACCTAAGTTCATATCGGATCACAAATTTGTGGCCCATCGCAGTGTTGCATGGCAAGGTTTTCTTGTACTTATGCATTTTCTTATTTGCATCCGCCGTCGACTACGCAGGAGTGATATCGATTCATGTGTTTGGCTAATATGAAACTTTAATTTTTATGTATTTCGCTGTTTTGCCAATGAAATGGGCATAATTATGGAGTGCATTGGATAAACTAGAAAGTGGAGGTATGGGTGATTTATCCGCAACGTGTACGTTGAATACTCAGGTGCAAGTTGCGGATGAGGAGACGGGATGGGATGTGCTGGGAAGAGAAGTAAGACAGGGGTAGTAAGACAGAAGACAGGGGTGTCCATTGTAACCTGTGCTGTTCAACGTACGATGATATGTGATGGGTGACAAGAGTTATGCGTCATTGTTGTTCGTTTAAGAGTGAATTCGAACTCCCACGATGACCTGTGGTGAACAATGAACTGTAGCTGAAAATTGATGGAAAAGTTCGTGAAAATCGTTTTTCGATCACTGAAATCTTTTTCCGCAGTTTAATAGGACTCTGTTGCATGGAAACACGACAGAAAAATGTTAGTTTACTACGTATCTTGTATAACGGAGGTTACTTTCTGGACAGACCTTTTGGCGGGAACTTCAGTTGCATTGTTCATTTTGACTCGCCATTGTAAACAAACGACAAGGGGCGGACCTTCCAAGCACAGCGGTTCGAGGCGTACTGACCTACTGTGTACGTCAATGCAGCGACCATTCGGCTCTCCCCACTAGTTCTCACGTTACACGGAAACGGAGGCTACTATCTGGATTACCCTAGTATATTTGGAGAAAGTGTAAAATAGGCAGGAAGAACTGGAATAGGAATGAAGAACTGGATGTGGGAATGAAAATTGGCGGACAATTCATAAAATCAATTAGGTTTGTCAATGGTGAAGCTTTTAAATTTCCAGTCAACCAAGGGGTTGCAAAAATTTCTGGGTGTTAAAATACGATGTCATAAACAATAGCAACTGGAATAGTGTGTGTATCACGGAAGTGTTTTAGACCAATATGTTCGAAGAAGTAGGAGCATCAAAAGGAGAATAACGTCCAGAAAAAAATCCACAAAGAGGAGGGTATTGATGACAGGTCCATCTAGTAATTATGTTCAGAAAAGGCTCGTTATGTCTTTGATATGCAGCGTGGATTCGTACGGGGCGGAAATATGGTTGTTGAAGCAAGACGATGGTCTTAGACTCTGAACTGTAAATAAGGAGAAGAACGGCCAATGTGAAATGGATGGAAAGGAAAACAAACGTGGAAGTGGTAGGCATGGTGGGGGTGAATGAATGATGGATTGGAGAAATCTGAAGTGGGTAAGGAAAGGTTACTGCAGAGCATTTTCACTGGAAATGTTATATTGAAGACTATTATAGAGGGGAGAATGTTATGCAAGCGAAGTAAAATGGAGAGGGATTTTGGACGGAATGAAGGGAGGGAGAAAGTATCCGAATTTGACGAATGGTTTTTTAGTGTCAGTTATCAGATTTTTTTTTCTAAGAGATGCAAATAAATGTATTTCTGCAAAGTTTGTGTCCACCCAAGACTTGCTTAAAAAGTTAAGACTGCCGAGTAATAGTGTGACCCCTGAAAACTCAGTTTAATGCATATTGGAGTTTCATATACATGATATTTAAAATAAAGGTAAACATCTTTGGATTAGCGCTATGCCACCAATTTCAACAAAATATTTAATGTTCATAGCATATTGCAGTCGGTCTAACGGAATATCGGTGCCTTCCACTTTTGTTAACAATAAAACTCGCCTTTGCATTTGCACTCAAAGTATACATCCAGTTTTTTTTTTTTAATGCTTGCCTCAACCCACCTCATTCGTGCATGAATTAATGCGACTTGATTGTATGAAGGGGTGATATTCTTCAATTTGATGCAGGAACACCTGGATAGGCTATCTGACCGGAATCTACCCCCACGCCATCTCGTCTCGATGGCCATAATTTCACGTGTTGTGGTTTGCATAAGTTTTCACCAGCGGTAAAATATGATCGGTTCGCCCAATTAAAATTCATAAAGCAATTAACACGAGAGAGCAAACAAAGTCCCACAACACAATGTCCCGTGTTGATCTTTCGGTTCCATTAAATATGTATTTATATTCTCTGTCGATCTCCTTCGGATAAGTGATCCTTTCTCACAGGAGTTTTGATCGTTCGTAATAAAAATTTCAATACGGAATGACTTCTACTTTCAAGAAATGGCTATTAAAGCAATTATTATTTCCAAAGTACAATCAAACTGAGCTATTTTAAATTAATTGGGTTATTCCTTAATTAATGGAGATGGTTAAAATTTATTTTGTTGGCTCTTAATTGGGATAGGATGTTTTTTAAAAAGATTCGATACATTCTCAAAACCGTTCACAGATCAGTCGGATGTATCGTATGTGGCTCCAACTATTGCCGATCAAAAATTGACTCTGAAAAGCCAATGGAAAATATGCTTCATTTTTTTTCTTAATTTATTCTTACTCGAACAAGGTGGTAGTGATTTTGACAAGCAAGGAAGGATTTGCGAGGATGACTAGAGAGATAAAACGAAGCGTTTTTGGAAACTAATTTGTGCTCTGTTCTCTTTTTGAATGCAGAAATTTATCGTTATCCATCAATTCCGTCACTAGGTGACAATACACAAAGCACTTGAGTCCCTCCAAAACTAAACGAGATAACTATTCCAGATATGTTGTCACACAAGTATTAAGATATTCGTTCATTTCGCCATTTTAATGCAGGGTTAGGAGTTAATTTACAATACCCATTTTTACTGAAATTATTCAGAGTAATTGGAATATCTAGCTTATGTATCTAGCTAGATCAATCCCAGCCGTACTCTAGAGTACGGCTGGGATTGATTCATCCCATAAGGTTCATGCGGCCGTTGTTACCGTTCCTTTTAATTCATAAATAGCTTAAATGATCTACTACTCACCTGAATACTTCTGCTAATCAGTATTACTTATTAATATATTTGAGCTACTACAGTGAATTTATGTTACAATATAATTATAGCGCACATTAAATGTATGGTTATGAATGATATTTCACAGATTATTATTACGAAATCTACCGGTTAAGGTAGGTTTTTGGATGGACACAACTATCAAATAAACAATTTGTAACTCCCCACCTAGCAACCTAATCTATATCAGGTCCCTTCATCTCTGTGTACTTCTTTCCTCCCTTCATCCCGTCCAACATCCCTATCCTGTTCCTGCCCTTACCTCGCTTGCCCAACATTCTCCCCTCTATTACCCTCTTCAACATTCCACTACCGCTCAATACGCCTTTCATCCATTTTTCCTGCCTCCATAGGATTTCTCTCAACAAACCCCTCTCCTCCCCCACCATCTCTAGTACTTCCTCATTTGTTTTCCTTTCGGTCCATTTCACCTTCTCCATTCTTCTCCACACCCACATTTCAAAAGACTCCAATCTACTTCTATCCTCCTGCTTCAGTGACCACGTTTCCGCGCCGTACATGGCTACGCTCCATATTAGAGTTTTTACGAGTCTTGTCTTAACATCCCTACTCAACGTCCCGTCATCAACTCCCTCCTCCTTGAGAAAGCCTCCTTGCCTAGCGCAATTCTTCTCCTTGCGTCCCTACTACTTTAACCGTATTGGTCCAAAACACTTCCGAGATAGGTAAACAGTTCTACCTGCTCTATTTTTTCCCCGCCTATTTTAATATTTAGCTTAGCCTTTTGTTTTACAGATATGGAGTTGAAATCGTGACTAATGAATGGCTAGAGGCAGTTTCGAATAAATGTTCGTTTAGTCTTTTATTCGTTTGTTACCGCGGCGGTCTAAGAGTCGTGTCTGCCGCGTGGACGCCTTAAGAGATGGACTTGCAGGAGCGGAAGGCATAAGCAAAGAAGGACCTGGTTACAAACGAGTGGGAGATGACAGCTGCGCAGTCAAAATAAACGCCATCGAAAGAGGAGTTTGATTTACGGGTCGGCAGATGATATTAGAAGAGAAGAAATATCCCATAATATGAACTAGATTAATTTTGAGCCGTGAGCACGTAGAATAAATCTGCAACACAGATGTTGTAAAAAAACATGTATTGAAATTAATACGAGAAGGACTTATAAATAGTGCTCTACACGAGTGACGTATTTCAGAGTGAAGCAGAAAAAGGTTAATTTTTGGGAGTCAACTAAATGACGTCCAAAGGCTGAACGAGGTCTTAGTATTTGCGGCAAGTATTTCTGCAAAGTTCGTGGTATATCTGTAATCGGTTTTCGTAGCATATTTTATTAACCATAAAAGATAAAAATATTTCAAGTTAACTGAGAATCATTGATGAATATTGATCATTAACAAATCTAGTCTGGTCGCCGCATAGTCCTTTATTTTCTGTGATATTGTTTCTTAAATACTCAGTGCCACTCAACAATTCGCCAAAGGTCTTTTCATCCAAGCCCTTCCTTACACCTCATTCAACCGTTAAAAGGATAAAAGGGAAGGGAACTATACTTTTTAAACAGTTTTGTTTCAGTTAATATAATTGATTCGGCTTTTACTAATCTTTTCTAAATTTCCCGACCTTTTAATGAAAACGATGACATTACAAATTTAATTTCCACGAGTCAGTAATTATAATAATTTAGCTAGTTGCTTCATGATGTTGGTTCATGAAAAAAATTGATTTTCTTTTGTGCCTAGAAGTACGGAAATTTTGATTGCGAAATTACAGGGTGCGTTTCAAAAGTAAGGCAATTGAATATCCCGCGCCGCTCAGATCAGTTGGAATGCAATCAGTATACTTGGAGTACTTGGGTGGAATGCTAAACTTTGCGGTAAAATTGGTCTCAGTACCCTCCAAGCTGTGAAACGGCAGGACGTTAGTTATTGTATGCCTCTGCGCACCGACCGAGTCAGGAAAGACCTACCGAGCGGGAATTTCAAGTGAACTTTTGCAAAGTATTGAAAATGAACCTGATTATTTGGACAGCCTCATCACTGCTGATGAAACCTGGGTTGTTGAATACGACCCAGAAACAAAACGCCAAAGCTCTGAGTGGCACACCGACCAGTCCCCCAAGCCCGAAAAAGCAAGACTGAGTAAATCAAAAGTGGAAACAATGCTCATCTTTTTCGATGGTAAAGGAGTGATCCATAAGGATCACTGTTCCTTAAGGACAGACAGTTAACGCTGCCTACTACGTGGAAAGACTCCGGAAAAGGGTTATCAGGACGAGAAAAGACATTTCCGCTACCTGGTAACTCCATCACGAAAACGCGCTACGAGTCCGAGACTTCCAGGCCGAACACCTGGTACCAACATTGCCCCCCTTATAGTCCTGACGTCGCCCCAGTGGACTCTCGTAAGTGTGGAGGCCCAAGAACAGTACTTTGAAGAGTATTAAGTGCTAGTGCATATATCTTCAATAAATTGCTTAAAAAAAATTAATTGCATAACTTTTGGAACGCACCCTATAAATTTACCAATAACATTGTCAGCTAATAGAATACGTATGAGTGTAGAAATTGTTAGAAAACCTGCGAACACAAATTTGGCAGAAAAAAAACCTTATCCAGTAAGGTATTCGTGGTGTTGTGCTGCTTCAGGTGTAAGCCAAGAGCAACAAAAAACACAGGAAATTTTACATTTCTCTTTGTGCCAATCCTGAAGTATATGATAATTTTTACTGAAAATATTTTTTTTATTTTAGTTCTTTGTTAATTTTACGTACATAACTCAAATATTTAATGCTGATTTGTTCGCTTAATCAATATATCAGACCACTGACGATCACCATATTGATGACTTGTCTTTGCTCGTTCATTAGTTGTTCTTATGAAGCACCAGCAAAATTTTCTATTCGGTTTACTCTTTTACAAAGAAATAGATATGAAGAAAAGGGATAGGAACACACATAACAGACGAACACAGAGGTTAGAGCATCCGCCCCGCAAGTGGAAGATCCGAAGTCCCGGTTAAGGAAATATCTTTACATTCGTGGTCTGCTTGATTCCGCCTTCCCCACCTCTCCTGTGTTCGTCTTTTATGTATGTTCCTATCCCCTTTCCTTATACCTTTTCCTTGAGAAAGAGTATTTTTTCGCCGAATGGCGGGATTTCGTGTTTGAATGTGTGTGTATATATATATATATATATATATATATATATATATATATATATATATATATATGTGTGTGTATATATATATATATATATATACACATTCAAACACGAAATCCCGCCATTCGGCGAAAAAATACTATATATATATATATATATATAGGTAGGTTTTTGGATGGACACAACTATCAAATAAACGATTTGTAACTCCCCACCTAGCAACCTAATCTATATCAGATCCCTCTTCATCTCTGTGTACTTCTTTCCTCCCTTCATCCCGTCCAACATCCTTATCCTGTTCCTGCCCTTTCCACGCTTGCCCAACATTCTCCCCTCTGTTACCTTCTTCAACATCCCACTATTGCCGCTCAATACGCCTTTCATCCATTTTTCCTGCCTCAATATATATATATATATAACACAGTAATCAACCCGAAGGTCGATTTAGTAGGTGATGGTAGAGCTCACCCATGTACCAAGCCCGACGGCGTGTGAATATTCACACATCAGGGTAGGGGGGCCAGTTCTTTCCCTGTGCCGGTTATGGTTTCCCAGGAAGATCTGGTACCCGAAAAATCAACTAGCTTGGGTGGAGCTGCAGGTGCCCAAAGTGCCTTGCCCGGGAATCGAACCCGGGACCCTCTGGTCAGTAGTCCAACGCTCTACCCACTAGACCACCGCGACCCACTATAATATATATATATATATATATATATATATATATACACTTTCCAGACGTCTTACATGTTGAAATGGTTCTTAAAAATGAAAACATTGTACAACAGCAAAAAAATGGTACAAAAAGGAACTTAAAAGGTAATCGGCTGAGCCTGAATGATATTTTTACTAATCTTCGATATGTTTATAATCCTAAATAAGACTCTGAAAATTGAAGGCTCTCACATTTCACGCTGTAATCGGAAGCCTAGGGAGCCTGTTAAGGAAAATATAAAAATACTCTCGAGATGCTTCGGGTGTGGCGGATTTTTTTTGTGTGCAGCAGGACGCGGGGGAGGATGACAGAATGGCGCACCACAGACAGAGCCCAATTAGTCGCTCTTGCATTGACTCCGGCAACCGCCCGGCGAGGTCGGAAAAAAAAGGGTGGAGGGTGAGCGAGGGTGGAGTGGGGTTGGCGGCTGATGAAAAAGAAACACAGGGAGCGAAGGATGGAGAGGAAAGATGCCATCACCATGGCGGTCTCCAAGGGGCCTTTCCCCCAACAATTGTCTCACGGTGAATTTACAAGACGGATGGGGTCGCGGCGGTGGTGGCTGAGTTGGTTTTCGGAGTGTGGGGCGGGGGCGAGGCAACTGGGTTCCGGGGGGCGTGCGACAACGAGTGAAGAGAGAGAGAGTGAGAGCGGGGTTCGTATGTTCCCCGGATATCAGACCCAAACCCACAGCCGCCACCATCCCCTTCCCTTTCCAGGTCAACCCCTTCCCCAACACCACCCACTCTCGTCCTCTCCCTAAAACCTACCTCCGATCCAAAAACCCCGAGGCGGCAGCCACTCACCCCCCCCCCCCCCCCCGAGAATCCCTTCCTCCCCTGAGCAAACAGAGCGAACGTCCGGACCCCCATAACTCTCCCGGCATCCCCTCCTCCTCATTCACCCCCCTCCCCACCGCCCGGGGGCGTCACCCCCCATCTAATCCGCTTTATGCTCTCCCTCCTCTTACCCACCGCCAACCCCGTAACGCCCCCTGTTGTTCCTGCCCCCTCCCCCTGGCGTTAGTCTTTCCCCGCTTCACGATTCTGATCCCCATTCCCTCGTCGATTCCCATTCCGTCCTCTCTAAAAGTTCCGGGGCAGAGCGCCACCCTCCGATCCGCTCTCCAGTCCCCACCCTCACCCTCCGGGGGGACGGAGAAGAGCCCCGCGCAGCAGCCTTCTGGGGGTATCTCCAGGCATCAATCTCCGACCGAGAGGGAGACTCTCCGACCCCGCCTGCCCCCACCGCCACCCCTTTTTCAGCTTCCGCCTTATCTCTCATTAGTAACCCCTAAGAAGTCGTGTAAATGGGAGCTAATTTGCACGGATCGGCCTCGCTTGCCATCGACTTCCTCGCGTCCCCTCCCACCACTTCCCAGGAATACCCCACTCGGCAACCTCCACCCCTCCCTCCTCATCTACCCCATCAAATCCCTCCCACGGATACTCTCTTTTGCTCCTCCCATCCCCTGCGCACTTAAGCAGATCATCAAAAAACTTGTTATTTTTAATTCCGATGGAGGAAAGTTTGACTTAGGTGGTGGGAGAATGAGAACGTTTTCCGGCCGCTACCTCTCTCTCTCTCTCCCTCTCTGGGCAGACCTGTGTGTATACGAATGTGAGTTGGTTCCTGGGAGATGTGGTTTTCTCTCTCTCTTTCTCTCTCTCTCTTTCTCTCTCTCTCTTTCTCTCTCTCTCTACCACTACCTCTCCCTCAGACTCTTAATTTCTCTCTCTCCCTTCTTCTTGCTGAGGAACTTGTGCTATTTTCGTTTCTGGATTTAAGGTTCTGTTGGGAGATTATCGACCAAGTTGCGGTCAACCCTCACAGTCCACGAGGATGTGATTTTGTGAAGATTTGGAATTCGGCGCGTGTTCTTATGAGTGAAGAGACTACTAGAGTGTAGCACTAAAGGGCTGTCTGAATGCGTATTTTCCAATGAAATAAGACCATTCTCACGATGTTTGGTGCGGGAACATTCCATTTTCCACTTGTCCGGGACTAACCGGTCGCCTGCCGATCGGGGAATCAAGCTTCGAGATGCCCGTAACCGAAAAACCCTTTAGTTTACATTCCGTATACTATCGACCACTCTTCGCAAATTCATACGAGAGAGGAAGTAGTTTCCCTTATCACGCCAACTCGTGGTAAAGAAGAAGCTCTCATGAACTGCTGCATACCAAATCGAAGACCCCACGATGCGTGTTCCTTCAAAAAAGTTATCCTACAGGATTTCAGTGAATGAGACTTTAATTTCTGGCCAGAGATTATCAGCATTTTATCGCAATAACTGAGTTCATTAACTTCATTAACATTTCATCAGTAGGAGATTTTTTTTAAACCGAGTGTTGATTTCATTGCATGACATATCTCAGTTGTTGTTGCAGGGTCTGTTTGCAAACTTAATTGTCTCATTGGAAAACTTTATGATATGGTTGAAACATATCACGCTTGTCTTTGTTCGGAATAATATTTACAGGTGAATGTTATCACCGTTACATAATTCAAAGTGTATACTCTTTTCATGCATCAGAATTTCCTGATGGCCTAACATGATCTCCAGGATTATCAAATTGTCATGCATACTGTGAATCAACATCGCACATGAGCCTTTTCGGGTATGTCATAGCCAGAAACAAATGCTAATAATTTTAAAACATTTAATTAATATTTTTCTTCAAAGTAAAAACCTCTGCTAGACCATTCCATTTTGGTACTATGAAATATTGTGAATCCCTTCATGAGGGCTTTACTAAATTACGTAAATTACGTAAATACATATCGTGTGTGTTCATCCTCATGCGTGATTGGAACTTTGTAGGAAGAATAATCCAAACATGAAATTCTGTGTTCAATCGGCATAAAAAACCTAGTTCATTAAAAATTTTAAATAAAATAAAAACTGCTAACGCACTGGATAAAAGCGTCTACCAAAAATTTACACTCCCTTTGATCATTTACCTATTTATCGATTTTTCTGTGTAAAGTTTTGAGTTTGAATTATCACTACCTTTAAAAATGAATTTAAAATACTTTTTCTACGATACCATGTCTCTGCTATTCCTTAAACTTAATTGTTTTGAAATATATTAACCCATTCGATTTTTTATGCGAAGGTGAAGAACTTCCCTAGATCTTTTTCCCAGCAAGTGAATATTTAATTGTTTGTCTCGAAAATACCACATACACAAATATGAAATACATTCCTCAACATAAATACGAACATTCCTGCCGAAATATGTAAAATATTCCTCAACATAAACACGAACACGAGTCACGATGCGGTACACATTTCATGATGGATTGCGGAAGCGTTTTAATTTGAATGTGTGGGTTTTGCAAGTAAGGTAAAATATTTTTGTTTTCATTGTTCTGTAAGCTAGGATGTGTCGGGACTTCAACTCAATCTTCATGATAGAAGCAAAGCAGATTCCACGGACCACGTTCTGATCGTTTGTGGTGATCATATTTTGAATTCGTTTCTCTGAATAGAAGTGCAATCACTTATTCTTGCAAATTTTAGAATAGAAAATATTTTAATGAATCCTTCATGGTGCGGTTGTATTTAGACAAATAGATATTGATAATTGATTTATATAAATTATTAGGGCAGACTGACTTTCAGGCAGCCTGACCCGAAAAAAGCCTCAGAGAAGGCCGAAAGCCCAATCAATCTACAATGAGAGTGTCATTTTACGTGAATTATTTTATTTTTTGTTCAGATGTGCCGTTCAAATATTATATTGATCTCATGAGTGCTTCCATATCATCGATATATGTATATTTGTAGAAGCACTCACGAGATTTATACTCGTGTATGTGTGCGTAAAAAATCAAATAAAATACAAACACAGGAAACGTGGGGAAGGTGAATTTGAGCAGATCACAAATGGAGACATATTTCCTTATCCAGAAATATTTTTACATTTGTGATCTGTTCAAATTCACCTTCCCCACCTTTCCTGTGTTTGTCTTTTATGTGTTTTTCTATCCCCTTACCTTATATCTATTTCTATGTGTGAAGTAATATTTCTTCGCCGTATGGCGGGTTTTCGTGTTTGAATGCATATATATATATATATATATATATATATATATATATATATATATATATATATATATATATATATACACACACACACACACACATATGGGAGGCTGGATGTGTCTATGTTGGCTAGCTCGGGTAGGGAAAATTTCATCAGTCCAAAACTGATTAGAACATTTTGCTGGTGCTTCATAGGATTAATAATGGACGAGGAAAAAAATTCACCCTTGAGGAATGAAGTTCGTTAGAGATCTGATACATTATATTAAGGGAACGAGTCAGTATTAAATATTTGAGTGATGAAAGTAAAATAAAAAAAGGTAATCAGGAATTCAAACAAAAAAATAACTGCGATATTTATTTGCAATACATGTCAGTTTTGCATATCATTCATGGGCATCAATCGATTAACCGTTAGAGATTGTTAATGTTGTCTTAGGAATGACGCAGAGGATGTCATGTACCTGAAGTATGGTAGGTTAGATTGTCCATCTTAATGCGTCTGAATTCTATTTTTGTGCATGATAATACAGAATCGTGCCAATTTCACCAGCAGTATTCCTGTGCGAGCATAATAAGGAACTCACAGTTCTTATCCAACAAAATAATACCCATCTTCTCCGTTTTGCTTCAAAGTTTTATTTCCGTGGCTATTAATAATTTTCAACTTAAGAGAGCTTCTCAGAGAAGCCTGTCTTTCAATTCCAATCGGCTAGATTAATAGGACTCGCGAGAACACAGCTGAGTTGGACTTATTTTCTACAAAGTATACTTGGTTGCAGACGAGATTTATTGCCCAGCGAATGCACCTGGTGTATCCAGCAAGTAGGGACTGAACTGTTGGGCGTCTGATAAATTCAAACAATCCGGCCAAACGCATTCCGTCCTAATTGGCGCCGAAATTGAATCGTGCCTGACAATGAGAGGGCTTACAGAGAAAGCCTCTCTTCTATGCCTATTTATCCCCACCTCCCGTTCCCTTGTATCCCATCCCATCCGTTCCCCCGGGCATCCGCGGCACGCTCCCCCGGTCTCCGCCTCCACAATCCTCCCCGCGAACTCCTCCACGTTTGGAGGCCTCCAAGGCCCTCGAATGCGGGAGGCGAGAGTATTCGTCGGCTTCAGAAAAAGACACCCCATGGCGGGGGGGGGGGGGTAGAAGGAAAAGAGGCGGTGGGAGATGGAGGGAGGAGAGGACCCAGTGTCGGGTGCTTTCTCTTTGATCTACGGTCCATGCCTTTCTCATGGAAGAGACAGTTGTTCCGGGGTGAAACAGTGGTCTGAGAGTAGTTGAACACGTCGCGATGCATGCGACCGGCTCGTTTCTTCCCTCCTCCCCGCGCCCTGACTCCTCTCCCCCCCGCGTCCTCCTCCCACCACATCTCGCCCCCTCTCTCTTCGTCACCTTTGCTCCATCATCGTCGGTGTCTCATCTCTAATCCGTCGTGGCTCCCCGGGTATCATTCCAAGTGGCTGTCAAGGGACCCGGTTCGGGAGAGCGGAGAGAGGAAACGTGAATAGGGTTTATTTCTCAAACACATTAACCGAAACGGTTTCAAAAAGGGTTCCTCTTCATTCCGGCTTTCATCTTTTTCACCCTTCGTATCAGCTACAGCGGCGACTCTTAGTCTTGTAAAGAGACCGGAGGTGGTGATAATGAGACAGGATCAAATATAATTAACTGATAATAAGACACTTGGCTTTAGTCTCGTGCCAAATGTTATGCACATTCAAATGTCTCGATCCGATGTGCTTGGAGATCTTCAAAGACGAAACGTAAGATGAAATTGTGCCCGCTGTGTGTATAAGGATGTTATTAAAAGAATTTTCCACAATTCTGCGAACTAAATTCTACATTAAAATCAATCCTATTTAATTTGTGCCCCATTCAGATTGAGCGTGTGTCTGATTTCTTTGTTTCCCTTTCAAACTACTCTGTTTAATCGTAATATCATGGGAATAAATTTATTTACACAAGGATATGATTTTCAAACTGAGCGTAATGAAGTACTGCCTAATTGCTTTTGCGAACGATGCATTTTGAGTTATTGAATGAGATATCGGAGATATGATAGATAAATGAGAAGAACGGAGAGAAAATGTTGATATTTGATGTGCAAATAAATATTTAAATAATGATCCAGTATAATGGCACATCGTTTTAAAATTATCTATCTAAAAGCTTCTACCGTAACGTCTTATAATTTTTCTCAAATTATATTTTCTTTGGAAAGAAAACCATGAGCCAATAAAGATTGGCCACTAACGCAACGGTGGTTGCATCGTAAAATTTTAATCTGAAGTCGTAAAATGTTTCACCATAGTAGGTTTTATTAATAGTAAAAATGATGAGATACCGTTACCAAAGACGGAATACTTGAATGCATTTTTCACCATTCGTTCAAAAGTTATTAAGAGACTTTAATTCGTTAGAATCAAGTGATCATAAGGAGACACGGATATACTCGTGGCAGTTCGAGACGCTTCCCCATCTTTAAATTATATGCGGTCTCTCGTCCTCATTAGAAGAAGAACTGATTTGTCCGGAATAATCAAGGCATGTATGGTTTAATGTACCATAATTCCTCTCTCGAATTAAGGATTTGCTTTTTGGTATATTTATCATGTATAATTCTAATTCGTAGAGGTTTGTTTCGGAAAGCAAAAGCAGTTGTGACGGAGAATATTAATAGCGCAAAGCTGAATGCGTTACCCTCTCGAGATACCAAAAGTAGTCCAAAGAACAGCAGTCATGGTTTGACAGGAAAAACCAGTCGCCATTATTCCAAATCTGTGGCTCAACAGTGTTATATCTACTGCATAACCTAGCTCTTTCTCCAATCCATACAATGACCACCATTTTATGGCTTTGAATATACATATAACGTGTTCTGAATTACGGGATAAGTTTAATAATTTTCCGCTTCGTTTGTTGTCATGTTCGCTGTTTAATGGCACAATAGATAATGTATCAAGTTTCACATTTAAATAACCGTTCCCATTTACATCATGCCAAATTATCAAAGCTAGGTCATCATTATACATGGTTGTTTTTGAACGGTTGTTGAAGACTATTAGAGATCTTTATGGACTTTAAAAACGCTTTTGCGCAATAAATAAAATGTCGTGACTTTTATTTAAATGAATGTGCTAACTATTTATTTTGCCATTTTTCAGGCTGTCAACATGTTAGAGCTTGTGATTTTAGTAAGAAATATAATGAGAAGCCAAAGTAATCACACCATCATTATGCCAGTTCCTGAATTGGTTTTGTGGAACCCTTTACGTATGTCTTCTTCCAACATTTTCACTCTCACGTAGTGATGGTTTTTGGCATTCATAATAATCAGCTGTCTTTAAACCCCTCTTATAGTTGCTCACATTACGATCTCTAGTAGTAATACAGCTGCTACCATAAAATTACCTTAAATAACTCGAAGGTCGAATTAATAGGCTATAATATTATTCCTGTTCCTATAGTTTGTTAGCAGTACGCTCTTCAATTGTAATCAAGTTGAGAAATGGTTAATGATGAGGGATTGTTGTTGCTTACGTAAATAAAACTCGGAGTTTCCCAGCTAAACTCCATGTTTTCTTAAGTTCTGGAATCGGGTCAAAAATTTTTGTTTTAACTTGAGTCATTATCTATTTTTAAAATCACCTTATTAAAGCTCCTACACCGCTCTCCAACCTTAATGATTGTGAGTTGTGCAAAAATGATCCGTATGCTATAAATATTCTTTTTCTGTATTCAAAATGACTTCACAACATCTTCCAAAATAACATTTTGACCATCTTCTGACCTATCAATGAATATCAATGACAGACATATTAGGAAGAACCTGTACTTTTTACTTTCCAACGCACCTCTGTCAGCAAGTTTGATTTTATCCTGGTACAGCAAATTGAATTTCTTCTACAAAATAACATAAAAGTATGTCGAAAAAAGCATGAAAGATTTTGTTTATTTAGGGAAATCTATTTCTTTCATCTTTCAAATTTTCTGTCAGAACACGTCCTGGTTTCGAAAAAATACCGCCATCATCAGATGATGTTATCCCAACTCGAGGACGACCAAGATAATTGAGTGTTGTTATACGCTGCATAAAATAACTCAACATCTTTAATTGATATTTTATAAAGATATGGCCTTCTCAGTAAGTTATATAGAAATTATATCATAAATAAATTCCACCTGCCAAGTTTTATACGTCTTGTCAATCGTCAAAAAAGACTTTTTTCACTTTTTTAGACGCCACTCGGCTACCTTAATTGTGTGAAAGTAGTTTTTATTACTGGTAGAAATTTCTAAATTTATTTAATATTTAGTATTTTAGTACCATCCAAGCCACCGCTATGGTGTGTGGCAGAGGATGTAAATTTTTGTACTTTTTCGTACCCTGCAAGCCACCGCCAGGACGTGCGGCAGGGGCTGAATACACACCACACTAATTTTGACTAGAGAGTTATTACGCCTACCGCTGTCAAACAATGTTTTTCTGATCCCTTATCGTTCGTGTAAAAAATGGCATCTTAAACCTACCTGTTCTGCACTTAATCTCTCTAATTTATTGACATGATCTCTCCTACCGTAATACGATCGGGGTGATAATACATATTCAACATCACTGCTAAAGAGACATCCTTCCAATTTATGAAGGAGATTTAATCTGTGATCTAACCTTCGCTCCATTAAGGATTCCCAGCCTACCTCCTCTGATATTTTGGATACGCTTATAAGATTACAATAACAACGTTTTACAAATCTAGCTCCTCTACGCTGCACGCGATCCGATTCGGCAGTCAATCCAATTTCGTGAGGATCCCATATGCAAGCAGCATTTTGTAAATGCATAATGTATATAATTGATGCTAAGGTAAACCTGATTCAAAATGAAATATCTCAGAAATGGATCACAAAAGATTAATTCTATATCCTTCTTTCGGAATGTTTTTTTATAATTTTCTTATTCTTTATTAACATACAAACGTATGGTTTTCAGGGTACTAAAATGTCAAGTAATACACACCAAATTAATTTTGTCCCGAATGTGTACCTTCCCAGGTCGAATAGTGTTATCCTGATCCCTTATCATTCGTGGAACAAATGACATCTTAAATCTTTCCGTTCTGCACTTAATCTCTCTATTTTAATTGACATGATCTCTCCTAACAAAGTACGATTTGGGTAATAATACATTTTCCCCAACATTGTAAAAGAGACATCCTTACAATTTATGCAAAAGATTTAATCAGTAATTCAACCTTCGCTCCGTGAGTGAATCTCAACCAGCCTTTAATTTTGTATACGCTCCTGAGTTAATTTTCTGTTAATATCCAACCTAAGAGTTGTAACACAGTGTAAAGGAATGCAGATCATATATTTCTGTTCAATACAGCTGTTAGTGTCACCTTAGATATATAGAAATATTTACATAGGAGGTGAATGAAATGATGATTATGACTCGTTAAATGTTTTAGAAATTTTCAAGCTTTGTTTTAATTACACAGAATCTCTACCTTTACTCTTTCAGAAAATCCCACTTCGTTTTTAGATTGACTCTTTCAACATTGGAAAGCCTGGTGGTCAGCAATGCTTCCTGTCGAGGAAAAGCTGAAAATAGTAAACCTGAATCTACCAAGACTGTCTGCTATAATCAGCTTTTAGCTCACACTTTCAACGAGTGCGCATCGAGGCATCGAAGCAAGACCAGTTTCGAAAGTAAGTTGACTTTTTAAACACATTTCTGTTGCTCATCGCTTCTTCTAGTACTGTGAACGCTTAAAACATTGTCACTCGATAAAGCTAAATTTTAATGCATACTTGTGCATTAAGATAACGAGAAAAATAATTTAAAATCAACGCATCTTAAAGCAAATGGGAATCTTATTGGATTGACACATATAACAGAAAATGGGTGCTGAAATACTATTTTACTCGCCCGAGATTGCTTCTCATTTGTTGGTCGGGATATTGACCAGTTACACGTGCGGATGTACCATCTCGGCTTAGGCTTATCAAGATCTGCTCTGTATGGTGCCTGATATTGCAATGGAAAATTACAGTAATCAATTTAACTCATGCTACCTCTGTTGAATCGTGTTAGCTTTCAAATATTTAATTGTCAGCTTTGCTTCATCTAACTATTGATCTCGGAGTTATCCTATCGCTCTGTACTCTGATTTATCATTAAATACAGTTGGTTACCGGAATATTTTGGCCCTTAAAAATTATCATTGAGGAATTAATGGAGATGTACCAGGTAGACATATTAACAGATATTAAAAAAGAATGGTTTTCTCCCATATTCTGAATAAATTACGGCAGAGGCACTACAGCTAAAATGGAGGAATTTCCATGAATGAAACACGGGTTTATACCGGTCTGTATAAACCCGTGTTTCATGCAGGTCTGTTTATACAGGCCTGTATGTCCTAAACTTTTAATTAATTTATTGTGAATTTCAGTCTAAAGTCTAAGATTGACTCACTTAAATCATGTAAATAAGAATCAGTTTCATTCTTGAAATCATCCGCGAGAATCTGTCCCCGATAAATGCTCATTTACTTTCAGACAGATTTGATAATTTGAATACCCATTTTGGTTGAATGAATGGATTCTCTGCTTTAATTATAGATTAAATTTGTTCGAGTATTTACTTTTGGAGATTTTTATTTCATTCGAACATCTTTTTATATTCCGGAGTCGTTAGCTTTTCAATTACGAGATCATTATTGTATTCATAATTACGATCAACTCGGAAACTCGGTATTGCTGTTGGTTTCCGAGGAAAGAAGTTATCCTGGAAGCGTGTGAAAAACGTGCATTCAGCGTAGGGACTCTAGCTCTTTTTTCTTTCCTACCATATTTTCCCACTAGTATCTCGTAACCAATAAATATGCATCGGTTTCGGAGATATGAAGGCCTCACCTAGGACTTAAAGCTGTGGTTTTTTGATTAGTGGTCGAACTCTAAGCACCAGATCACCACGCCTAATAAAAAAGTGGCATTGCTTAGTAGATTTTTGGATCTTTAGAAAAAGCATTCTTTGATAAGTAAGTGATACATTCTTGGATTGTTATTCCTTTTTCTATTTTTGAATTGACAAGTTTTAATTTGAGTTAAGTTGACCGTTTAACATTTCATTTCAACACGAAAATAATGCGATCATTACATTTCAGTTTAAAGAAAAGATTTCATTAAATGAATAGGCGAACGTTCAAGTGGCGTAACTAACCCAGTGAGTAGTTTCAGCGCATTTCGCACGTCCCGCCTTGAGCAAGAACCGTGTGGGCACACTAAGGGAGAAGAGGCAACGCCTGGTGTCGTCTCATTTGCGAGGGGAGAAATGCGGACGGAAGCGGTTTTCTTCCCCTCCTCCTCGTGATAGATTCAGCATGTGAGCGGGCGCCTCCCCGGCAAGTCTGTTCGAGGCGCCGAGGGAGGAGGGTTGTTTGGCGGCGGTGTGGGTCGTACGCTGGCGGCCGACGACGCCGAGGAGGGCGGAGAGGGATAGGATGGCGGTGCGGAAAGGTCCGTCGTCGACACGGCGGCCAAGCGACTCCCCACCGCCGCCGTCGCCGCCAGGCGAGAGTTTCACGGTCACGTCCTCCTACCTCCCGCCGTTGCTTTTTTTCCTCATACAGAATGCCTACTCGTCTTTATTAGCAGGCCATTGGTCGGCGTACTAGTCCGCCATCTGTGCTCTCGTGCGCCCGTCCAAACTGCTGGTCGTAAGGGGAAAGTCAGTCGCTCAACGAATTTTAAAGGGAGTAAAACTCTCGTGCGATTTTCTCGTTCGCATCCTTGTCAGAACAATATCCATTTCCCATGTAGACCGACTGACCGTCATGTGCGCGTTATGTGTTTGAGTCATAAATTTTTTTCCAAGCGCCAATCGTGAAAGCCTAGCCTGCGCTCAAGAATCTTCGGATGTTTAAAATTTTAACGACCCATATTCAACATTTTTGATGCTCCGCATTTAATTTATGAATTTCAATGCTGTCCGAAAACCTCTAAAGAAATAAGGACCTGCTATGTTGTTCTGTCAAAATAGTTAAGATGTAGAAATATATAAATAAATATAATAACTGTAAAATGACACATCGAGAAATATCCTTCTGCACTAAAGGAATCCATTTTCGGTCTTAAATCGATTATTCTCGATTTAAGATCGGAAAGTAAGACGACGAGAAAAGTTAAGTTTATTTTTACATTGCATTTATTGCTGTCTTTGTAGTGATATTCAATTAGATGCTTTGTGAAATCCACATCTTAAGTTTTCGGTTAAAAATAAATTGAGTCTTTTTTTCGCACGTTTGAATTGATAAATAACGTAGAATAATACGAATTAGTTGATTATTCTTTGAGGAATTCCTGATGGTGTTTGAAGATGAGAGCCTTTTTATCGTTATTTACTATAATAGTCCATTGCCTGATTTCCGTTGCGTTTATTGTGGGAAAAACAGTCAATCGTTAAATGGAAAACTTTTGCTTTGTGAGGAGGTATCTTAAGCTGTGACTGTCTTCGTTCAAGCGGATGCTTTCCGAAAACTTTTCTACCCATAGTCCTCCTCTTTGAGCTCCCGTCCCGTGAGCTATCCTCCTTCATGCTCCATTTAATTCGGTTCCTGTTCCCATCCTTTGAAGATAAACCGCCGACTACTGGCGCCACTTGAAGCGAATTTGTTATCTGCGAGCCTTGTAAGATTAATTTCAATGCTCCACGGAAGCTGTCTTCGGCGTAAGTCTGTCCTCGAAAAATTGCTCGACGACATAAATCAAAAGAGTTCGAGGGAATTTATGGTGCAGGGAATTCACACGGAAAATACAGCTGACTTTAAGAAACAGCTTCTTCTCAGAAAATATGGCATTTAATTTATGACATTCCGACAAAAATTATTCACTTAAAGGAAATTATTGCTATTCTAACTTGACTCATTTAAAACATAAAAGATAACTATGCTAATTCTTCTATTAAATATTCATATTTAATTAAAAATTACTGTTTTACGCCAGAATATTTTAAACTAATGCCTCATTAGTACCGTTAACTGAAAGATGAAAATCTTAACGCTTGAAATTGAAACGTTTGAAGTGCCCTCTACATTGACATTTAAGGCTTTATTAAACTTATATGATCGACATTTGAGAGATTACATATGGCTGGAATATAATAAAGTCTAATTAAATTTATAAACATTTGACTTATTTAATGATTCTTATTTTTATTTCACCGATTAAGACAATAATCTCGTGATATCGACTTTGGTTAAATTTTCAAAAGAGTTTGCCAATTCCTTTCCTCCATATCTTTTTTTGAGTAGTTAATTCGTTTGGAATTTGGCGGTAATCAAATATGGTTCATTTAGCTTTTTTAAGTAAAATGGAATTTCAAGTTAAATTTTTCAAGGCAAAACTTTCTAGGAATAAATATTCTATTTATTTGACTGAGTAATTAACAGTGTTTGTTAATAGTTTTTCGTGCAGGTATTAGAATCCTAGGGAAGGAGGTTTATTCATCCTGGCATTAATCATAGATGCCGGATCACTCTAGGCTATAGCTCTCAATATTTCTTCTTTGTTAATAGCGATATCTCAATAAATATTGCATTTATGTCAATTAGATTTCAAAATATTGAAATAAACACACACTGTTAAGTCGTTCCTATTACATTATAAGCTCCCACAATCATTATTATCTCTGGGTTTTCATGCAGGATAAAAGCGGAAGTTATTAAATTATGCCATAATTTTCTTAGCGAAGGGCACGTGTAGGGCACATTTATTTTTTCAATCACGTCTAAAGTGATGACTTGAGTGGAGACCCAAAATAATAAAACTTAAAATCTCCTTTCGCATAACGACGATATTTATTGCGCGCTTCGTGGATGTCGGTTCCTTTATTTTCACTGACGAACTGTAATTCATTTCGTCCCACGCTATCAGTAACATTCATATCCTTGAAGAGTTTATTTAGCAACGATCACTATGAACCTACGACCGTGAAAGTGTTATTATTTGGGGGGTTTATATATCTCCGAAAAAAAAATATATATATCCTTAAACTTCTGCCTTGGCACGGGCAGGAACGCTTATAAACACTTCACTTAGCCAATTAAACATCGCGACCAATTCATTTCCCCGAGCAACGTGGGCGTATCGGTGTTTTGACAAGCCGGAGTGCGTAAGAACCGAAGAAAGATTTCTTGTTTACACACCATGAAGGGGGAGAAAAAAAGAGGCAAAACGAGTAGCCCTCTACGAATTCTAACTAAATGCCAGCTCGATCTCGAACCCTTTGGGGAAGTGGAAAGAGGAAAAAAAAATGTCGACTTTTTTTTAGATTGGGGGATTTCAGAAATAGATGTTTATTTTTGAAGTCCCTTTTCCTCCTTAAACCTTCGAGAGCTTTCACATTCTCGACTATCTTCATCTCCTGTCTTCCTCCGTCCACTTCGAAACTCCTTTTCCTCGCCACCCACCTAGAAAACTCCCCTCCCGCTCTGAAACCCCTCTGCCTCCTCCATCCCTCCCACTTCCCTATTATACGTATATTTAATATAACACTCCCCCTATCTCATCAAGCTCTCCCACAGAAGTGTGCGTCCGGGAGGAGGGAAGTGTGAAGAGGAGGAAGGAGGCCAACTTCCGAGGGAAAATTTTTTCGTTCGTCCAATATCGAATCCCAGAGAGTGCTGCACCTGCCCATTAAATGACTATCCATATTCAGGGTGGACTTTCAAGGGGTATTAGGAGAGTTTGTCCCACTATCAAGTTGCCCGCTATCCCAATAACGCGGGGTCATCAGGTTTCCCACGGGGTTAAACCCCAAAATATAGCGGATCCGTGCCATGTCTTGCAACATTGGGTTATAAGACGAGTGCTAGCCAATTGGATGATCGTATTAATCCCATGAATTGGAGGCAGTAGGAATTATAACCCGAAGCACGTTGCATGTAAGCTGATATAAACTATTTCATTAACTCTTAATGTGACATGCTATCTCATCCATTGATTTTAATAGCGCATATTGAAATCTGAATTCGTACGTGCATTATCAGCTCTTATTAACTATAATGAAAGGAAAATTTGTCCTTTTTGCCGTTTTATTTCCATTAATCTGTTTACAATGACGTGAGCAATATTATCAAGGTACTAAGTTTTTGGTCAAGGTGGAACGTAAGTATTCCCCTTCATATAATTTACACTTTCAAGGCTTCACTCCGTGGAATTGTTTGATGTCCATATTATTATTATTAGGTAATCTACCGTTTAAGGTAGGTTTTTAGATGGACACAACTATCAAATAAACATTTTGTGACTCCCCACCTAGCAAACTAATCTATATCAGATCCCTCTTTATCTCGGTGTACTTCTTTCCTCCCTTCATCCCGTCCAACATCCCTATCCTGTTCCTGCCCTTTCCTCGCTTGCCCAAAATTCTCCTCTCTATTACCTTCTTCAACATTCCACTACCGCTCAATACGCCTTTCATCCATTTTTCCTGCCTCCATAGGATTTCTCTCAACAAACCCCTCTCCTCACCCACCATCTCTAGTACTTCCTCATTTGTTTTCATTTCGATCCATTCATCTCCATTCTTATCCATTCTTCTCCATTCTTCTCCACAACCATATTTCAAAAGCCTCCAATCTCCGTTTATCCTCCAATTTCAATGACCACACTTCCGCGCCGTACATAGCTACGCTCCATATCAGAGTTTTTACGAGTCTTGTCTTAACATCCCTACTCAACGTCCCCGTCATCAACTCCCTCCTCCATGAGAAAGCCTCCTTGCCTAGCGCAATTCTTCTCCTTACGTCCCTACCACTTTGACCGTATTGGTCCAAAACACTTCCGAGATATGTAAACTGCTCTACCTGCTCTATTTTTTCCCCGCCTATTTTAATATTTAGCTTAGCCTTTTTCTTTCTGGAAAATCGCATAACCTTTGTTTTATTAATATTTATTCTCATCCCATATTTATCGCACAGAACCTCCAATTCACTCAGCAATGCTTGCAACCCTTTGGCTGACTGAGCAACTAAATCCATATGTAAAGAGAATTTTACTTAATAAGAGTGTTAAAAAAATATCAAGTCTATGGAAAGTTACAAACTTTTTTAATATGGATATTATCCTTCGTGTTTAACTAATCCGTTTCCTTATGTAATGTTCATTTCACGTGGTAGTATATTAATAATTAAAACTTCACTTTTCTTAAATGTGTAGTGTCAAGAATGTTCACGCTGCTTTTTGACGTTCATTTAGGCCTTTCCAATCGCGACTCCTTTCCTTGTTGACATTTTTTCACCCTCGCTCATCAAGTAGTACAGATATAAGAGACTGTTTTAGCCGTTACTTTGTGGAATTTTTCCACCATATAGAAAGAAATAAAACACAGTAATTCCACATTTACACCACAATTCCACATTTACAGCATTTACACATTTGTAAATGTGGAATTACTGTGTTTTCATTCTTTCTATACGAAAAAAGTAGCACAGAGTTTATGATAGTATCGCTAAATTACATGTCGGGTAGGTTATTCATTTAACACCTTCAATATCCCAAAATACACTAGTTCTCTAAAGCATATCGTTTTATGGGAAAGGTATTTCGACTTAATTTTACTTACATCAAGTATCGACGTTGTTATTTTAGCCTCATGTTCGCGTGATCATCATAAGTTTCTACTACAATGAGTTGCCAATGATCAAAGTAAACTGGGTGAAACCCTGAATTATAATATTTACCTGGATCTGACTTGATGCTATTTTTTAGCACAGAACTTCAGTCTAGGTTAGATAATGATCAATCCATGTGAATAGCATACACAGTTCATTTGTAAAATATACTTCTTACCATTAAATATATGTCGTTTTTTGCAGAACACTTGATATTTCTATCATAAAAAAATATTTGAAATTTAAGGCCAGTAGAATTTCAAATTAAGAAAATCAAATATTTGAGACACGATCACTCACGGAATCCTTTTTCCGGAAAATTTATTGTTTTGAAAAGGTCCAAGCCATTAAGCCATGTTATTTGGGATGTGTGTTTTTCAGATCCTACTAAACAACGGAATCATTCCTGTGAAGGCAGAAAATAAGAGAATTTTAGAAAGATTGATTTCGGCATTTTAACTCGGGATTTTTAAGTGAAAATTTGTGGAAAAGTAAATTCTTCCTTCTAATTTCATGGGTAAACACAACTTTCACAAAATAAATCCTGAAATTATCAACATTAATCACTCCATACTATTTGTGTAGTCCTTAAAATTCAAGGCGTGACATAAAGGTAGCATAGGTTAACTTTCGATTATATTTCGTTATCTCCTTCAAAATGGAATAGACTCTTTAAAGTATCTAATGTATTCAGTGCTTCATTTAACCTTTGAATGCAGCGTACATCTTTATTTTCACCTAATCAAGTTCATATTGCGATTCGGGCTAGATTTCATTAGTATATACGAGCATACTATAGCAACGTGCATATTATAGCAGCCCTGTTCTTTGAGCGGTTTTTACAGTTGAAAAAAAAGGCGAGTAGTTATAATTTTTATGAGTGAGGTTGGTGTGATGTTTTCTGGTAAGGTCTAGGGAATTGACAAATACAAGTGCTGTCAAGATTCGGGGACCAATCTTCTGCTGTCTCCCAATTGTGTGCACTCATTTCTCTATCAATTTCCATTTATTATCTCCTTTCATCCTTGATCAATAGTTATACTGTTGGAAGCTATATCATAACCGGTGTAATTATTATGAAGAACTAACTTCTAAGTCAATATTTCGGTCGACAGGGGTCAATTTAAAAGGTGGAGGGACGCATTGCGAAGGATGTCAGAGCGCGATCTAGAACACTCGGGATGATGTGTCCCATTTCAAGTGAATTTGACAAATAGATCCACTGTTTCGAACTATTCAACGGAATTCCGATCAACAATATCCTATCAGAAATGATAACAGGAGTTAGCATGATCTCTTCACATTGGTTCCGACGCCACATGAATTTTTGGTATCGACAAACATCAAACGTTTCTATGAAAACATTTATTTCCGTTCCAATGTCATAAATCCATATTTCGTCACCTTTTACAATTTTTTTATGTCGCTGCGCTACGAGTGTGTAATTAAGGTTAATATCGAATTTTGACGCAATAAATTTTACGTGCAACGTATCTGGCAGAACGTGGTCAACGGAGCCGGAAGAGATCCCAACGGCATCATCCAGGTCTTCATTGATTTTTTTTATAGGTCACGGAGACTTTTTTGCCACACTTGATCCTCGCCTTCCTGCTTCGCACTTACTCTGGGCTTTCCGAATCTATTTTCACCAACTAATTATGTTTGTCTTTTTTTTTGAAGTGCTAAATGACACCTTTAAAAAAAATCAAGTCCGACTCATCCCTTCATCCTCGAAGACGTGAAGAGTTGTGAGTTTCGATTCCAGTTTTTTTTCTTACTTTAGTTCGAAACATTTATTTATGCACGCTTCCTTTAGGAATGCGATTTTCAGTGACGCAAAACGCTGGAGAATTCGAAGAAATTCGGGAGATTCCGCCGCGACAGCAACCTTTAATGAAGTCATCCTCCGCTAATGTATATCACGCTTAAAATTGTTGCATACTAAAGAATATTACAGCTAGGAGAAATTACCATGGTATATTTTGACAGTAAATAAATAGATACTCGTAATTGTGCTGCAACAATTAACCTAAATTACTCACAAAAAATCAGCAACAGGTCTTCTTGGATACGATCCTTCAATTAAAGTGCTACTGTGTATGTCAATAAATGTCAATGTCAAATGGCAATGTCAATAAAAATATTTCGAAAATCCAGCGAAAACCCAATAGATCGTCCGAACTAACGACAGTTATACAGGTATCCAAAATATTAGTGAATTAACCCTGTGGCAAGTATCCTTGGATATAAAAAGTATTCCATTAACGACAGCGACGTATTACCTCATTAGAATCTTAAATATTAAAAAAATTTGTAAGGTTGAAACATGTTAGAAAGTAAAAGAAACGAAGGACAACAGGCATGCGAGACTTTATTGTCACAGGAGGCGAATTTATACCCCTTCCCTCATGTTTTGCGATAGTTACCTTTATATGGCCGAAAAAAGCGACAACAGATGTTCTATTTCCCTCTAAGCATTAAAATTACCCGGAAGTCTTAGAGTATTTCTGTCATCTCACAATTCCCATCGTCCAAGACCCATCCTCATTCTCGAGGTTTCTCGTTGTGAACCGTTCGTTTTCTCCTTCCGGCAAGCGCCCATTCTGCGGAAGCAGACGGCCCCGGGTGAGAATGCGTAGAATGATGCTTAACCCGAGGGTCACATTATCGGTTGTGACTCCATCATCACCCCGCATAAACTCCTCACAGCCTGACTCACATTCTCTGGTGGAGTTCGGTAGTATTTTACCCGAGGCGTTCGCGAGACGTAAACATGGACCCTGCGGTCTGGGGTACATCGAAGTGTACGGAATTGGTTTTTCTTTCGAGTCGCTGAGGAAGCCCCGAGACCTTTTGACGTGCGAACGTGGTGAAATCTGGAAGTACGCAAAGCACTTTAGAGAAATTATCGTTGGCGAGGTGGTGACAAAACTTCCGCTGTTTGAAGATTTCCTCAATGGCGCTCAGACTCGCACAGCATCTCTTTAACCTTCCGCCCCCGAGTCGAATTGATCACAGCAGCTACTTTGACAAATTATCACTTTATGGTAGTTACGAATTTATTCTCAATGAGACGATATCCATTATGCAGAATTGTTTTATTCTAGTGAAGTCGGTTAATTCATAATGTTCTATCAGAAAATTCGGAGTTTTAAAGGAGGTTGTTGAGTCCATTCCAATTGTGAAGATTTCAAAATATTTAAATTTTTGACGCAATCCAACCAGTAACGGTTCCATGGGGGGTCATGCTCTTCCCTTGCAGGAAATTCTTGGATCTGATAAAATTCTCAATTTAACATATATACCCGCCACTATAAGTAATAAGCTTTGGCCGTTTGAGAATACAATCAAATATATTGTAGGCTGCGCTACGATCTATAGATTAGTGTGATCAATTAAGCATTTGCAAACATTCAAATAAATGAATGAAAAATTATATATATATATATATATATATCGATGATGCGGAAGTACTCACGAGAGCAATATAACTTTTGGACGGCACAATAGAACACAGAATAAAACAGATAACACGTAAAAGGACACTCACATTGTAGATGATTTAAATTTTATTATTTAAATTTATATTTTTTAAATCATCTACAGTGTGAGTGTCCTTTTACGTGTTATCTGTTTTATTCTGTGTTCTATTGTGCCGTCCAAAAGTTATATTGCTCCGCACTTCCGCATCATCGATATATATATATATATATATATATATATATATATATATATATATATATATATATATATATATATACCATAAACGCAGTATATAATATTCTTTATCCGAAATTGGTTCTTGTAAAAATATTTGAAGAAGTAGCAAATATATTTTTTATATACATAGTCTCTCTTCGATATCCCATATTTCATGCATAACCCCGACGACATTAATATTATTTTTGTCGTTATTTATCGCTCTTCTTTAAATTTTGTACTAATGTTAGTGGAACGCGGCTCCATTATTACAAACTAAGGCCTTGGATAAATTCTTTTTCAAATATTTAAATAGATAAGTTTGGCTGTCGAAAAATTTGACAACTAATCTCGTTCTTCTATTTAAAACATTAAAAGTAATTTTACATATTCAGTAGACCTCCTTTTGAAATTTGAGGAAATATCGATATGAGTGGAAAAAAGATTTTTGTTATGGTTTTATCCTTCAAATACCTATGTACTTAGAAATCCAAATCCAAGAGGTAATTCTTATTTCTCGCGTTGATGCTTGCGAAGAATTGATTAAAAATATCAGTGAGTAGAATTTTCATTTATTTAGCGGAAATGCATTTGCCGCCAACTCACTCACCTACCTCGCGTGGAGAAATTGACTGCCACGAGCTGAAATTGCAGGCAGAAATTTCTGCAAAATTTAAAGCTAATCTCATGCAATTACTAAGCTTTCAACTGATAGAGATGAAGCATGTCATTTTTTCAAATACCATTTAAATAATCAGTGTGTAATTAGCAATAGAATATGATGTGAGATAAGAAAGACTATTCTTGGTCTTGTCTCTCAAATGCGAATATTTTAGCAACACAAGAAATGGCGAACTGCGGGTATCTTTTTGAATATTCGGACATGACTTCTACAGAGTGATTGGCGGCGTTCTTTCTTTTCCGTATCGTCGCCTATCAGTGTCAAGACTTATCTCGTTCTTTGATATAACTTCATTGTCTTGCATGCGTCTGGGAACTCTTTTACTTGCGTGCATATCAGCGCTTATTTTGAGATCGTTGGTGCGTGCCAGGAAGTCGGAGATTCAAAAGGCTTCACCGGAATTCTCGTTCGATGAAGTGCTCCCACTAATGAAGATAAACGAGTTAGAAGAGTCCTCCTCCCCGTGGAATTAGGATTGCTGAATATAGGAAATCGCGGGTCACTGTTGGAAAATAAAAGTCCTCTTTCCTAAAGAAGTTGTAGCAAATATTGCGAAATCAAATGGCTGCAATTGAGAAAGTAGTTTCTCCACGTGCAATTAACAATTAACCACGTACATGAATCGAATTATCAGCTAGGAAGGCTTCGGGAACCATAAATGTTCCGAATCTTCCGTAGAGACGAAATAAATTTAGCATTGAAGGGAGTTTCAGTATGAGGTTCTATAAAATTAAATAATATACGTATAGTTGGCACAGTCGCAAATGAAGTGACTCCATTATTACTTTGAAATAAGTAATTGAGTTTTGTAGAAATGCATCGGCAATTAGGGTGAACTATAACTTACTTTAACGGTTAGGTTCGTAGTGCTACCGCCATATTCTATTGGAATGTATACCGCTTCCAGCTTCACAATGACTCTTTGAAATTAAATGCCAAAAGTGCTTATTATTCCTCATTTGAATTATACGATTCAAAAAGACGTTTACGGAGGAAGAAATTATCCAAAAATAACTTGTGGATAGAAAGCTTCGATTCATATAGAGGAAAAGCGAATATTTGTTATGCCTGGACGTGAAACAAGGGAATGAGCTATAAAGAATCAGGATTTTCAAATGGAATGAAATAAACAGAATGAATGGACAGCATCATTTAAATATCGCCGGGCACTAACCTCAAGATAAAGCTCTTCTCGATCATTTTTCACAGGCCCTTAATTCCGTCGAAGAAGTACTGACGATCGACAGAGATGAAATTTTCAACATAGCCAGTAATTCCAAAGAGGTTAGAAATACTTTCTGTGATATTTTCTACGCTTTGGAATGTAAAAATTAACATTTTAATGGGAATTCATGAGAAACTGTGTGTACAGGCTCACTATTATGTAGCTATTCAATGATTAGGATTGTAAAGATATATTTACTTATATTCATGGAAAAGGATATTATTTGAGAGTCGAGGTACTTTCATTTTAACTAGGCATTTTGTTCAGTTTATTGAAAGATTTTTGAAGAGAAATATATTAAATATTGTCCACATACTTGGGGGCAATTGTATATTATATAATGCAGTGTGGATGCCTCAACTCTGGTTCATATTACAATAAAAACTCTAAATCAACAAATAACCTATTGGTTCCCTATTAAATACCTGCAGCCAATTAAAGCAATATTCACAGCAGAGGTTGCTGTTCCATAAACGTTGCACTAAGAAAAATAGTTTCATGACTGCACGAACTGTAGAAAAATGTTTAACTGAGTACAGTTGCTTTAAATATTAAACAAGCTAATTAGCCTCATTAAGTTTATCTCTACCTTTAACCGCCAATAATGAAAGTTTCTTCGTTATGTGTGTGTGTACGGCCGGGCCATCGAAACGTCAATACATACTGTGAGTGTCCTTCCTTTATGTTTCTGTGTGTTAAATATTTTGTATCCGTGTGTTTGTGCGTCGCCGGTGAGCGTCAATTAAAAAGTATATATATATATATATAAATATATATATATATATATATATATATATATATATATATATATATATATATAAACGTACTGTTCCTATTCTATATGATACTATATGCTTTCTAACCAAATGTCCCCTCTTCTTGTGTGTATTGTCTATTTCTCCTTTGGTGGGTGGAACAGCTCCCTAAAGCCTTCCTTTGGCAAATGATTCGGAGCACTTGGGCGTGTTAAAAACATCGCAGATCTCAAGGTAAATTAAGTTTCCTCGGTGGTGTAATGGTAGCACATCCGCCCGGCAAGTGGAAGATCCGGTGTTCAAATCCCGGTCAAGGAAACATTTTTACTTTCGTGATCTGCTCAAAAACCGCCTTCCCCACATGTCCTGTGTTCGCCTTTTATGTGTTTTCCTATCCCCTTTTCCTTATACCTATTTCTATATAGGTATGAATGAATATATATATATATATATATATATATATATATTCATTCAAACATAGTCACATAGTGTTCACATTCAAACATAGTCACAAACATAGTCAAACATAGTCATATGTATAGTCACTTTCTTGGAAAACCCACGAACGTGCACAATAAGTTCTGTTCCTAATTCCTCTTGAGAATTTTCGGTGGTTGCCCACCGAAAATTCGAGACTCCCGAAAGATAAGATGGGACTCTCTTTTTGATACCTGTATCCACCAAATCTTGATTATGGGTTACTTTTGACACCAAGATTTTATTTTTAATTGGTACTTCCGTTTGTTTGATTCCTTCGTTTATATCTATTAGGTACTCTACCGGTTAAGGTAGGTTTTTGGATGGACAGAACTATCAAATAAATATTTTGTGACTCGTTTATATTATCACGATAAAATTAAATATTCCTTCATAGTTAATTTATTGGACATTGGGATCTATTGGCGTTAATGCTTTACTTAATGACTGGATTGCTCCAAGCAGAGACCCGTCATACACATCCGTGAAAATATTCTTTACTTTTCCCATCAGTGTGCGCTCCGATTGGAAGCGAATAGGTATTGAGAAGATCGTTTCTTTCCAACTGGTAATCCCATCTGAGCTGCATACGTACATTAATCTATCACAGGTTCTCCCAAGATCGGTAATTTAATAAGCCATTCAATATCAGGAATTATTGTCTATAGGAAATTTAAAACCCGCTCTCTTACTGTATATTCATCTTCGTGCATTCAAATACACATTGATATAATCGCATTCATGTACGGTAATGAATCATAACAAGTCATCTGCGCAATGTCAAGGTAAGAGGGAATAGAAAGAGAAGGAATAACATGAGTTATCCGTCAAGGGTGAACGCGATTGTTAGGGAAGATGGAAGGATGCCGATTTCAAACAGAACAATGTTAACCTAAATCGGAAATTGAACCTCAGAACTCTAGTTACTGTCGCGGCATCTTCAGCTGTTTCTTGGAATTTCTCATAACTCTAGTTTAACGATAATACGAGTGCATAATAAAACGATTCAAAGTCTCGCAATGATATCAGTATAATGCCTGCCGAAGAAAATAAATTTACCAAATGCAAAGCACCGTTAGCTATCAAAAGTGAAAACTATTATCATAGAAAAATCATTTGAATAGTAGTTATTATAAAAGGATTAAGCCGATTATCAATTTTTCCTCAGAACGTTATTGTTGAACCCGAAAGCATAGCCCAAACGACCAATCCTTTAACCTGAAAGAAATGTTTTCTTGAAATCAGCTCACTATATTTCGTGTTTCCCCATGAAAATTATATACAATCATTGCGAATTCTATCGCATGTCTTTATGTCCAATTTCTCGTGATTAATCTTAAAATAAGACTCTGACATGTGTCATCAATTACTAGGAAATTTTGTGCAGAGTGCCGCCCGTTCCTGACCCAATTCCTTATATTATTTAACTATTTTCATCTCCTTGCAATTTTCTTTTCCCCCTTAATGAGACATCATTGCAATTCTGGAAGAGTACGCAGGTAACTGTAATTGTTTTTAAATAAAAATCGGGGCTGCACATTTAGCACGTATGTTATGCTTCAATGTGAATTACGATTCTATATTCGAAAACATTTATTTGCCTCTGCGTGAGCCTCAGCGTTCGGTTTTAATCCGATGCGTGATTATAAAAATAAACGAAAAATTTATCCCATGAGATTACCACGCCCCACGTAGTCCTCATTACCGCCCTGAGAACTTAACTAGCAATATCCGCGGTGAACAGGTGATTTCCTCGGTTGTCGCGATGAGACTTGGAGAGGGCGTTCAAGAGATGCTTAACATCACTGCTTCGCGGTCAAAGGAGGAACTCCTTATTTCTTTAACTAGGCAGTCCTCTCCACCCTCCCTTCCCTCGGCTCCTCTTACTCCCCTCACCACAGGCACCACACGCCCGATTATCGCCTCCCAGACAGGAAAGACAGCTGCTCCCTCCCAGCAGCTCAGAGCTCCGAGGCGACAGATAGGGCATCCGCCACAGAGGACATCCTTGTCCCCTGGACCGTGGAGCAGTGCCATCCTCTGAGCCAAACCCCCATCCCCTCTCTCCCCATCCCCACTCTATCCTCCCTTCCCCACTAACCCCCCCTCCCCCCTCTCGTCTCCTAGAAGGGTCTTCGGCCAGAGACCAAATTTTTTTTTCGGCGGTGGGTGGTATGTCACACGGCCCTGTCATCGCTCCTTCTCCCCTGTCACCCATATAGGAAGGAGGTGCGTCCCACGAGCACGAGGCTGCGAGGTTTTTGTCCCCCTTTTTACCGTCGGAGAGCATCATTTTTTCGAGCGACGTGGGGGATTTTGCGTGGGAAAATTCGAAAACATATATCCGAGACGGTTTTACTTCGAATTTTACATTTTCCGTCTTGTTATACTTCGATCAAGTTAATGCAAGTAATTTATTTTATTTTTCCCCGGCGCATGTTCGGTTCTTCGTCGTAGGTTTGCCTTCGTAGTTTCAATAGTGAGTAGTGTTCAGGTTTTCGAGATGCCCCAGACGACTGAGGTCACATCATAATATATATTGCGTAAGTGTTATGGAATAAAATTCATTTAATGGCAACATCGGATTAATACCCGTGGTTGGGTTCAACGCTGGATCTTCGGATTGAGTAGAGGGCAACTTGCCGTCGTGCTCCTCAAGGGTTACTCACCACTATCGAGCGTGTAAACCACTTGATTATCCGAATCTGCTGCTATCTTAGGGATTCTAGGAGGCGTGTGATCAGTGAAGTTATTTTTGCAATGCAGGATAATTTTATCCTCATGACTGTGACGGCTGGAAATGAATGAGGGAGATGACGTAGTGTTTTGGGAAAGTCTCTCACGAGGTTTAGTCTTAAGGATGGAACTGAGGGGTACGGATTTTTAGACCTCCCGAAGCAAGTTATACTGAACATGGAATAGAATCCGCTGAACTACATCGATACAAAATGTTGCCGATGGTTTATTAGATCGAGGCTATTGAAAAACACATCGCGTGAAAATCGTTAGAATTTTGTCGAAAAGATATGTTAAATTACTTTTTTGATGACCTGCTAATTGAGCTAAAAAAATCCCTTCCAACCATCATGCAAATAGTGAAGACTCAGAGATTGCGGAATCGGTCAGAAAAAAGTTCTGATAATATAGCGCTACGACGTGAAACATGGGAAGAGCTGCCTTAGGGAAATCATCAAATGCTCGATCCAGCCCCGGTTCATTGCCCGTAAACAATGACCTAGGGGACATAAATATTTCTAAGGATTTAAGGTGACATATAGGGGGCTCTTTCTTGCATGAAGATTCAAAGATCTTTCTCGTTCACAATGAATGGACACCATTTCGTGCACATTGCGTTCTCTAATGTAAGAGAGAGAACACTCGTCCAATCAATTAACTTTTATTGGAATTGAACTTTCACAAAGGAGTTCTTAATGAAAAGGTACAGGATCCAAAGTACTCATAATGCCGTTCATCTCAAATACTGAATTTGCAGAGGTGTATGGTGAGAATATATTCCACTGTTTCAGGATTCACTTCGTGGAATACTATAGAGAGAATAAATATTCACTAAATTTCCCTATATTTTTGTATAAAATATTTTGAGATTGCTCCCACGAGTAAAATACTTTTCCAATCCCACTTAATTAACTTCAATCAAAATCCATATTTCGCAAATATATTAGAGTATTTTGTTCTATTGATTAATATATTACTTGGTTTAGTAATATTTTATTCCAATAATTGAACTAATCCATGATAAATAAACCTATAAGTACTTAGTTTACTTTTGTATCGAAATGTGTGCATGTTAAATGTTTAGATTTATTTATTTTTCATCTTTTAAAATACTTAAAGGTTTTCGTTTTCAATATTTTAGCTATAAATGTACATCAATCATGTTTTTGTGGAATAACTTAAGTGTTGTTGCTTTTTTCACATAAATTAAGCACAGGAAATTAAATCATGTTCGAATGGAAAGAGCTATGTGGTACGTGGTGTTGATTCACGGCAATTGTAAGGCAAAACAGCATGGACTGCGGAATCGATTTTGCCAAAAATTATTTCCCCCTCACTCATCTCGTTGACTTGTATGTGCCCGAGGACTAATATAATATTGCCTTTATACGCAGTAATTTATTTTTAAGATAAATTAAACTATTTACTTTCTACAAACACCAAAACAATTACAACAAACATAAGATTTATTTATCGCTCAACCTTCCAAGGACTAGGAAGAGTTTCCCATTTCACATAAGAACTTTGTTAACAAATATGAAAATGTTTGAAAATCCTAGTTTCTTGAATGGTTCCCTCTCTCCTATATAATAATTTCGTTTGAAGTTGCTGTCAGAGATTGAATTAACCGATGAGGTTTTCAGAGGAAAACTAAAGTTTGCACTTAGGAGATACGAAGAAATCCGCCACATTATCTTTTCACGTTAAAAATACTTTTAATCGAAATCCATATATTGCGATAGATAAAGTTAATTTTTTCTGTGATTTTATTCCCTGATTATGATCATCTGGGAATATAAAAATATTCAATCTTCTGTAAATTACGATAACCTCGAGTCCAGGCGTTTTCTTTCGAGAGTAGTTTCAACTCTAGGCCAGATAAGAATAAAATACAATATCATTTGCTGCAGCTGTCCATTTTCCCTTCTCAAAGTTACTTACACCCTGATAGGAGTTCCACCTAACTCAATTTTTTACTCATTATGTACATTTGTCCTCTCGTATTCCTGGTAGGACCTTCCATTATATTTTTCCTTCCATTGAATTCATTATTATTTTATTCCGGTACGTAAGTTTATTGGTTTCATGCATGCTAGCATGATTACCGGGGAAATGTAATATTTTTCGTAGTCATGAGATCTTCCAAATAGTTTTGAAAAATATTATTAATGAATAACCTCAGCTGCTCTTTTGAGTTATTTTCTATGGTAATAAGCTTCATTTATATCCTCCTCCCTGTTTGTGTGACGCTAATTATCTTTTACGGTAGTTTTCAAGTTTGAGTAGCTCTTAGAAACAGTCGTGATTTCCAAAGATGGCTTGACCACGCTGGTTGTTTATTTCACGAAAGTATATGAGGAATCAATCATATTTTAATTGATTCCCGAATATTTTAAAAATTAATTGCATCGGTAATGATTTTTATCTTAAGTAATCGTGAGAATTCAACGGCAATTAATCCCACTAAATATCAATCTTTCGAAAGATCTGTCCTCTAATTAGCATTAGTTGGTTATTCGAGGGGTTTCGAGTGGAATAGAGGCATAAAGAACATCAATGGATGAATTATCCAATTTTCTGTGATTTATTTTTCCGTAATTAAATGTGATCACATGTGAAGGAGATACCATTGAATCCTGTGTGGAATAAAAGAATATTACCTTCCCAAAAATTATAACACCCCAATTATAGCATATATGGGCCTCTTCGATAGCTATGTGTAATGAAGGTTTCGATCTTCGTCAGAGGTGGTTTTTAAAGCTCGTCCGGATATAATTGGCGATATTTCAAAGCCCCCAAGTGGGTATCAAATGATCGCTAGCATTTGTCACGGGCGAAGGAATAGCGGTCATTTCCATTTGATGGCTTATGATTAGGGTTTTGAAATTTTTAACGACATCACATGGCCATTGGAATAGAGAAACACTCCCGTGGGCGGACGATTTATCCGCTGCCAAAGCCAATGGCGCCAATGTCCACGCCTCGGTGTTCCAGAATTTTATGTCTTGATCAAGGATGTCGATTGTGAATTCCTTGAACGCCTCTGTTTCTTACCGTTAAAATTCCGAAGCGGTTTCTATCCCTATATGGTGAGATTACCCGTCATGAGCAGTTGATATATAAAAGTAATTGTTAGGTATGGTCAGCCTTGGGCCATTGTGACAAAGAAAGTACTTCATGAACTGATGATGTTGGTAATTGCTGAAGTATTCAGCGGATTCTTTCCAGAAAACTTTTGTTTCCAAAGTACGAGTTGAAACATACTCGTTTTTACAGTATTTGCATGTTTATTTTGAGATACGACAATAGATTTCACCTAAGCAGCAAAAACGTAAATATTTAATGACTTTAATGCACGCATATTTATGAGTTGACCTTATTAATAATCTAATCGTCATCATTTCAATGAAGTAAGATAATAATATAACGGTGCTTGTCTATAATTCAAAACCAAATACCCAATTATCTTATTATATCTATATATTATAATAATATAACGGTGCTTGTAATGTGTATAATTCAAAACCAAATACCCAATTATCAACCCGAAGGTCGGTTTGGTAGGTGATGGTAGAATTCACCCAATATTAAGCCCGGCGGCGAGTGATATTCACACATGGCTGGGGCCAGCAGCTGGGGCCGCTGGGTAGGGGGGGGCAGTTCCTTTCCCTGTGCCGGTTATGGTTTCCAAGTAAGATCTGGTACCCGAAAAATCACATGGTTTGGGTGGAGTTGCCTGTGCCCAGAGTGAGGTGCCCTTGCCTGGGAATCGAACCCGAGGCCTCTGGTCAGCAGTCCAACGTTCTACCCCCTAGACAACCGCGACCCATAATGTATATAATGGCGAATCGAATTTGAAAGGTGTTCATAACCGCCAACGCGCACCAAATTTCTTGATTAATTCAAATTTTAGCGCCTTCCCTGAAATTCTTGTGCCTCTGAATTATACGCTAACGCAAATATTTTTAATGCTAAAATTTACCAAAGTTTTATTTAATTTTGTGTTTTAATGGCGAATATATCTGATGAATCTTATTTGATAACAAGCGAAATAACATTACCAAGTATATGTGCAATTTTGTTTATAAAAAGAGCTAGCTGTGCATAGGCCAAACAAACATTTCTGCCTGGAAACGATTTGAAACTGAATAGTTTCCCGGCGAAAAAGCTTTAGTTCCGCGAGAAGTTGTTCGAGTTGACCGCAGTTGGCGCGAGCGGAAGAGCCTACGCGAGCGCCGTCAAGGTGGCAGCGTGGCATACTTGGAAACTACATAGTAAAGAAAGTGTTCACGTTGCACCGTAGATGGCAGACGCTTTCAATTCAAGGCAAAATGACAAGCTAAATGTCCTCGCATGAAAATTTGTCAGCTTCATAAATAATATAGCGTAAAGATATCTTAATTAAGTTCATAACTTTGGCCTTTCCAAAAAGTTACGTGGGTGGAAGAAATTTCCGTCAGCCTTTTAACGATTCATTTAAGTTAAATCTCTCGATAAAATGTGTTAAATTAATTAAGAAGTCGGTTGTAATGGGAAGAGTGAAATTCGAGTATAGGTGAAAAAAATCTGAATCAATTTTTAGTTACTCTGACCTCGTACGATTCATCGAATGTGACAATTATATCCGAAATTATCTGTATTTGAATAAACGATATAGTTGTGAGAAAATGAGGAGAGCATGTTAAGATTTTCACTTAGGATCGTAGTCATGCTCCTTACGCAATCACGAGTACCTTAATAATTCATTATGTATTGACTAGACAAATGAAATTAAACGAGTGCAGTTGTTATTTACCATTTTCAGTAGATGATGCATTACTGAACAGAAAAAAAGGAATTCAGAAAATTCGATGCGTTAAAATCAAATCTATTTATCGGAAAATGATCCAGTGCATTTGAAGTTGTATGGATCCATATTGAATCTTTCATCAATTGAAAATTCCAATATATGACTTATGGAAGTAGCATTGAGCCTTTAGGATATTGGTAAATGTCTATTTTAGATGAGTTTGGAAATAATCCAGCAAAATACTATGGCCAGTAATGTTAGCCAGATATTGAAATAGCCAATAACCTGGCTAATATTAAATATTAGCCAGGTTATTGAGGCGTCCACTTAAAATTGTACTAAATTTTCGCGAAAGCAAAATGACTTGTGAGAAAACACCTTGAGACATGCTTGCGTTTCGGCGCTCATCAGCGGAAGGCTCCATTAAAGTGCATTAAAAGTCATTCAACGCCTACATTTCAATATTGATTAATTGCATCTTAACACCCTTACAGGGTTCGTCCGGAAGATAAGTGTACTGAGCTCAGGAAAAAAATGTATTACACTTTTACGTATCTTAAGCTAATATTCCTCAAAATAGGACCCTTGTGAGTGGATACACTTGTTCCAGCGGCGTTCCCATTCCTGGAACGCTCCCACGAAGGCATCAACGGGAACCTCTCGAAGACACGTCGTCACGGCCTCTTTGACGGCGTCCAAAGTCCCGTATCGCGTTCCTTTCAAACTCCTCTTTATCTTCGGGAACAGAAAGAAGTCCGGTGGTGCCAAGTCCGGGCTGTAGGGCGGGTGCGGCAGCGTTGCCACGCCGTGCTTGGCCAAGAAGTCCGACACGACAAGCGCGGTGTGAGACGGCGCATTGCCGTGATGCAGCCGCCAGATGTTTTTGATCGATGGCCGCACGCGGGCGACTCGTTTTCGAAGCCTGTCGAGCACTTGGACGTAAAATGCAGCATTTACAGTTTTTCGTTCAGGTACAAATTCGTAGTGGACGACTCCCCTTTTGTCAAAAAAGACAATGAGACAATGACACTTATTTTCCGGACGAAGCCTGTATACTATATATCATCGGTAGCTCTCTAGAATGAGTAAAACGTGATCATGGTATTTAATAGATAGTAAGCGACTAAGTACCTTGTGTATTAAACGCTGCAGATATGATGTAGATCATAGCATTTGCTTCACGTACCAAGAGAGTCATTAACCAGTAGGTGGGAAAATATTCATAAAAGACATCAGAAAATCATTGATGAAATTAAAATTAAAAGTACCCAAATGTCGGTTTCAGTTACGAAAGCTTTCCTTTTTTTCCTAACCCTGATTCTCGAACGCTTAAATAGGGGGCAATACGATTAAGTCTCTAAACTTTTTCCCTGTCCCAGTGTACTATTGGTATTAGCAATATTTCTCATTTCATTTAATGTAAGCCATACCGTTCAAGTTACGTGCAGATCTCATCATGATCATGATGGTGATGCATGTCTGAAACAACGAATACCTTCACCTGGAACCTTTTAAGTTCGAAAGACAAGTCGATTGCCTTAAAATCATTCCTGTCATATCATCTTAACCTTTCCTACAAAGGACAGACTTTTAATGCACGTTTTCTAATGCTATTAATTATGGTACTGCATATCAGCTGGACATTTCTGTTTGAATTTTTTCCCAAATCATTAATATTCTACTCTGATTCAATTTAACCTAATCTTGTAGCCCCAACTACAGGGAAGTAACCGAATATGCTATTTTCAGTCCTAAGCAATTGTATCCTTGGCAACTTTTAATGCGCATTTTATTTTTAAGGGTGAGATCTTTGGCTTTCCACCTATTTGTACGTATTTAATTTATCTAATTCAGAATAAGTTAGGTACCCGAAGTTGAATTGGGTAATTCGATAATGTTTTGCGGCATGTGTTTCACACATTCGTAATGTCGCTCAATTTGGTCATCAGCAATACTTAGTGTATGTAAGGGTGTCCCTTAGATATAGGATATTTTCCGAAACTCGAAATTTTGCTGCTCCGACCTCCTAATCTTATCCCAATAAACAGAAAAAACAGACTGTACAAAATTTTACATGAATCGGACAATTACTAGACGACCGTCAAACGCCTTTAAGTTGGAACAATCCTTGAAATAATATGGAAATTGTGAAAATATTATTATGTTTTATTGATAAAGCTACAATTTTCTTTTAGGGAAAGACATTTATATAAAACAATACTTTTCATCGAATCAAAACATACATATGTGAACGAACGAACATTGAATATTATTTTTTTATTAGAGTAGATTTAGTAGCAGTTGGGTAATGCTTACAGTCTTCGGCAAGGATCTGCAAAACAAATTTGTTTTCATTTGCAGCTTTTATGAGAATGCTATTGTATTCCTAAATTAGTTTGGCACCTTTTTCTGCAACATCATTCACAAAAACTGTCTTCGCCAGTTTTTTAATTGCTCTTTGGTAACCAACGTCATTCATTCATGTTGAAGGGTCTTTGTCGGGGAAATCGGTGCAGGTAAAAAGAATCTCGTAAAGAAAGTTTCTGTTAGAGAGTTCTGAAAGATGAAAACTCGTTGTTTGTAAAGGAAGAAAAATCATTTTGGTGCACAATGTACCTCTTTATTTGATTTGTTTCTTCTTCTCCTCCTTCACCTTTAACTGCTTATAGCACAACTTGGGTCATATATTCATTACCGTGATTGGAACATTGCCATCAAATAAGGACAAAGCCACAGTTTTGGGAGCCAAATACCAGAGATAGTTTGAAAATGTTTTAACAGCGGAATTACTGATTTTTGGATCAATATCTTGATAACACAGGCCAACAGTGTTTTTGGTGCCGGAGCTTTTAATGTTGATTTATAGAACAATTGGGGTGCTGAATCCAATTATGACACTAATTTTTTCCTACCAGCTAAAGTTTTCAAGATATAGATATGTTGTTACTTACGTAAAAAAATCTTCTACATGTTGATATGGGAATATTATATTAATAACACAGGCCAACAGTGGTTTTGGTGCCGGAGCTTTTAATGATGATTTAAAGAACAATTGGGGTGCTGAATCCAATTATGACACTAGTTTTTTCCTATCAACTATAGTTTTCAAGATATAGATATGTTGTTACTTACGTAAAAAAATATTCTACATGATGATATGGGAATATTATATTAATAATTATCTCATTGGCCTATAATATAGAAATATACATAAAACTTATTGACAGTTTATTGAAAATAAAAGGAACACCGCAGAGTGGTTATAAATTAGTATACTTATAGATTTATTTAACTTTGAAAATTATTTTCCGGAATACATCAAATATTAAAACAACTAATCGTAAGATGTGCCATATCTAAAAAAGTAGAGCTGTTAAATAAAAACCCATTTCATATTTGGATTCAGCTCCACAAATATAGTTAAAATCATCAAAAAGATTCCCGGCACCAAAAGAAAATTTTTTTTGTAGGCCTGTGTAATTTAACAATTGACGCATGAATACGAAATATTGATGAGGTGCTTTGATTGCTTCTGATGATAGAAATCAGGTTCTGACGTAAACTCGAGCAAGAAAAATACATAATCTTTTCAGGATTTTTTCTCCCCATCAAATAACTGAAATTGATCCTGAAATAGGTAAATGCTGAGTAAATAAATGGCATTGGCCATCCACCTAGCATGACTCACAGCTCCTGGTTTAGAAAGCGATATCCCGCTCTTCGGAATACGGCCAAGATAGATCATAATTCACTCCAACCATTCTCGGTAGTCATTTCGCTATTATTTCTGCTGATAAAGATGATTTTGCAGATATCCAAGAATGATAGAGCGGATATCATCAGCCATTTCATTGCTACCAGCCCCGTAATTTTTCTTGTCGAGTATTTTCCATGATTCTCTAAATATTTTGAAAAAACGCCATATCTGGACGAAAATTTGCACCCATCACTGAGTTGACACATTTCAAAAATAACTAAAAAATATAATGGCGGCAAGGGAGGTACAATAGAATACGATTGAACAGTTTTTCTAGATTTGTGTGGGCACTATTTATTCAACCTGTATTACTTGCAGTCGTATCCGAGTAAACTACCTGGATTTTATCGATTATACCCCACTTCTTCACTGCTGGGTAAACAGCCATGACTGGCCCTTCTCCTGAAGATTTTGGGATTTGAGGGACTCCCAACTCCAGTTGTCCCTTGCATTCAACAGTTACTATTATTGCCAGTCTATAAATTTTTTCAACACATTCAATTGCTGGAAGTAACTTTCCATCCCAGTGAAGCACTAATTCCTGACATTCGTTAAGTTTGAATTTCTCTGTGTCTCTCACTTCTCCAAATTTTTTTGAAGGCTTTGAAATGAAGTTCGATTCATTGCCAAGATTTTAGTATCATGCCCTAAAGTTTCTGACGGGGAGTAAAAAATTTCAATGTACCTCGATTTTCAACTGTTGCTGCTGATGTTGCTATTATTTGCTTATCGATTGCCGAAGAACTTTTACTGTCACCATCACCATTACTATTTTTGCTGCAAACTGATGTTGAATCATCTGTTTTTGATATCTGAAAATGTCGTTCCATTTCTTCATAAGTTCTTTTCTTCCTGCTAGCTTCTATTGCGGTGTCCTTTAGTGCCCTTTCTTCCTTGTGTTTTGGTTTGCGATCTACACCAAATATGGAACCCGGTCGTCTTTATTGGCGCCGAAGCGTTAAGAAATTTTTGTCCTCTTCATTTTCATTTGTCCCAAAGCATCCCAATGAGCTATGTCAAACAATTCGTTAGTTCTTCTAGTAGAAATTCCTGCTCTTTGCGAAAAAACACAAACTACTTGAATCACCAATGCTGCACTTTTTTTCGTTGTAATAGTTACAACTCTTAGATTGTAGAAAAAGACGCTTAAAAGTTGTCTGTTTGAAGGCAGTTTGGCTCCGACGATTTGATTGGAAATGTAGCCAACAAGAGTGAGTGACACAACAATCTTATCTTTACTTGTGTGCCGAACGACCTGAAGAAGTCGTTGCCATTTTACAAGTCTAGGAAGAACACTTCATGAAAGTCACCTTATACAAAAAATCAATTATCATACTTGGTTCAAAATAAATAAACGAAGCATGCAAAAATAATAGTATAAATTTATCTGAAATGATAAACCACATGATATACTATAAATCATGAGGCTAATATTTAGTGATTTTTATATTAACTTAGTAAAAGAAAACCACATGCTATGGAAAAAATATTGTATCTTATTCTCCGATTCGCATTATTTTCCATTACAAATTGATTATTAAAAACTGACGAAATGACAGGTGACAAAGAAAATCTTCCAGAAAATATAATGACTGAAAAAATTACATGAAAAGATGACCTTCTCAGTGAAAATTTCAAAACTTCATGGTCAATGGTGGTCGCCTCGCAGTCATTCAATTGAGCTAAATGTTTGCACATTTCGTTTTGTTTATTGATTAAAACAAGATAGGCGGGTGGGAGCCAAACTTTAAGATTTTTTTGATTGGCTCTTACATTTTTTCAAAGATTTGTGATGCACAGAATAGTAGATTTCATCAGGCTTAAAACCAGTTTAATCTTCAGTCCTTTAACCGTATCAAAGTGATCTAAAATGTAAATATTCCATGTGGAACACTTCATTATTTGGTTCACTTGAGGTAACGTTTGTTGCTATCCAAAGGATCCCGCGCAGAAGTTTATATTGCTACTGATATTGCATTGTAAGATGTAGATGAAACCATCGTCGGTTTTTTGCTGATTTCTTTGCTAAAATTATGGTGTAAATTATACATTAACGGGAAATAATTTATTTTTTGTCCTGATTTAGTAAGGAATTTAAATATTTTATGACATTTTCATAATATCAAATGCAGTGGTTTATGTCTCTTTAGGAATACTTCAATCATATCTGATCAATAATGGCATAATTGTTTTTTTTCATCATCAAATCGAGGTTCTTCTATATATTTCCAAATATTATAGTTTTCATCTCGCAAAATAAGCTTTCAGACCATTTAAATCTATTTATTGTTCTTTTTTCAAAGTAAGGTTGAGCATCAAGTCTCACATTCTTCCTCTAACTCTGCCCTGAGGTCTATAAAGGGCTCCTTTCTTATTAACGTCTTTATTTGGATGTAATTGTCCACAAGTGTTAGTCCCTTCCTAAACCTATCTAAAGTATCCAGGCGCGTCCAAATTTATGTTAAATATTTAAAAACGATGAGTCTTATACATATTTGGTCGCATTTGCGTCTTGAAAAAGTAAGCTAAAGGTTATGGCAAAAATATCCGCACATAATGCTACTGAACGCCCATATTGAATGGAAAGAATGTTGTAAGCGTTGTGTTGAGAGCGTGTGCGAGAAAATTTTTGTTCAAAAGCGTTTTGCTTTTTATAAAATAGCATAATAATGAGTGCTAATCTAAAGCTAAACTATGAACTTAGGATTAAGAGTTGTGAAGTCGATGTAGGTAGGCAATTACATAAATAATTATCATGCCGCTTTCATCCTCATTGCATCGGACCACCATGTTCCGTCAACCAACTTAACATCAATGCCATTAATACAGTATTAAATGGTTTCTATCAACCAAATGTAGATAAAATTCAATAGCAACCATGAAAACTGTCAAAAATCTGAAGATATCGTTGACACCAAGGCACAGTATCTTTCAATTTGCCTTTTAAAAGATTATTTGCCTTTGTTTAAGTACATGTTGATCTGTCCCAGCAAATATGTTTTAGTTCTTCGTTAAGTTACTGTTACATTCCACTGTTAATACGTATTCCTAAATCCTTGGTTCATAGCATGTAACTAATTCATTGTAAAGATACCATTGGCGTATTCAATTGTTTCAGGTTCAACTTTGTGGAAGTTCATGTTTATTAAATGAAGAACACAATGTATATTTCCACTGTTATTTAATTTCGTACAATTAGTTTCAACGGCGAGGCCTCATTATCCCCATAACCTCATGATGACGCCGAAGCTTTGAAACTAGTTGTACGAGATTCAAGAACAGAGGAAATATACATTGCGTTCTTCATTAAATTACCATTGGCGCTTCATATCTGGAATTCCTGATATTCACTCAGAAATCAATGATTAATCCTCAAAAATAGTGGTCAAAATTTTGAGTAGAGACTATATTTTCCGCGTCTTTCGGTTTTTTCTTGCAATTTTTATCCGTCTAAAGTGATACTTTTGCACAAATAAGTACCAATTTCGGTCGTACTCAGGATATTTCAGATTCCTTAAATTCAAAATTCGCGGAAAGGGTGGAAATAGTACAACGCGCAGTTAGTTGGTGACTCAGCCGCTAGAATGCAGCATGGTACGGTCGGCTGGCTGTTTAAGTTCGTTTCCACTGCTTTCGTTGCAGGATACTCTCCCAAAATATCCGAAGTATTCTTTCTACCTGTTAAAGGTAGATTTGGGATGGTACCTGAGTGTACTGTGCTGTACATCTCAGGTGAATTTCCTAAACTACCCCATTCCATTTGCTTCATCGTTTGGATAAAATAAATAACTCTAATTAAAGAAATAAGGAACTTTATCTAGCAGTTAATCCGTACGCTACCATATTCATGTTCTTGCTGCCAAATACTTACGCGAAACTGGTTGTGGAAGACTAATTTAACTTTAATATGCCGTAAATTTGACCAATTTAAAACCGGTCAGTTTTCATTTTACTTGCACAAAGTTTCCAATTGGCTTGATTACATCTCCAGTGCCAAAGAAGTAGCCTTTTACCTAATTAATTCATTCTTATGATTATTTGATATTTTCGAGCACCTTGGTCTCAAATTGGTGCCAGCCTCCTTACATATTTTCACAAAATGTCGGATGATAATGCGCTATCATCCACATCTATATGTGAAGTCGCATTAGCCAGATATGGGTGCATTAAAGGATTTAATTGATTATTGCAGTCAAATAGCCAATAGAACACTCTTATGTTGAACTTCTAAGGGTTTCCTTTGAAACAATGACGAGACTTAAATAAAAATTATCACAATTTTGATGCTTCGAAACTTTACAAATTCTCCAAATTTTGGTTATCATTTTCGAAGTGTTCTCCATTGAATGAAATTCGATTGTTGAACCTATATTTCAATACTCTTAAGGCATGCTTAGAGCCATTTTTTAAAGGTCCTTCGAAATAAACTGAGCAGCCCTCGTCGCTGTTTCAGGCCACAAAAAGAGCAACGAAGGCGTTTCTTCAAATTGGCCGATAGGAAAAGGTCACCTGGGGTGTGTTCCATTGAGAGTATGATGACTCATTTCACTTTGATTTTCACGAGATTTTCAGCAACAACATTTTCGATGAGAACCAATGCATTTTTTCGGTGGAGTGTCAAGCCTGTTGCTTCAATGTGGCCATTTACGGCAGAAGACACTGGACAATTGTCCGTTCACCGCTATTGTATACTTCATTTACAGCTGTGTGCGCTGGTGGGACATGCTGATATACGCGTATAATTTAATATCGAAAAATAATAATACCATATTTTTCCCAGAAGAAAACACCAATTGGATAATTTTGGCAGTGTAGATGCCGGAGTGTTCCACAAAGACCTGGCTGTTTGCCCTCAGGATCAGGTGGAATTAGTCAAATTTCATCTACATAAAATAAAATTTGAAAGAATATGTTAATCTTCCAGAGAGTGAACATCAACTGTGAGCCGACTAAACGCGAATGCCCTGTTATTCGAGTATGAGCAGTCTTGCCACCGCGCACAAGCAAGCATGCCACTTTTCTGCTACCAACATGTGGGTGGCCATAAACGTAATATTCAATACTATATTTTGTGATATTAACGTTATTCGAACAGTAGCGGCGTTTATGTTCAAGTTAGAGCAATGACAGAAGCTCCGGTCAAACCTGTCATTGAAATACATTGTCTCCCCTATTTAAACAAATCAAGCCATCTTCAATTGACGAGAACGCTTTTCATTAGCTTCCTGTAAGACATAAACATTAGCTGCTGTAGGTAATTTATTTGAGGTGATAGCATGATTTCAATGCAGCACAATTTGCTAACAGAATGTGCTAACTCTATCGCTGCCATAGGTGAACGAAATGTTTCCTCTTGTGACGACTGCCGATTACACAATAGTGTAGTGACATCAATGATACTTGCACCAAATTACGTGGTAAGCTAGCCATATATATATATATATATATATATATATATATATATATATATAATCTCGAAAATGACGCTCTCCGGCGACGCACAAACACACAAACACTAAGATAATAAATATTACACACACAGAAATATAAAAGAAGGACACTTACAGTAGATATTTACGTTTCGACGGCACAGCCGTCGTCATCAGACGATATATATATATATATATATATATATATATATATATATATATATATATATATATATATATATATATATATATATATATATATATATATATATATATAGAAGGCCTCGGAGTAGGCCGAAAGCTCAAATAATCTATAGTGTGAGTGTCCTTTTACGTGTTATCTGTTTTATTCTGTGTAATATTGTGCCGTCCAAAAGTTATATTGCTCTTGTGAGTACTTCCGCATCATCGATTCTATACAATATATATATATATATATATATATATATATTTGTACAGTAAAATTTACGAATAAAACAGTGATATATCTTTTTTATACAGCACTCGTAGAAGCCAATTTCCTCCTATATTTCCATTGCAGATGTATATGGTTAAGACCTGCCCACAGTTCACAAGTGAGTTTTAATGCATGCGTAATTCAGTATGTTCTTGTTACTACGCGGTATGAAGTATTAGCAATAGTCATGAGTTCGATAAGCACATGAAAGAGAACAGCCATTAGTCACACGCTGCTGGTAATTATCAATTGACATAAACTGACGTGTTTATTATCAAGAGTTTTATTGAAGAGTTATGACTATATGAAAGGGTGAAAGTAAGAACAAAAAAGAACGAGTATTTTAAAGAGATATTCTTTTGAAGCAATCTCAAGCAAACCCTTTCCGCAATGTGTGAATAATATTGGGCAGTTTGGCCTGAGTACTATTTTTACGACATTTAAAATTTTCTAGGGTTGTTTTTTGTTATTTTTCTAAGGTGACCATTTCCATTTACAAGCTTATTTGTAGACAAAATTGATAATTATTTTTTTTATTAACTGAGCTTAAAAAAATTTTTTAATGTGATTGATCAATTTAATTATTGATGTAATCCAATTTTAGCGATGGAAAAGGGTAAAATTTGATGTTACTTAATCTCAAACAAAAAATTGCTTGTCACCACGCTAAGGTTTGCATTGCCCAATTCCGTACGAAAAAAAGAAGGGAAGAAATAGTTGAAAGTACTTTTGAACCCTCACACCACAATAAGAGTACAATAAGTTAAATAAATGAATTTGTATTTTTACACTTTTCATGAAGGAAGTTCAGCAAATAAAGCCATTCCTTCAACTAATCTGTCAAGTTTTTATGTGAACTGCTATCGGTGAATGATATAAAATGATAAAAAAACTTTTCTCCATATTTCAGTTAGTTTGACTCCAGAATTCTAATTTGGGAACGTTTTTGATCGATAAAAATTGTCCCTTGACGACGCTTTTTTTTCCATACTTCTCTTCCGAAAAAGAACATTCATTCTGAACGACATTTTTTCTGGAACTTTCGCTTGTCCTTGCGGTTCAGTTCGAATCCAAAATTTCCTTGAAAATGTTGAATTCTTGACTCATTTGGTTGCGGATATTTCGAAGACAATACCTATTGTATTAGGGAGTGAGGGCGTGAAGCACTTCTGTTCGTTTCTATAGTGATAGATTGATTAAATAAAGTTCCAAATAGCAAAGGTTTAAGGTTCATAACTTTATACGATAGGAAGAAAAAGTGATGAAAAACTTAATTATGAGCGGAGATGTCTAATTTCAGAATTATCGTAGTTCTATTATACGTATTCTCTATTTCGACATTTATTTGCATTCGTTCATAACCAGTTTTTTGTGTGCCTGTTAAATCATATGAATTGGTCTACATTTATAGATGTGAGATCCATTAAATGCCAAAATACTTTGGGATATAATTAATTCAAAGCCAGTATTTATTAACACAATACGGAAAAATAGAGCATGAGGACAAGAGATACTCAGATGGCAACCACGTTCAAAGGAATGAAGATATAATGTAAACATTATGTTTTACGAAAAAAATTTCTTCGTGCTTTCTTTCTGTTCCGCTTGTTATACAAAATAATTAAATGAAACGAAATAAAACTTTAACCCTTTATGCATAAACTCTTTTACCCTTTCGTTTAGTTTACAAGCGTTGAACTCAATGGTCAGATGTTCAAAAATATCAATTCACGGAAAATTCCATTTCACGCGTTTTCTTATCAAATAAGGTTGGCGGTATATTGAGGAAAAATTATTTGTTACACTCGCCTTGACTTTTCTTCGGGTAATCGAGATACTTTCATTGAATTTTTTCCCTCATTGAAGTTTATTGATTCCCAAAATATTAAGGAAATTTGGAATTTCACTGTATTCATTTCGTCACTTAGTTTTGTAGTCAAGGTTGCCTGCACTCCACGTCTTCAGTAATGTATATGGATCCTTCTTAATTTAGCAAAACCATTAACTTAGGTTTTATGTTCATATAGGTATCTTAACCTGTCCATATAGGTTTAAAATAAAGATATTTTTCGTAAACTTTGGCTGAAGTTAAAATATGAACTGACAAAGATAAAAAATGAAAGAACTCACGATGTATGTTATCCTGCTATTTTTTCGTGAGTAATTGCGTAAAGCACAAAATTTCCCCATGGTAGTCTGCAAGAATAATATTCTAACAAAATTATATAATTCAAAATATAGAGAATACAACTTGAGTAATTCACGAATTAGGGAACCATTTCTTTATAATCGATGGTTTCATAATCGATGGTTTCAGGCGTTATTTTATGGAATCGGTTCATTCTTAAGCGGATAAAATAATATTTTGTAATTCCACAGATTTATTTCACAAACACACGACCCGGGTTTCGACGTACAACGTCATCTTCAGGTATTTTATCCGCTTAAGAACCATTTCTTCTCGAATACTAGTTTATTCTACCAATCTTCCATTTAGTTTTGGCTTAATTCTGTCAAATTCAATCTAAATTTTCGCAAACGTCGAAGGAAGTGATGCCGAATTGTTGTTTCCTTACATTCATCCTTTCAATTGGCTCAAACAATTTCATCCATTTTGCATGAGGGGAGTACCCTACTCCCTACCGAAAGTTTACACTAACATCAAAATTAGTGTTAGCAGTTCGCACTACGTAGAACGATGAATGAAACTAAGCGATTTCAATGCCTACATTAGGGGAAAAATAAGCAGATATTACAATCTGTTTATCACACAATTTTGATGAAAATATAAGCGCTATGGTTTTTTTTAACGTGTATGAAAATTGCAAAGAGGAAAATTATAAAGAGGTTATGAGATGATGAAAAACATGACCATTCGATTCCTGCAAATTCTAGCCAAGTAAATGTAAAATGCCTCTTAAATGTGAATATCAATTTTCTTCTCAAAACAGGTTTACTGAAAATGTTTCAATTCCTGGTTATTCATCATGTGGTTTTAAAAGTATGGCTTCGTTCACTAAAACTTTAAAAGGGTACGAAAATTAAAATGAGCAAATTTATCTTGGAGTTATAATTAATTCGGGAAGACAGTGGGAATCAATTTGCGACGCATTCTCAACTATTCAGTCGAAGCAATTTTAATCACACTTTTTATACTTTAGACAGTCTGTGATAACTACTCTCATACCCTTATGTATGAATGGAGTTTAGTGGGACCTCAGACTTATCAATTTATAAGTAATGTGGAATTAATAAATATAAGAGATTATAGCTTAATTGCAGTCTTTGTGACACCTTTGAGGCACTTTAGTTTGACACATAATCGGGCAAGCATAAAATAAAGCGTGACTATTAATGTACAGCTGATAATATGAAGTCGCGTTGCATGCTTCTTTCAAACTTTTTGCTTTTCCCGTAAAACAACTACAAGAAAATTATAATAATTTTTTTTTCATTTTTAAGAAGTTTTCAAATGGCTGAAACCAGGAATTGGTTTTCTTGTGTAATATCATGAATTTTTAATCATTAATCATTCAGTCAGAAGTATCACACAAGGGGAAAATAATACTGGGTTACATTTCATGTAATTACAATTTTTCTCACCCATCAATAGAATACTGACATTTCACGAAGGGAATTTCCCCATATTGTCTACAGAAATCCTAAAGAAAAGGGCTGATTCCCAAGGATAAGAGATACCGTAGCTTGATAGGACTGGTAATGAACGCTAACTACAGCTCAATAAAACGGGATGGATGTATATTTTGGTCGGTTAATTCTGTAAAATCAAGTCACAGTCCGGAAATTGAAATTTCCTCGAGGGTCAGGAATGATGGAAGGGAATTAGAAGGGAGAGGGAGAGGGTGGTTTGGAAAGGGGCAGTAAGCATGTTGAAAGCCAAACGAGTGCCCGTTGTTCTTCAGGATCGCCCGGTGGACGTTGATAGCTCGCGAAAGCAGAGGGCTACCGCTTTTATCCACCCCCCTCACCCTCTCTCCCCAAACCCCCGCTCCCTCCCTCTTCCCGCAATTCACCTTTTTCGGTCCTCGGCTCCGGTGTCGTCTCAGCAGCCAGCTCCCCTATTTATGCATCGTTTGAGTCCGCTAATGGAAGTTCCGTGTCCCGTTTGCCCTTTTTCGCCTCGACGCCGCAAAGAGGTCTCTCCTCCTTCCTTCCTTCTCCCATCTCCTCCTCGCTTGAGATTTCTCTTCTCCTCTAATTCCTCTGCTCACATCTCCCTTCTTCTCACCAGCGATTCCTCCGGCCATCAAAAACTTCCTCCCCGACCTTTCCTTCCTATCCTTCCCGTCCGGATGGGTAATAGCGTTCGAAACCCCGTCTTTTTTATGTACAATGCGGTAGCCCACGCAACGTGTCCCCAGACGAATATATCGTATTTTAGGGAATCGGTTAGTTCTCGACCCAGTGCTTTTCCTTCAATATCAGGGAGTGATGGATGCAAAGGGATCGAATGAGAAAGAAATGTTCAGAGTTGGGTTTCATAAAGGTCTGAACGAAGTTTGCTCGAGAAACAAGAGGGACTTAAAGCACTATTGATTTCTGGCTCTATTCGGATTTAATTTTGTGTCACTTCAGAAAGTTCTTAGAACTCCTTTAGGTGAGGATATGGGAAAAGATTTCAACTTGATCAGATTTCATTTTTCTTCCTATCGTCAGAATCTTTCAGAAAATTTGTTTTTTCTTTCACTATTGATTTTATCCTAAAGATGAGCAGCTGACATTGGTGTTAGAGATCCTAGATAATCCTACATCTACATAAATACCCTGGAAGCCACCAAAAAAGGTGTGTGGCAGGGAGTGTAGCACCAGGAGAAAAGGGTAAGGGATGAGGGGGTTGCGGTTTTTCAAGTAGGTGGGGGGAATCTGCAACAAATATATATATAAATAAATATATTTCTATGTATATATATATATATATAAATAGAAATATATGGATGATTTCTTCGAAGTAACACGGGAGTGTTAAATAAAAAAACTTAGACAGCAACACACAACATGAGAACATATAAAAGGAACACTCACACGTTATTTCTTAATAATTTCGACGTAATCGAGCTCCGTCTTCCTCTGAAGATTAGTTAGGACTGAATGTCTAGAGGTATGTGGGACAGAGAGAAAAGGGGACGAGGGAAGGGGAGAACAGGTGGTGGGGAGGAGTGGAAGAAGGGGTTGTGGAGAGGGTAAGGTAAAAAGGAGGCCAGATGGGAGCGAAGATGGGATAGGAATGAGGGAGAGGAATGAGGGAGAGGATGTGAAAATAGTTCCAAGCGATACAGAAAACAAATAATTCATCTACAGATATTACAACATCCACGACCCAGGTGTCAAATCACAAAGTCATCATCAGGACTCGACAATTCAAAACCCAGGCCAAGAATGACAAAATATATGCGGATGAACAAAATATCCCACTATCCCGCATGAAAAAAAATCCACACCTATCCACTTCAGCCCTCTATAACTAGTGAACGACATTGAGACCCGGATATTGATAGGCTTTGCATAGCCATTTCCATCGTTTTTAATTTTATAGGGTTATCGGATGGGGAAGGGATGCTAGAACTGAAACACTGTAACACTGGTTGAAGGGGGTGTTGTGGCGGGAGGCATGTTTTGGGATGGGAAGACCCGCGGACGGGGAAGAGGGATTAAATGAGGCGCGATGATTGTTTATCCTAACCTGGTCATCACCTCCGCTGACAAGGATTCGACAGTGGTAGTCCGGAACACCACTGATTACCTAAAAGGAGCCAACAGATTACTCGCAGACACTTCTTCCTACAAACATATTCCGACTGACCCTAACCCCGCATTCCAAGATGAAATAATCGCTTTCCTCCGCGAGAACGGCCCTAATGAAAACCTATCCTCCAGTGACATCTCCCTCCTTTCACCTTCCCATCCAAACATCCCCCACTTCTATATCCTCCCCAAGATCAATCATCACCATCACACGTCCTTTCTATCATATTTTTACCACAGATATATCCAATTGAACTATTTGGTAATTATATTTATTCTGTATGCATATCTTTCGTTTGAACACGGCAATGAAAGGTACATTTTTAAGTATTACCATTTTTGCATACATTAAAAACTCTAAATTTGAAAACGGTTAGGAAACCGTTAGGTTAGGAAACGGTTAGGAAACTAAAATATGGTAATGCTCACGTAGAAGACTCGAAATCATTTACTAACTGCAAGAAATGCATTACAAAACAACCTAAGTGAGAGAGTATCGAATTTAAATACATCTAGGAATATGGTTTTCATAGTGGAAAACATTTTCAGAAATATAACTCAGAATTGTGATGAATTTGTCGTCACTTTTTCATTGATTACACAGGCCAACAGTGGTTTTGGTGCCGGAGCTTTTAATGCTGATTTAAAGAACAATTGGGGTGCTGAATCCAATTATGACACTAGTTTTTTCCTATCAGCTATAGTTTTCAAGATATAGATATGTTGTTACTTACGTAAAAAATCTTCTACATGATGATATGGGAATATTATATTAATAATAAAACCCACTAAATATATAGACTTGATTTATTTCTAGGGCTGTTAAATCACCCACAAACACAACAGAATTTTACAATACAATTGAACACAAATATTAAAATTTTTTACTGTAATAAAACAAATTGAAAAGAAACAACTACATAAAAACATCACTCAACACATCGGAAGCTTCTTTTGCGCGATTTTCTTGAGTGCACTTTGTTCAAACAGTCTCGTTTTAAGCACCAGCAGTAATCTGCCATCATATGGTTATCCCATCTTCCTTGGTAGCGAACTTTCATTGTTTGTATATCCTGGTGAAATCTTTCACCTTGTTCTTCACTTGTGTCTCCTAAATTTCCAAGAAAATTGTCTAAGTGGCTGTGTAGGTAGTGAACTTTTGTGCTCATATTACATCCGAGTGATTTGAAGTTACTGAGCATAATGTTTACCAGCTCAATATAATTTTCACTTTTGTGATTTCCTAGAAATTTTTTTATGACCTCAATAAATGACATCCAACTAATTTTTTCAATCTCATCATTGACTCGACAAAAGCAGGATCCTTTGTAAGTTGTCTGATTTGTGGCCCCTCAAAAATA
>CM073770.1:41994312-42089752 GCA_037158775.1 Hetaerina titia | reverse complement strand
CGGAAATCGCACGCGGAACCTTCGGTCGATAACCCAGCATTCAATCCAACAGGACCACCATGAATTTTTTCAAATGATAGTTATTGAAAATAAATACAGGAAAATACTGTAAATACAGTCTGAATTCATTCCTAAAGGTTTTTGTGCGTGGTAGTTTAGCCCAATCAAGATGTGCATGTGTTTGTGAATGAGATAGAGTATACCCCAAGCAGGACGTATTTTTCTCATGAACTTATTTGCAATTAGAGATTAATGAATCTGCCACAACCTAGTACTTTCGTTGTTAGTCATTATTTTCTGAAAGCATTGCAAATACATCACTCGTAAGAATCTGACTAATTCATTCCACCAAAAAATACCTCGCGGAACATGCGATCAATTCGCTTACCGCGTGCCACAATATAGGCTTTCATATTAAATCTTGAAAGTAATTTCTTCTTCATAAATAGGCAATAGCAGACGCACCGTAAATTCTTTCTGTCCCCTTCTGTTCCTTTAGGGGTGACATCAGCATTAATCCAGCACCAAGGGTTTGGGGTGACGTCAGTCGACTGCGATGAGAAATTATAGTAACTCAACTTTCCCCAATGATCCTTTCATCGCGGCCGTCTCAAGATTACCATCTCAACAACTGTCCAATCATTGGGAACGATCGCTGTGTAGATAGATCTTGTTTCCTTTTAGATTTCTTAGTGACATATAATAGCCCAATCATTTTAAATTACTCGGATTGGTGCGGCATGCTGAATAGCTCGAACAAAATGAAGAATTTTTCCATCATGTCTCGGGGAAACAATCTTAGCCGTCCCGGGCACGAAGAGAAACGATTGTTTCTCCAAACCACGATTTTAAGAAAACAATCCGCTTTGTATAGGCATTGCTGGCACTCACGAAAAGGTATCTTGTTTCCATATAAGCGCTTCGAAGGTCATCGAAATAAAATGACTGGGAGGCAAAATGAAGGGTGATTTCGATCGTTCACATGTCATTCCTTGGGATTGTTCACATTTCCGTAACTGGAAAGACCCTGAAATTTCCTGCATAACGAGCGATCAATTTCACGGAGAATAATATGCACGCACTGTGGCGATGTGTCATGGCCACGGAAACACTGGGAATGACCGAAGTGATGGATTGTGTATCATCTGTTTACCATTGAATCGATTCGGCACGTTCCCATGCGGACAAGCAACTTTCAGTGCGTTTTGTCGCGCAGTTTTCAGATGCTCATTTAAAAATATCGTAATGGACACGTTTTAATAATAATTGTTTATACGTGTGCGTGGGTTAGTAACCGTTATAATTCGTAAATATTTTGCGAGAGAACATTCTGATTGGCATCTTTAAAATATATACCAAGAAATATTCTTCTGTAAACTATTTCTTATATATATTTATTGATACAAGTTACCTATTGACGTTACTAAAAATCTGCACTTATTACCTTGAAGTAAATCATTTACGGTGCACTGCTTTACTTTAGTGTTATTTTTCTCCTTCAACATTTTACGTGGGTGGTCTGACAAGTTTACGACTCAGAAAATTTCAGAAAAAATTTCTTGTATCTCTGTTAGGTTGGAAACATTTCAGACCACCCTTGTAATCATTTTCAAAAGTCTTTCCATAGCAATATATACTTCAGTACACAATGGAAAATGAAAGAAATTGACCTCTACGGTCTCGTGAATCAATAAAATAAAATGAAAACTCCAAAAGCCGTAATAATTAGCTTATCATGGCTATATAATTTTTCATTTTATTTTAATGACGGATAAGCAAATTTTGTTTTGTACCAGAAGCAAATGTAATGGCTATACTGCAGGAGTATATCCACAAAGTATATCAGGGTCTCGTTTAAACATCATTGGCTCTGCGAAAGTTTAATTTTTCATTGGAGTATTTAACTCCTATTTGAAAATTTTTCTTCCTCTGTTAATATGCTGTTTTAAACTACTTTTTTTCATAAAACCAATCGCTAATTGTATCTACCGGAATTTTAACGGGTTTAATGTCATTAGATGTTTGCAAGCAGCTAGAGTATAACATTAAAACGATAAAAGAGTTCAAAATTTGAATGCTAATGTTGTTACTAAAATTTTACCCAAAATTAATATCGTATTTGTGATATTTTAGCTTTCATAATTCTCATATCTTAAGAAATTTTCCATCAATAAAAAAATGATGCGGCAGTTGTTAGTTGTGACGAGATGTGACAGTTAGATGTGTTGGTATTGAATGCGGTATTTTTTTTTCCTTTTTTGGGTAGTGACCTAACACCCCCCGCCACACGCCCTTGCGGCGGCTTGCGGGGTATTATGTAGATGTAGATGGCATGACGTTAGATGCGACAGTTAATTCTATATAAAGTTAGAGTATGATTACCTGGTAACCCAATGATCTCATAAATTACAGCAATATAATTAACTTTAGTCTTAGACCAATACACGAATCGTTGGAAAAGGTACTGACATCAAAGCAAAGTGCACTTTCAATGGGAGATCGAGCCCCATATACCTTCGAATTAAGATTACGTTCCTTGACTTCATAATTTTATTTCAGTGTTTCTTAAAAACATTAATTTCCTACTATTTCAGCAGGTCTTAGGATCAATAGAGTTACCATGACATGTGTACAGCAGACCAGCGTAATAAGTTAAAAAACCCGCTTGCATAAAAAATATGAGCTACCTAATGGAGCATTAGCAATAGTTTTCATATTACCTTTTATCTAGATGATACTCAAATGGTACCAGTTACATCCATTCTTTTCATCAATTGTTTTTAGCAAGTGCCTAAGATAATCCTCTTTTTCTCCAAGGTTGATGAAAATTATGCTTTTTGAACTAAATATTCCGCGGTCATTGTTATGCTGGTCATGCTGTTATAAGACGTGCATAAAATTGAATATGCTGTAATAATAGCAGTAAATAAATATATCATCATTAGTTTATAAATGTCAGAGGCTATATCCCAGTAAATTTATCTTTAGTTTATTTGAAGAAGGAAAAACAATTAAATATTATTTACATTCATTTCACTAATATTGAAACCGAACTTCACATTAAAAGACCCATAGATTAAAATTAAAGATGCCCCATAGAGGTGGAGCGAATTATGTCTGCTCTCTATTGAGTTTCCATCCACCGTCATTTTTTCTCACCTCAGCTCGTTCCTTTGGCTTCAAAAAGCGAAACCGCAGCCACAGAGAAATAGATCCATACCCAAAAACCACCACAACGTAAAGCTTTTATTAAAAAAGCGAAACGTACCCGTGATCTCTCGAGTCGCTTTGCGGATGCCTTACGTCAATTTCAAACTCACCATTCTCCATTCCTTTCCCACGAAAAAACCTTTCCCATCTCCATTCCCTCCCCTGATGAAGGCTCCTTTTCTTTTTCCTTTGCTTTATTTTCTCCTCCATTCTTGAAATGCTTTCTTTGGATTATATTTCAATCGAAGCACACCAAAGCTAATACGATTTGAAAAATATTCCTTTTACATTCACAATCTCCTTTGGCAATGTGCTCGTGAAAAATTTCTTCGATTCAACCGTGACTTCCTTTTTTTTAATATTCATGCCACGATATTTATGGTTCGAATCCAAGATATTTCTCGCATTCTAGCGCAAATTTATAAATATAGCTATCTCTTTGTGGTATACGTTGAGGCCTCTTTCATAACGACAGCGCATTTCTGTAAATAACATCAACCTCGCATTGAAGCACTCAAGTTCTATGTTTTTTACCCGTTCTCAGTTACGTCATGTTATATCTGTTCGCCTGTGACCTTTGATTTTTCATTAAAATGTTATCCTCAAAAATTATAATATTAACTGAGATTCAGAGGTTACTTCATTAAGATTCATCCGTTCACAGAAACTTGATTAAAGTACACTTTAACGATTCAGGAATTAAATTATTTTCTCCAACGAATCATGGTAGCTTTGTACATATGATTAAAGTAGTAAATGTTTCTAAAGCCGTTAGATGAACATTAGAATATAATTGTATAACATGTTTGCATATTTTCCCTTATAGCTAAAAGAATGCTATGAAATAAATAGTGATTCCTTTAAAGCCGTCATTATCTGAAATATTAATTCGCAAATTAGTTAGGCATAAGAACGGAGTGAGCATTAAGATGTGCAATTTGAATGGTGTCAGTAAAGTTCCATTTGAGGAAACGCTCTATCTATTTTCCCACATTATTTTCATCTATCACCTCTTTACAATGGCCATAAAAGTTTAAACTTTGATAAAACTATATTTTATTAGCAATTAAATTCGTTTACATATTTAAAATAATTCAACTATTATTATTTAAAATATAGGAAACATTATTATCAAACAGGAAACAAGTAAAATGTACAATGCTTTCATTGCTAATAAATATTGAGGTAGTTTAAAATGCATTTAACTGAATACAGTATAAACGAGGGCATTATTAAGGATAATTCATAGGGAATAGCCGCAAAGCATTTCTGGTTAGATAAAAGAAATCATGATCAATGCATGTAAACCTTAAATATTTAATTTAATCCTCAATTTTATCCAATCCCAGACAGTCATTTTTGATTGACCTTAAGGTCGTAGATGTTGTTAAAGACGGTAGTGTCAATTTCTAGTTAAGACCTTAGTCAAAAAAGTCCTTACGCGATAACTGTCAGCGTAACTGACATTGCTTTATTACGTAAAATTATGTGAATTTTGAATGAAGAGCAAATCAAAGAGCAATTTCCAAATGAAGTATCTACAGGCGTGATGTGGTGGAAGTCGAGCATAATGAATAATAGATGGTAGCACTTTTCCACTTGATATATCAGTTATAATTATCAAGTGGAAAAGTGCTACGGTCTATTATTCATTGTATTATATTTCATATGGTTCATCTAAGTATTCATTAGTATAGACACATATATGGTATAAATAAATGGAATTTTTACGTCGTTCATTCCTTTCGAATTGGACTTCATTCTGCCACTTGGCCATTGTCCTTCCGCCACTCCCTTCCTCCCACTGTTTATATTTTCTTTATTTCCTCTCCTCTTTTAGTTCCTTCTTCCCATCACTTCATCCGAGTGCTCCGGGCCTAAGGAAATAAAAATCTCGGCATTCGAGTAAAACCACCCTCAAGCCCCTTCACTCCACCCTCCTCACTTTCCTAGTTTTACACCGCGTCCCTCACCCCAACCGCCCCCAAAACCGCCTCAATCCTCACTCTCTCCACGATTCCCTCCCACCGCAATGAAAACCCCTCCGACTCCCACCCTCCACTCACAAATTTCAAATCCTCTTTACGTCTCCTCACCCCTCCTCCTCCTCAGTCGTCTCTCCCTTCTCTCTCCTCTTGCCCTCCCCCGCCGCCTTACCCCTCCCTCCGAGCCCCCCCCCCTTCCTACTCGATTCTCTCCTCCCTTCCCTCTTATCTCTCCACTCCACCCCACTCTCTCCATCCCGCTCTCCCCATTTTACGAGCAACAAAGATGCCCGACTCGCCATTGGTCCGAAGACCCTCTCTCCCCCACTCACCCTCTCTATCTCTTCCCCTCCCCCCTCCCGCCCCCCCTTCTACCTTCCCGCCTTCCCACACCCACCTCCCGGCCGTTTCAAATTGAGAGCCACGGCTTTTTTCTTCATCCTTCCTCTTCACCTCTTCTCCCTCCGCCCACCGGACTATCCCCGGCTATATGTCTCGTCCACTCCTTTCCCTCTCCCTCCGCTCCCTCTCCCTCCCTGAAAACGTTCCTCCTCCACACTCCTCAACCCCATCCCTTTCCCTCCATGACCAGTACCTTTTCCCCCAACCCACCTCCTCTCATACGCCCTTTATTTAATAGTCACGGAGTAGACTCTTGGGGTCGGCCATCTTGGCAATTCCACGAGAGATTCGCATCATACACACGTAAGGTAGCGCTGGCGGACGTTTCGATTTTTTCACGTCCCACTCTTTGTCGATTTGCCATTAATTTCCGTGCGTGTACGTATGCACATTCGTGCATTCAAGTCGACGCTGCGAAATTGGTTTTCGGCTAAAAATGGTCATAGTTGTGTTTCATGCACAGGGATCAGATATCTCGTTGCTGCAATTCAGTCATTTGACGCCTTATCGTTTGAAGTTCCAAATGATGAACACACGCGAAAAAAATAAAAAGTATAATAAAATCATCACTGAGTGTTGATACAGCATCAATTTAATTTTGGAATCGTATTCTTCAGTAAGGCTATTCTACGAGTATAATGAGTGCACGCGATTTTTCCTGTTTTATTATCTACGTCTTTCAGCCTCAACCACTTCCTTAGGGAATTCATATGAAACCAGTCCATTACATTTCAGGATTCATTTTTTAAACCTAATATTACTTCGAGTAGGTCAATGTTTATGGCTAAAGTATTATGGAAAGAAAAAAAATGAATTGAGACTCGGAATGCTAAGATGACAATGAGAACAGGGAAGTTAAAAATTATAAAACGGGAGATGAAGAGAGGGTATGATGAAATATTCAGTTTTTGCCATGGGAGATGTAAGAAAATAAGGATTGTTGTAGAATTTAAAAAAGAAAAATATGCATATATAGTGGAGTATATATTCGTATAGTGGGGGGGACAAGAGCAAGCGAGGGGTGGAAGCAATATCGGGCAAAAAGTTCGAAGAAGAAGCGAAGTAACATAATCTTAGTGGCATACTTGTATTAACATTAACGGTAGAAGGAAAAGCTGAACTAACGAACTTGGTCGTTACTCATGTCTGCATTCCAGCGAGTAGCCATAGGGAGGGAGAAATAGGCATGGAATACAGAAAATTAGAAGAAATATTTGCGGGTTTTCCTGGAAAGAAACAATTGATAGTGAATGGGTATTCGAATGTGTTGATAGGAGAAGGAAAGATAGTGGTGAGATAGGGGATTACGGTTTAGGAAAAAAGTAATGTTCGCGGGAAGATAGCAATGGTGTTCTGCAGAAGACAGGATCTAATCAAAGCGAACACTTACTTAGACACCGCAATGGGCGTTCTTACCTATACGTGGTAAATCAGGTAGAAATCAGTTATATTGGATTCACTACTGCATAATGCCTCATGGCTCAGATTTAGAAAAAGTGACATTTTTTGCACAGTGATCCGGGAGCGGATGAGGACTCGCATTCTAGTTTAGTATTAGTGGGGTGCAGCGTAAATTTCAAGAGTATAAAATGGGATAAGTGGGCAAACGAGAAAATAGAGTCCAAAAGCAATAACCAGAATAAATAGAAAGAAGTACCAGACGGCAGTATAGAAAATTACGAGTGAGGACAGGAAGATGGGAACAATAGAGTGAAGTCGGGGACATAATCGTAAAATAATTATGTCGTAAGCTAAAGCTATAGGAATAGAAAACGGGAAAAGGAAACCAAAACAAGGATTTCAAACGTGCTGATAGGTAAGTTGTAGACAGAAGAATGAAATGGAATAATATGAACAAATAAATAGGAAGAAGGAAGTAGAAAGAGATAAATAATCAACTGTGTCGATAAACTAATAGGGTGAAAGATTCGTCGTGGAAGATTCAGTTCGACTCTATGGAGAGTTGACATAGGAAGAAATGAGTGTACTGAAGATAAAGGTGAAAGAATTATGAGGAAAACCGTGGAAACAATCTTAAGTTAAGAAAATTATTAATCGAACCGAGAATGATTTAAGAATCTTTGAAAAAATTCATAGAGGATCCATATGATAAGGGTATTAGGTCAGCCGGTTTAGGCATAGAAAGGGAATATGAAGTATATGGCATATTTTTGGCCCATGCATGCTAAATTGCGACATAGAATTAGAAACTGAAATCAAATAAGGCCGTAGGGATGGATAACATCCTTGTTGAACATTGACACAATTAATACTTTCGGAAAAACCGGACCGAAACGTTTTTATGCTATTATTTCTAGCATTAATTTGGAAAGTATGTGATTGAAATATTTTGTTTGGTCAATGTTATTGCACATTCCGAAATAGTAGAGTCAACCGAATGTGTGGACTGTGGAACAAATTAATTTCGAGGAAGGCAAGTAATTGCAATTGGGACGAACACTTCAGGTTTAGGAAGGAGAGAGAAAAGATGATGCCAAAGCAGTAATGAAATCACTAATAGAATGAAGCATCGAATAAGATCAGAGCGACTTTGTTTGTTTCATAGATTTTAAAATAGTACGATTTAAAAGAGTGGGATAGGGTCTTCGGGCTTGTTAGAGTAATTTGGGTACAATTAATGAAAGCATTGGGGAAGATAAATCGGAGGGGGTTGGGGAGATAGGCGATTTATTCGCGACCTGTACCTACCTTTACCCTGTAGCCGAGTGAGGCGATTGTAGACTCGGGATGGGTAATGATAGAAAGAAAAGTAAAACCAGGGTGCCCATTATGTTCCATGCTTTTTAAAGTATATTTGGAGGAAATAAAAAAGAACTGTGGGAAAAACCGGAGACACGAATGAAATTTGATGGATATATCATGAAATCTGTTTAGTTTGTGGATGATGAGACTGAAAATTAGCCAATCAGCTATTAGAAAATTAGTGTGTTATATATAGGATGAAGATCAATATCAAAATAATAAAAGTTTTGAGATTTTTGAGAAGGAAGAAGGATATGTTAATCGTTAAAATAGGGGGAACATTTTGAACAGATGAAACAGTTAATTCAATCCGGACGTGAAGAAATTGGTCAAAGTAGCAAAAGAAGAATCGCATTAGGCAAAGGAGTTGTTGGAATGAGGAGGGAATTAACGATAGGGACGTTGAGTAAGGATGTTAAAAAAAAAGGGTTCGTAAATACTTCGAGAAGGGGCGTGGTTTTGTACGGCGCGGATACATGGTATTTGAAGAAAGCCGATAGAGATGGTTAGGATGCTTTCGAGATGTGGCTGAGTATAGGGATGAAAAGTTAAAATGAACAGAAAAGGAGAGTCAACGAAGAATCGCTGGGCGTGAATGGGGAAGAGAGAAGGTTTTTGGGAGAGGGACAAAGATACAGGGACGTTGGATGCAGAGTATTTTGATTGGCGATGAAATGCTGATGACTGTGAGAGAGCGGGCAAGCGATGTAGGGGAGGAAAGCATCCTGATTAGAATGTAGGCAGTTGAAAGCATACGGAATTGTGGAAAGGTTTGTTGTAGTTTGAGGTGAAACAGGATGTGTATTTTTTTAGATATAGCTAAGAAATGTAGCGATTACCTGTCTGTATCCATGTAAAACTTACCTTAAAATGTAGAGTAGCAATATTTTTACTGACGAAAACCTATCCCTTTTATCTTTGCTAAGGTTTCATAACCATACTTTTAATTACATAAGAATTGCTTTATAAAAATGCTATATCCAACTTGATAGACATTATTATTCACATCCGTGAGACTTTCACATAAGTTTTACATATATAGTATATAATGTGTGCATATATACATACCAAGTCTCTCGATGCGGGTTTGCCTTCAATTTTTTACATTCAATTACATTTCACATAGCTATTAATTCGGTATTTAGCACCTTCATTTCCTTTCACCATCTATCCAACCTTTCATCATGTCTATCACAAATACCTTCACAAGTTTATGTTGGAATAAAATAATTTAATATCAATTTGTTTCTATTATACTCGTTATAAGTATTACCCGAAATTATTTAACTTGTCTCCGCAAGGACAATAACGTTCCTTCCTGAGCAGTATCTACTCAATTCTTTTTTTTTTTGAGCGACATATGGTGGGAAATTCCAAAGCGTCGGAAAACATGCGATTTCCCTTCACCGGAGAACTAATGATATAACACTCTTAATGGCCGATCATCATACTTAGCAAACCATTTCTAATGCGCATCGAGACATGAATGCTTGGCGATCCGACTATTTCCTTGGAAATTACCCGCTTTAACGAACGACCTCCTGCATTCAGGAATGCCTCATGAGGTCGCCATTATGGGAACGAGGGCAGATGGCGGCGGTGGCGTCTTAAATTACTGAGCGATCGTTGAAGGGAATGGATGTTGTGCGATAGGCGTTCGTATTAGTCGTCGTTGCTGAAATTACAGGGCCGCGGAGGGAAAGACAATGAATCCGAAAGCGATTCTACGCCCCGCGATTACCTTACGTCTCGTGCAGGAGGGGGTGGTCGAATATCGCCGCCGCGGTGGGGAAGAATTATCCGGCGAGCGGAGAGCTCGAAATTACATCCTCCGCCCGTCTCCCCTCTCGTCCCTTTTAAAACATTTCTCCGATTCAAAGCCTCCTCACTCGAAATCGCCCATTCCCTTCCAATCTGTAAAGGGAGATTACCAAAGGGTTGGTTCCGATCGGCTCATCCTTCTCCCCAGGCCTCGTGTCATTCGAATGAGATTAGTTTTTGAAAAAAATCTGGAATGCTATCACGAATGAAGATGGTAAAGAAATGTGCCTCGGTGAACCAAACGGATGTAGCTTAAAACCAACAAAAGAAGAAGTGAATACTGTGAGAGCTATAATGGGTTGACGGATTTGAATTTAGCATTCATGTCTCGTTGGTGAAGAACGTGTGCTTAAGGAAAACAGGTATGGTGAGAATGTTAAGTGTTCGAAATATTTCTTCCATCTCCATCTAAACTGTACATAGAATAGTGCCAATATTTCTCTTCAAATGTTTAACAACATCATGCGCTAATATAATTTAGTCATTATTTTTCTTTAAAAATACAAGGAACGTAGCTACGGTCGTGAATCAATGTAAACAAAAAATAAAAAATACCGGGACCGTAAACGTGAATGGCTCTAAGTAATGAGGAAAAATACTCCACACACACAAATCAAAACTAATAATCAAAAAATAATAATAATAAAATAGATAAAAATAATAAAACACACTTACAACCACTCGATCACTAGGGTGTGTTACGAAATAACTTTCACTCTCGTGAATCATATTAACACACACACTCAGGGTTTGCAAGGATCCCTCCTATGTCAGTGACCCGTCAATCACACAAATAAATGAAAATTATAAAAGGATGTAAAAAATAATAATAATAAAAACTTACGTGAATACACCTGAGTGATTGAGTGACTGTGCTTGAAATTATTGACCATAGTCTTAAGAGCGTAGATACCTATAGGACTGAGTGTCAAGAAATATTCACGCGAGGCAATTAAAACAACTGATTTTCTATTAAAAATCCTATGTAAAGGTGGAGTTATATGCAGCACCATTCAACCCCTTCAAACCAAACTAAAACACACAACAGCAGTTGTCTTTGACAAGTTGTGAAATAATAAGTTACATTAAGGAAGATTTTCACAGTAGACTTAATGTAGCCAAAAATGTTAATGCTTTCTCTTCTGGGTCAAACTCTGGACTGTTGTACGTATGATTCAAAATTAATCTGGAGTGTTTCTACACGTGGTGCGGAAAATGAAAGAGTCATACGAGAGGATACATTTTCCCCACAAAATCCTAGGAGTGGAAACACTCCCTTACTAAAAAGTGGACAGATTGATTTCATTTTATCATGGACATTTAATGTGAATGATAAATCCCCGGCGTTTTTATTGTAAACCAAAATATGAGAATGAGACACAAATGCTAGCGACATATATATCATATCAATAATATTATCAAAGAGAACCATATCACTTAATGAGTGCGTATTGATTGCCCGGGTCCAACTCCAATTGGAAAAGCATTGGAAAAATTTTTCAACAAAAGTTGGTTGACAGTATTTCATACTAAATTTTCAAAGTATAATATTCCAAAGTATTTCATACCACCAATGTGTTTTACTACACTCTTCAAATTATTATTATTAGTAGTAGTTATTAGGGGAGACGGCCGATAACTAAGGTAATTTGCGCTTAAAGTTTTACCTACAATGTAATTATTTTCGTAATTGCTCTTATTTCTCTGATTGCTTCTGTCTTACAATTAAATTGCTTGTTAGCTGTCTTATGAGAAATGATAAAAAAAATTTGATAGTTGGTCAGGCCATTGCTAAGCTTCTCAGAAATTTGTGAATTCCTATGCAGGATTGAACTTTTGCAATACCTACTTAATGTATGGATTGAAACTTAGCTCAGTTTGCAACAGTTCTTTCCTTTATGTATTTTTACCAGCCATGACTTAAGGATGAAGTAATATCTCCAAATTCGTATTGATGTCTACTACTAATACTAGTCTTAAACACGTACATAATTTCAACAGTGCTCCTAGTTCAGAAAATAAATTATTGTTTACAAGAGAGGCTGAGCACGTTAATTCAAACATCATCTACAGGGACTATCCCAAAAATAAGTGGAATATTTTTTATGCCACCATTGCAGATCGCTGGATTGAGATGATTTGTGGTGGGAAAGGTATAGAAAATTTTGGAATAGCAACGCGACCCACGTCAGTTAACTGTGGGTATTAACAGTGAGCGAATTGCTGTTAGACTGGACCCCCATGACGGTCACGTCACGAATTTACGATCACACTTTCCATCGAGCAATGATATGCAATTCAATTCTGTATTAAGACGAGAACTTTGGTTGCAGAGGTCATGCCCATGGTTAAGGATGCTTATGGACATGGGGAAATATCCAAGTGTTGGTTTTCTGCTTGCACAGGAATTTCTGGAAGGTTAAGGAGGCGGTTGACGATGAGGAATGCCCTTGATATCCATCAACAACACAGTGTGACAAAAAAGGCCAATGAATAAGAAATATGCTCAATTCTGATTGAACCCCAACTATCAGGATATTAGCAGAGCATTTGAAATATTCGTATTCAAAGAAGTTGTATTTGTGTCGTCGCTAAGGAGCGTGCTTTTTTGAAGATATATATACATAAATATCTTTCCTCACTTCATCCCGTCCAACATGTTTTCAACATCCCTGTTCCTGCCCTTTCCTCGTTTGCCAAACATTCTCTCCTCTATTACCTTCTTCAACATTCCACTACCGCTCAATACGCCTTTCATCCATTTTTCCTGCCTCCATAGGATTTCTCCCAACAAACCCCTCTCCTCAGCCACCATCTCCAGTACTTCCTCATTTGTTTTCCTTTCGTTCCATTTCACCTTCTCCATTCTTCTCCACGCCCACATTTCAAAAGCCTCCAATCTACGTCTATCCTCCTGCTTCAGTGACCACGTTTCCGCGCCGTACACAGTTCCATATCAGAGTTTTTACGAGTCTTGTCTTAACATCCCTACTCAACGTCCCCGTCATCAACTCCCTCCTCTTTGAGAAAGCCTCCTTGCCTAGCGCAATTCTTCTCCTTACGTCATTACTACTTTGAATGTATTGGTCCAAAACACTTCCGATATACGTAAACTGTTCTACCTGCTGTATTTTTTCCCCTGCTATTTTAATGTTTAGCTTAGCCTTTTTCTTTCTGGAAAAGCGCAAAATCTTTATTTATTAACATTGATTCTCATCCCATATTTATCGCACTGAACATCCAATTCACTCAGCAATGCTTGCAACGCCTTGGCTGACTGAGCAACTAATGCTTGGTCATCAGCAAACCTAACCGATTTTACGAATTCCCCTCCGACTTTCATTCCTACCTCCAGTTCTTCCCATGCCTCTTTAATCATTTCCTCTACATATACGTTGAACAGCACCGGTGACAATGGGCAACCCTGCCTTACACCTCTTCCTAACACTGCCCATCCTGACTCTCCGTTCCCCACTCGCACCTGAGCAGTCTGAGACATGTACAGGTTTCGGATCAGTCTCCTGTCCCTCCAATCCATTCCTATTTTCTGCAATACACGCATTAATTTTTCCCAATTCACTGTATCAAACGCTTTTTCGAAATCTACAAAACAGGCAAAAACGTCCTGATTGTATTCTATATTCCTCTCGACTAGTGATCTCATTACTGCAATGGCATCACGCGTACCTCTTCCTTTCCTGAACCCAAACTGATCATCCCCTAAGTAATCATTTGCCTTACTCTCTATCCTTTTGTTGATGATCCTGAGAATAACTTTAGCTGCGTGGGATATCAAACTTATTGTTCTGTGATCCTCACATGACGTAGCCTTTGCCTTTTTTGGAATAGGAACTAACACCGATCTCACAAAATCTTCCGGCCAGATTCCTTCCTCATAGATACTACGAATCAGTCCATATATGGCCTTCTTTTCACCTTTTCCTAACCATTTCAGCATTTCTACGGGAATGTTTTCCACCCCTACAGCCTTATTTGCTTTCATCTCCTTTAATTCCCTTTCTATTTCATCGTCGAGTATGCCTGGACCTAAGCTATCTTCTTCTACGTCATGTTCCTTTTCTATGTCTAACCTTGTCGGCCTAAGTTCTTTAACATACAGTGTTTCTATATATTCCTTCCATCTCTCTTGGATTTTTCCTGGTTTAATTATTAATCTTACCCCACTTATCTTTAACTGTTAACACAGATTTTGCCTTCTTACTTCCCGATAATAACTTAACCTGCTTTAAAGCGCACTATTTTCACCCTTCCTCTGTAAACTTTCCATATCCTCGCATTGCGTTTTCCACCATTCTTTGTTTCCTTGTTTCCAGCCTGACGTCGTTGAACATAGTGATTGCCTCTTCTTCATGAATGCGTTCTTATCTTGGGTTATTCTCCGCTTGATGTCGGTCGAACTTCTTCCATCCAATGTTATGCTGCTGCCCAGGTAGATGAAGGATTCCACTTGCTCTAGTTTCACCCCTCGAATTATAATATCTGCATTCAGCTTCTCTCTTCCGGACACAAGATTTTTAGTTTTATTCTTGTTGATGTTCATATTATATTCCCTCAGTACTTTCTCCATAGCACTTAGTTGCTTGCAGGTCCTCTCGCGTTCCCGCTGCTACTGCAATGCCATCTGAAAACCGGAGCACGCTTCCTCCATCTACCCCCGTCCCCATAGTATTATATGTATATATAATTACATATATTTATTTACTTGTTTATTTATTTTTCGCCCCCCAGTTGGTTGTCTTCTTGTGGTATATCATCAAACACAGATTTTATATTACTGAAACATATAAATCAGACACGATAATATTTTTTATTATTTTACTGATGGTTTTTACATTTTAAACTCATTAATAATTAATATGTGAACTTTTGAACAAAATGAAATAGAAATATTAACGGAGAAAAAATGGGGAGGAGATATTTTTACTCCTTTTTCAAAGGTGAATAATCTCACTTATATAACAAGATAGATGGACCGCCATTCTCCATTAGGTTTCACTATACGTATTTCCAAAATACGATTTCAGTTTCTCTGTGTGTCCTCTTCTCTTCGTACCTCATAAGCTTTCTCTGTCCTCCGACATTTGGGACTTCTATTGCTGACCAAGAGTTTATTATTGTCTCTAGGAAGTTAGTCATTTATAAGAGTGAATTGGGAAAGAGATATAAAACGTTTTTATCATTTTGCTGTCATGGCTTGTACTAGTGAACCCTAAAGTAAAAACTAAAATTATTATGCGTAGAATAATAGGATTATTGTTTAATTACAATGATTACAAACTTTTAAATAATTACGAAAAAAATAATAGGATTATTGTTTTCTTGCATAATTGAATTTAGGGATTTCCAAAAGGGTACTTGGTTCTCTCAACTGTTCTTCAAAAACGTTGATGATTTAGCCGTCAATATGACGACATACTCACTCTTACTTTTTTATGGAAAAAGTCGTATAGATCTTAAAACTAAAGAGACGAAAACGATCGTATGAATGATAATACAAACAATAAAAATAATGGTCAAAGTTAGTCACAATATTGGGTAATTTCTTCTCTGCTTCCAAAAACGTTATAGTGCTAATAAGAAACACAAATGGTCAAGAACACCATAATCATATGTACTTAGTAAACATGATTAAGATGTCCATGACTATTTGGTGTTCCCCAAATGGCGATGGCAATCATTAACTCCGACGGTGTAATATGGATGGAATTTTCTAGATAAAAGAATCACTTGCATTTGAAGTTCAAAATAATATTTATGTTCAATGGTGGAGTTCGATTTTTAAACGCAAAGTACTCCTTTATTTAATGATATAAGAATATTACTAAAAAGGTTTCTAGGACGTGTGTTTTTACACCACTATTCACTAAGTAAAATAATTGATGAACGAATGATAACCATAAAGCTATGCATTATAATCCAACTGATATTATTATTCTAATTATGCTGCATATTGACCTTCTCAGTTATCTTTTACGGACTGCACCGTGAAGGAAAGATCTCTTGTTTACCGCGTATGATTTACCTGTTCCTATTAAGTCTACACAGCCACTGATAATCGTTACCTGTTTCTAAAAATCACAAAACTATTGGTATATAGTATGTAAATCAGTCAAACCTTAGCCTTCCTTAGAGAAATACTTCGGTGTTTTATATAATATTCGATAATTATCCCATTCAACAGAAAATCGGTTGTACATCTTTGTAAAACTTATTAAAATTGCACTAAACTCTCTACGTTGATTCATCACGTTATCGTCACATTGTGTCTTTTTCTGTGAAAATTACCAATGCTTCGCTGTTTTTTTATTATTTTTTTTAATTTAAAAGCAATGACTAGTAATTAATAATTCAATTCCCTACTCTTTAGGAAGGAATACATTAAACTCACGTAGGATAAAAGTCAAATTTAATAAAGAAATTTACATTTTGTACGTTTGGCGGGTCGCTGCTCCACTGTGCATAGGGATTAAGGTGTGACTAAAGCCATAATCCCTTCGTGCGTGTGAGTGTGTTATACTCACGGGGGTCACTGTTCAGCACAGATACAGTGGGATGAGTGATTGTATCTTTCCTTTTGCTTGTGAAAATCGGATTTTTTCAACCTTTTTTCTGCAATCAGTATTTATTATTCAACTGCCATGCTCACGATCTTCAAATTTCTTGTAAAAATGAGAAATGGAAAAACAATCACAAGTATAGTCATGTGTGTTACCAGTTTCTCATAAAAACCTACGTACATGTCAGTAAGTGTTTTTCTTTGCATTTTGGCTACGTTAACAGGGGTGGACACCAATTCAATTTTTGTCGGCAGGAAACGACTAGGTTTCTACCTGAGAGAAGCGACTCTTAGCCGTCGTCCGATTTACTAGGTGACTAAAAAGGATTTCCAAGCAAAAAGTAACTTTACATTGGTGAGGATTACTTAAGAGCTGAATATAAATTGCTGAATAACAAATGTGAAAGTTTTCAAAATGTTTGTTTCTTATTTTCAACGTTTCTTTAACTATCGTGGGATTATTGATGTTGCTTCATCAGGAAAAAAAGTTCGACTCAGTTTTGGGTAAATGTTAGTAGATTTCAGAAATGCAACAGCTTTTCAATTCATGACGTGTTCTTAGTAAACAATGGAAAAATAACTGTGAAAAATACTCGAATATTAAAATTTGCAATGCATAATGAAATAATTGTAACAATTGCACTTGAATATTTTTATTATAGGTCCACGTTAGATATGTTCACATATGTTCTATAAATATGTACTATATATATATATATATATATATATATATATATATATATATATATATATATATATATACGCGGGTCGCGGTGGTCTAGCGGGTAGAGCGTTGGACTACTGACCAGAGGGTCCCGGGTTCGATTCCCGGGCAAGGCACTTTGGGCACCTGCAGCTCCACCCAAGCTAGTTGATTTTTCGGGTACCAGATCTTCCTGGGAAACCATAACCGGCACAGGGAAAGGAACTGGCCCCCCTACCCTGATGTGTGAATATTCACACGCCGTCGGGCTTGGTACATGGGTGAGCTCTACCATCACCTACTAAACCGACCTTCGGGTTGATTACTGTGTTTATGGTTTTTTATATATATATACATATATAAGGAAAGTGGATAGGAACAAACAAAAGACGAACGAATATACATAACATATATATATATATATATATATATATATATGTATGTAGTAATAACATAGATTGGTATAGGAGTATATATTGCATGTTACGGTTCGATAGACACCTATTTTAGCTTACGGAGCCCTAAAATATAAGCTTACACAGGGTTAAATATATTTTTACATATTGATACATATTATATCGTTACTGCATGTAGCTTTCCTTGAATCATACGCACGGAGTTAATTGAGCCTCAATGCCGTTTACCAGTATTTAGATATGATTGGATTTTCATTTTGTGCATAACCCATAATACTGTACATTTTTCCCTACGAATTTTACTACGAGTTACAATATGAATGGTACCTTGGTGTATGTCCAAATGAGAATAATATTAAATAGACAGATGTTGAATACATGAAATAGGTGGGTTACATATTTCAAATAGATATTTTTAACTCACCTATTTTATCCTATGATTACAAACTAAATCACAGGAAAATAGTTGCTACTATTCTCTAAAAAAAACGTCTCTCATGTGTTCAGATTTAGGAAATGATAGCAATAATCCTCCGGTATTACTTTAGTGAGTGATGCGAGATAGCTATGAATCAATACAAATCGCGGTAATTAATGTTTTTATAAAACAGTTTAGAGTATGTTGTAATTACTTGATTGTGGTATTAAAAAAATTGATGAAAGTGGTATGGAAAGAATTTTACGAAGTAATTTAGCATTGAAAATTAAGTGTAACCATAGGAATATTTACAGTTTAAGGGGTCATAGATGGACCAATCTTCCCCCAACCCTCATTCGATGAGGAGCCTTGCAGAGGGCCAAATTCCTCCCCGTCCATTAAATCTCCGCGGTACTTAATGTACTAATCCGATGCAAGAAAAATATATTGCATTTCTTAATATTAATATAACCGATTACAATTATCTAACATAAATGGAGAAAAGCTATGTAGCAACGAAATGCACTTGTGTAAGCCGTCTTGGGCTCTTTACCTTATCTTATTCGACGTTCCATCCGTACGATCTGATGTTTATTTTGTCCTAGCCTTAATTCTTTTTCAATATCAAATGTAAAATCTGCGTAGGCCATGGCGAAATATATGAAAAGACGTCTTCAAGGATCTGCGGGAGATGCTACAACAGCTACTTTTAACGTACGTCGTCCTCGTAGTCATCCACTAATATGCAATTAAGTACAAAACATTATGGTGCATAAACCATCCCACTCAAGACGGTTCATTTTTAAACTTAGAAATTACTACATGTTTTAATGAAAACACGTCAATAAACTTTTCCCGTTGATTGGTTCCCATACGAGAAATACGTAACTGTAAGAAATGACTCCGAATGAAAATATTTTCTCCAACTTCTCGAATTTATTCATAATTGCAATTATAATGAGTCATTAATTTATTTGGAGCATGGATAATTGAAATAGTTGATGCAAAATTTCGTTGCAACGAGCTATTGGGGAATTAAAAGACTCTAGGATACAGAATATACTTCAGAGCTGCTAAAAACCAACCTTCAGCTTAATAACCAGTAATAGTGATGGGAAATTACTGCTAAATTTATAATGTAAGGAATCAAGTATGTTTTTGAATGAAATACTGCCATTTAACTTTTATTATTTTCTTATCCGAAGTTACTGAATGATAATATTTCATTAAATCATTGAAAAATATTGAGCCCCTTTGGGATACTTTTTTTATTATTTTTCTGCGATTTTTCTGCAAAGGTTAGCAGGTTTCGTTTTGATAACATGGCCTATCATCTATGTTTAAATTGGATTAAGTAATGGTTGCCAATCATTGTTATATGTCAATGCATCCTATTCTATTGGCAGGATACGTGGAACCACTTGTCATATTAAATCATCTTGGCTTCTGAAGTAAAGATTGGAAGTTTTCCATAATGGTTATGTGAATTATAAGATACGACGCTTCATCTAGTTGCTTTAACTGTTAAATGGCTGTAGTTCCATTGCAAGGCTATCACAACGAATCCAATCTTTTACGTCCACCTGGAACAATGTTATCTTCAACAAAGTTAGCACCGGCAAGGATTCGTCTTAAGGAATCATTTTAAAAGCATCCACGTAAATAACTTTTCCCTGTAAGTTTGAATTGACTTGGTGGTTCAATCGAGACAATTGCCAGCGGAAAAGCACGTTTCAGTTGCGAAGCAATCTTTTTTCCTTTCTTTCTAAACCATTTAAGTGGGATGAAAAATCGAGAACTTAAGAATCCGAGAAGAGCATCTAGAACGGGAACGACCGGACATAAATTTCTTCAACTAGCCCCTTTAAAAAAATAAACAGCACTAAATCGGAAGGGGAGAAAGGGAGAGGAAGGGACGATGGCAGGGAGAGAGAGACCAATGAATAAGGAGGCCTCAGGAACTGAAGTGGTTTATCCTCCGCTATTCACTACCGAAGCCCCATCCACCTCCCTCAGCAAAATTCTCTTCCTCAAAAGTGGAAACAGCCGCTCTTCCCAATCCATTATATCGCCCTTCTCATTTCCAACCCCTTCTCCTCCTTCTTTCGCCTCGACTATTTCCTCTCCACTAAATGGACTCTGGGTTTCCTATCATCTTCTCTCTTTCTCGTATCGGCTATACATTCTGATTATATTTCATGTTCAATAGATACCTTCTTATATCGTGTGGACGTAAACCCGTTCAATTTTACACATCGCAGTTTTGGTTAGCTTCAATCATATTTTCCATCATTCATTTTTGCTGTGAAATGATTATGATTTTGACAGGATATCAAAGTAATGTTTATATTTTTTTATCTGAGATATATCTGGTTATTATGGATACTGTTTTAGCAAATTTTTATGCGGATATGTCTAGTGGCAAATAAGAATGCAAGCGCATTTTTTTGTTCAATTTTCACTGATGATATCGTCACTGTTTTCCTGGATAGCGTACTAGGACTTGATATTTGTCAACATTATTGGAGTGATCGAGCCCATATATAAGTAATGCAGCATGTGCCAAAATTTCGTCCGTATATCTTGGTCATGAAGTCCTCATTGACGGTGATTGATTACAATGCTATAATCTACTTCAAAACAATACTAGTCAAGCAATATCCAGGGCGTGTGGAGTTGTATTCGAAGAACTAAGAATGCTATTCTTAGCGTAATGCCTTTTATTCCAAGTTATTCAGAGAAAAATATCTATTCTTTTTCTTTCTTAGGTCCTCTCTAATTCTAGTTTTACTCCAAATATAATTTAGTAATGTTCTATTTAGTGTTAACTTAATGGTATAATTTTGGTTTAAAAATGGCTTTGATATCTGACTCCCACTGAATGAATACGATATATAGTATTTCTAAAACCTTTTCCCACACGAATCGTGAAAATTTCCGACTAGTCAAGTGAAAATATTTCTTAAATGTTATGCCTGAAAAAAATTTTAAGGGAAAAAGTTTTAATGTTCCCATCTGTTTGTGCCAGAATTTTTAAATCATAAGAATGTCCACTTACTTAATTTTCCATACTTCGGTTGATTATACTAATGAAACATTTACTATTTTATTCAAAATGAAGTACGGAGTAGCATAGATTTATACAGGCTGTACTAATGAAATAAAAATGGTACAAATATGTATTTGCCTTATAAGTATTTCTCTTTAGCTTACAGAGAGTCCAATACTATATTATTTATCTATTTGGTAGTTTTCCGCCAGCGAGTTAAAATATTTCGTGAAGCAGATAGATTATTAATACTCCGTTCATGTACCTTCATCACTATACTTCATCGCTGATTTTCCGGATGCCAGATTTAACCTTAAAATTCCTATCCTTCGTTGCCATTTCAGTTGCCTTACTTCATTGCTTATATTTAGGAGATCCCTAAGTTTTTCTAGTGAAACTGTTTTTGAGACTACAAAACAGAAAGGTAGTGATTTGCTTTAACTCCCTATTTCAAATATGACATTAAATGCCCCTTCTCTTCATTATTAAATGTCTTATTTTGAAATGTTTACAAGAAGATAAATGCCATTTACCAGATTACTTATTTTTTAATCAAATATATATATATATATATAATATTAACTTTATATTTATATGGGTCGTGATAGTTGTGATAAGCTCTGGATTTATGACCAGAAAGCCTGGGTTCGATTCTGAGTGACTTTTTCGGGGATTTATACGATAGCTTCACCAAAGATGTTTGATTATTCGGGCATCAGGTCCTCTTGGGAAACTTCATATTACAGACGGCAGAGGGAAAGGAAGTGGCCCCGCTATCCTCATGTGTAAATTGAACACGCCGTTGTCCTATCAAACCAGCCATTGGGGAACTACTATGAGAATATTTTATCATTCCTGCACGCTTATAAATGTGCAAGATATTGGAAAATCACACGATAATTATGACGTCCCTTTAATGTTTTCACTGAAATACGGTTAGACACAATATCTTCTTATCTTATCCAGAAAAATGTATCATTTGTATTACATATACCTAGTAACTCTTGTATGTTCCTTCGTAGGCTTTATCCAGATATGTGCCTGACCAGGTACTGAATTAATAATGTGGATTTAATCAATATACTATTTGTAAACTATTGAAAATAGTTTCAGGAGTGATTCCTGGAAGCTCTTCACGATTTAAAACAGCTCATAAATGTTGTTTATTCTACATAAAAACCTCATTTCCTTACTTAGATGAAAGTGTTGCGAAACAACGTACCCTGAGTCGTATGCTTAAGACTGTCATTTAAAATTAATAAATTTGTTGAGTTCATTTAAAACAAGGTAAACCCATTAACCGTTATTAAAATTATGAACAATGTTTATTAACAGCAGATGGCCTAATATATGTGAGTGAAGTTTTCTCTCTCACATTATGCGACGAGTAAGTACTTCATCACCTTGTGGATTGAGATCGAATTACGTGCGACAATTGCAGGAAATGACATTAATCTGAATTCATCGTTAAGGAAACGTTAAATAGCCTGATACCGACGGCCGTGGAACCACGGTTCAACCTAAAAATTAGCAGAATTTTATCTTACCTGTGGTAGGGAAAAGATCATTTGGAAATATATCTCAAGATACGTTCAACATTTGCTATGATATGACAGCCACTTTTTACTCTCTACACGACTAAATATGCAGTATGAAATAACAAAAGTAGTGGGACTCTTTCATTTCTCCGCACTACTTCAAAAACATTTCCGTATGTCGAGGGACAGTTGTTATTGGGAAAAACTTTCTTTCCTTACTCTTCAGGTAACATTCTTTTCTTGTCTCGTATCCCGCGCCTTTTCCTCCATATGTCTCTACCCTTAGGCTCAATTTCCACTTGCAACCACTCATCTTCCCTCGTCCATCCTCGCTCCATGTCCCTCTACGTCTCTCTCTCTCTCTCTCTCCCCCGCCCCACCGCACCATCTCACTCACGTCCCCGACTTCTTCACATATCCCCCGCGCCTCTCACCCCCCTCACTTCCCCGCTCTTCTCCCATTGTTTCATCTTCCGCAGCAACGCATAGAGGGCCCCTCTCTCCCTCCTGCACTTCTTCCATTATTCAGACCTGGTCGTAGTTCACTCTCTCCTCCTCCCCTCACCCCGCCCTCGCCACACCCCCGCCGTTCCTTCTCGCCTCCTCCCCCGCTCTTCTCTTGCCTCGCTCCGCTCTTCCCACCTCCCTCCCCTCCATATACACTCAAGATATTTACTCCCTCCTCCATTCCACTTATTTCTTAGCCGCTCGAAATGCTTCATTCTTCTCCCGTCAGCCCTCCCTCCCTCGCTCCCCCCCCCTCCCTACGCTCCGCACTCGCCCACCCCTTCCCGCCCTCCAACCCCAGGAAGCCTCCCTCGGAACCTCCTGCCCCTCCTCCGCTTCCCTGATCCCACCCATCTCCGCCCCAACCCATTCGAAACACCAATTCTTTTGCTTTTATTTCCCGACCACCTTCCCTCCCGCGTACCCCCCTCGACTTCACCTAAATTACGTAGCAAGGGCTATTAAAAAAGCTTCTATCAAGATCAAATAGGTTTTTACGATCGTTTTTTAATTCTTCCGGATGTCGAAATTAAAAACGGCTCCTTCGGAGTTGTGGCGCAAAGGGATTGGAAAAAAATATCCTTCGGTGTATGATGAAATATGGTTCGTTTCAAATGACGACAATAGCTAGGTCGTGCGTTAGTCACTTTTTGTGGTTCAACTTATTTTTCTATAGTCTAACGGTACTTGTACACCTCAAAAAGTTCCTCGCTTTTGCCTGTGAGTTTGTATCAGGATTATTAAAATTTTCAGAAAGGCTCAATAAATCCGAGCTTGCCTTTTATAATACAATTATCAATAGGTAATTTTTATGATTTTATTATGTTTTTACAGACATATGTGCGCTTTACCATTTATTCAATTGTGGTTCGGCGCTGAACGAGATCACGATCCTATCATAATCCATTTCATCCACATTAATCCAAAGAGTTTTACATTGATATCAGTTTTAGACATGAGGCAAAAATAATAGTAGCTGCCCAAAATCTCCGGGGTACCACTTTATTACCAATGATTGTTAGTCTGAAAAATACTGATGGCTTAATGGGCTTAGCTACACAATTACAAGAAAACAAAATGTTATCGTTACTTATTTACAAAGAAATGTTTGCACTAAGGATATCTAACAAATTCAAAGTATTTATTCACATTTTAAAAAATATTCATTTTTGCGTAAAAAATATGATGTCAGATTACTTAAGTTGTAAGGCATTCGGATAAACTATCAACTTATGAGTCCTACCTACTGCCTTTAAGAATTTTGTTTTTTTTGGTAACTAATTGCGTACAGCAAATGATTTACTTTATAAAATGGTTTGAGGTTATACAAAAAAAAATGGGTCAGCTGTGTTTAATAAATTACAAATATCATCGTATAAATATTTTATTTACGTATATCATTTCTGAGTACAAACGTAAATTGTTTATAACTGACGACATATTTGGGATTTCAAAACGGCACCACCAAAGCTACAGGAAAATAATATTGGTGGAAACACCAATTTGTGTGAATCTGAAAGTATGAATAGTTACTTATAGTTGAAAGATATTAGTTAAACTATCGACTGAAATGGCTGAGATTTTTGTTTCCACTTCGTAGAAGACAGCGGTTGGTTAGTCTTTCTTCAAAATTATATTGTCATGTCATCTTTTTCACATACTTTTTCCAATATACTAGTATATCTCTGTGGTTTTTGCCCTAATACCTCGTATCTCTGTAGCAGTCCATCTCAAACGCTTCCAGCCGCTTCCTCCCTGCTTCTTCAATGCCATATTGGCGGAGTTAAATGTAAAAGTCTCTACTTTTATTCAAACAACTTTGCCTTTAGTGTTCCACACATTATTTCTGTTAAACCTCTTGCAATAGTAGTTATAACACAAAATAAGCATCAAAACTCTTTTTTTTCCTAAATTTTCCTCCATCCAACATATCCATACAGTCTCTTCTTGTTTACTGGCCGCGAGGATACTTATCTTTTTCGTTTCAGCCACCGAATGCATTGAATTTTTATAATGTATTCAATATTTGATAGAATCTCTTTCAACTTGTCATCGGTCTACGAGAGAACAACAATGTTATCAGCGAATCGGAGCATTGCTATGCAGTCCCTTAACGATCATACCTCCCTCTCACTGTTCAACAATCTCGTCGAATACTCTCTGTACATGTGCGTGTACACATATTGAAGAGCTTAGATGTGAAGGAGTATCCTCGTCCAAAAGAAAAAACTAACTTTTCAAAATAGTTCGGTTTTCCCTACCACCGTATTCAGTCTTTAATTCCATGATGATTGTTTGAAAATAATATAAATCTAGAAATATAAATCAAACAAGTAATGTGCCCAGAGTTACATCTACATCAACATAAATACCCTGTGAGCCACCAAAAGAGGTGTGTGGCAGGGGGTGTAGCACCATGAGGAAAGGGTAAGGGATGAGGGGGTTGGGATTTTTCAAATAGGGGGGGGAAGGTGGGGGGAACCTGTAAGAAATATATTTCTATTTTTTTTAACCACGCGCTGTTCCTAACCTGTACGTTAATACTTGTTGTAATAAACTGACTCCCGTGGGAATGCGGCTACAAGCATTCTAGTCTCTTATCGTTCTTGGAATAAATGACATTTTAAACCTGTCAGTCTTGCAGTCTATCTCTCTAATCTTGTATTCGTGATTCCTCCGGCCGTAATACGTTGGAGTTCGTATTATATTCAACATGTTACATGAAGTTACATGAATCATCAAAGTGCCCAAAAAAATGCGAAATTAGGGATGTCGCAATTAGGGGAAAATGTTTTAAGTACCTAGGTTTATCCAACCAAGAAATTTAATTTGAGAAATAGGTTTAAATTATTCTTTTGAGCTATTTCGTCTGTACGATAATGCAGGAGGACATTATTATTAGGTAATCTACCGGTTAAGGTAGGTTTTTGGATGGACACAACTATCAAATAAACATTTTGTAACTCCCCACCTAGCAAACTAATCTATATCAGGTCCCTCTTCATCTCGGTGTACTTCTTTCCTCCCTTCATCCCGTCCAACATCCCTATCCTGTTCCTACCCTTACCACGCTTGCCCAACATTCTCCCCTCTATTACCCTCTTCAACATTCCACTACCGCTCAATACGCCTTTCATCCATTTTTCCTGCCTCCATAGGATTTCTCTCAACAAACCCCTCTCCTCCCCCACCATTTCTAGTACTTCCTCATTTGTTTTCCTTTCGGTCCATTTCACCTTCTCCATTCTTCTCCATACCCACATTTCAAAAGCCTCCAATCTACGTCTATCATCCTGCTTCAGCGACCACGTTTCCGCGCCGTACATAGCTACGCTCCATATCAGAGTTTTTACGAGTCTTGTCTTAACATCCCTACTCAACGTCCCCGTCATCAACTCCCTCCTCCTTGAGAAAGCCTCCTTGCCTAGCGCAATTCTTCTCCTTACGTCCCTACCACTTTGACCGTGTTGGTCCAAAACACTTCCGAGATATGTAAACTGCTCTACCTGCTCTATTCTTTCCCCGCCTATTTTAATATTTAGCTTAGCCTTTTTCTTTCTAGAAAATCGCATAACCTTTGTTTTATTAATATTGATTCTCATCCCATATTTATCGCACTGAACCTCCAATTCACTCAACAATGCTTGCAACCCCTTGGCTGACTGAGCAACTAATGCTTGGTCATCAGCAAACCTAACCGATTTTACGAATTCCCCTCCGACTTTCATTCCTACCTCCAGTTCTTCCCATGCCTCTTTAATCATTTCCTCTACATATACGTTGAACAGTACCGGTGACAATGGGTAACCCTGCCTTACACCTCTTCCTAACACTGCCCATCCGGACTCTCCGTTCCCCACTCGCACCTGAGCAGTCTGAGACATGTACAGGTTGCGGATCAGTCTCCTGTCCCTCCAATCCATTCCAATTTTCTGCAATACACGCATTAATTTTTCCCAATTCACTCTATCAAACGCTTTTTCGAAATCTACAAAACAGGCAAAAACGTCCTGATTGTATTCTATATTTCTCTCGACTAGTGATCTCATTACTGCAATGGCATCACGCGTACCTCTTCCTTTCCTGAACCCAAACTGATCATCCCCTAAGTAATCATTTGCCTTACTCTCTATCCTTTTGTTGATGATCCTGAGAATAACTTTAGCTGCGAGGGATATCAAACTTATTGTTCTGTAATCCTCACATGACGAAGCCTTTGCCTTTTTTGGAATAGGAACTAACACCGATCTCACAAAATCTTCCGGCCAGATTCCTTCCTCATAGATACTACGAATCAGTCCATATATGGCCTTCTTCCCACCTTTCCCTAACCATTTCAACATTTCTACAGGAATATTGTCCACCCCCACAGCCTTGTTTGCTTTCATCTCCTTTAATGCCCTTTCTATTTCATCGTCGAGTATGCCTGGACCTAAGCTATCTTCTTCTACCTCATGTTCCTTTTCTATGTCTAACCTTGTCGGCCTAAGTTCTTTACCATACAGTGTTTCTATATATTCCTTCCATCTCTCTTGGATTTTTCCTGGTTCAACTATTATCTTACCCCATTTATCTTTAACTGTTAGCACAGATCTTGCCTTCTTACTTCCCGATAATAACTTAACCTTGCTGTATAGAGCACCAATTTCACCCTTCTTCTGTAGACTTTCCATATCCTCGCATTACGTTTTCCACCATTCTTCTTTTGCTTTATTTGTGGCCCTTCTCAATTTATTGTTTAACTCTTTGTACTTCATTTTGCCTAACTCTGTGTTTACATTTTTCCATCTTCTTCTCTCGTCCATCTTTGCAATCATCTCATCCGTTACCCATGGTTTCCTTATCCTTTTCCCGTTAACGGTTCCTATAGTGTCTTTAGCGGCTTCCAATATCCCTTTCTTGATACATTCCCATTTTTCTTCGATATCACTCAGTTCTTTACCGTCATCCATCATTTTCTCTACAGCCTCCTGATACTCCTTCTTCGTTAATTCATTTACTGCTTCTAAATTCCATTTTTTAACCCGCCGCCCTTGCCTTATCTTCTTGAAACGAACATTACATTTCATAACAACTAAATTGTGGTCAGAGTCCGCGTCCGCTCCTGGGAAACTGTGCGAATTTATCACACTGTTCCTAAACCTGTGCCTAACCATAATATAATCTAACTGATACCTTTCTGAGTCACCTGGCATTTTCCATGTATACCTACGCCTTTTGTGGTGTCTAAACCATGTGTTGGTGATGACTAACCCCTGTCTCCTGCAGAATTCAATTGCTTTCTCTCCGCGTTCATTCCTCGTGCCTAACCCATAGTCCCCCACCTCACCACCATCTCTTCCTTCGCCTACCGTCGCATTCCAATCCCCCATCACTATTAAATATTTCCCTGCAGGAACACTCGCGATGATATCCTCTAACTCATCATACATCCTATCGACTTCTTCCTCCTTGTGGTTGCTCGGTGGCATGTATACCTGAATAATGACCAAGTTCGTCGGCTCTGCTTTAATCTCTACGAGTAAAATTCTATCTGTCGCTTGCTCTATGTTGACTACGCTTCTTCCTACCCCTTTATTTAAAATTACGGCAACCCCACGTTGGCTCTCGTCCCCGCCGCTGTATATTACTCTATAATTGTCACTCCAGTAATCCCCGCTATCCTTCCATCTCACCTCGCAGAGGCCTAAAACATCTATGTTACCTCTTTCCATCTCTCGCTTAATATTTTCTAATTTGCCTCTCCTCAACATTGTCCTGACGTTCCAGGTTCCTATTCTTACTACTTTCGCCTTCTTCTGAGTCTTCTGTCCTGCTGAAGTTATTTCTTCCCTGCAGGAGGACATATTATGGTTTAAAAAAGAATGACAGAAATCATAAATGCGAATATCAGTTTCCTATTTTTATAAATGTCAAATGAGTTACAGTTGAGGATCATGTGAAAATTGATGAGGGAAATTTGGAAAGTCACGTAATTCAAAATGTATTCAGGTTTCGTAAGCTTACGTAATACTTTTCAGCGATAAAAAATATTTCTGAGTTAAGCACATTAATTTCTACTCAAGTCCCCTCATGTTAATTAAGAATTCATTTTATCGCATTTTTATCCATATGTCACTTGGTAATGTATATATTACGACGATCTTCTGACAAAGAGATGGAAAAGAACTGTTTCTGTTGAAATTACATTCAACTTTATCATAGCGTAGAATCTTTTAATGAGCGTCTTTTACGTCTGCTTCTAGTGGTAGTGCTGATTTAAGAGTCAAAAATTTAATGTTATATATTAAATTATTTGTATTATTATAATATTATTTGTATATTGTATAATATACAAATAATACCTTCTTAGTTGTTTGTTGCAGATACACCATGGACCACGAGCTCAGGTAAATTTTTAATATGACCCGTTTTGTACCATAATAGCAATTCAAAAGTAGAAGTTACATTCTAGTAAATGTATAATTTAATGGAAATTTCACGCAAAAATAAATGAATTGAGGTTTGTGAAAGAGGAAATATGGATAAAGCACCCCGATTTGCTGACCGCAGAGCACAATATCAAGGTCCCACGCCATGGTTTCAGATTTTGAAGTAGAAAGTAGCCCTCAGGTAGCGAATCGCCAGCTTTTGAGAAGGTTAATTTTTACAAAAGACACGAATAAATCGATTTATGAAATGTTTTTTTTATTTCCATGCTTAAAACCCGTTATTCAAAATCCATGGTTGGCATGGGAATTAGTAATTGGAATAAGCCAAAATTTGGGTTGAGACCCAGCGTTGTCTATCCTTGGAGCAGCGCACGCACTGTGGGTTTGATGTTGCGGTTTGAACATTTTCTCTTGCCTAAGTTATACTGTAAATATTTACAGCCATAATTCCCAATTTTCAACTTGAGTTGTTTAAATAATTATCAAACGTCCATTTGAACCCTGACCATCATCAGGGTAAGCCAAGAGCAATCCCAGACACTTAAATCGCCAAGCATTTATCCGAGTATCTTGGTTAAAATATCTGTCAAAGATAAAAATTTAGTGGCTTTAAAATTTGTCCTAATACCTAAAGGTTGTAGAATACAATGGCGACTAGCTAATTCAACTACCAGTAAGTAGAACTTAATCTTGCACAACATTATCTTCATCAAATTAATATGTGATTCCTTACCTGTTATTTCCTATCTTGACAAGTTCCTTCTTTTGCCAAATAAGGGTGACATTTTTTCACATATTTCTTTTAGTCAAAGAGATTCGTGTGCGGAAATGTTAAGTCTATAATTATTTGGCAGAGTTACCAGCGGATTTATCACCGCTCAGTCGATTTCGAGCGGTGGAGATGTTTATTAATTAAATTGGTATCCTTCAAAAACCTTTTTTTAGAGTGTGTAGAGGGAAATTAGCTATTTAATTTTGTACGATTTAATGCATTAAAACATATTTTTAAAGCGGAAATCATACGTCTACCTGCTCTACTACAAATCCATAGCTCCCGCCAAATAATTGAAAATCCGCTACGGAATTTGGACCCTTATCCTGTCAATTAAATACTTCCGTTATTCCACGAGTTGAACGTAGGGTTTTTAATGAGACGCGAGGAAAGCTCTGGTGAAGTTCACCGCCCTTCCGCTCCCCTCTGTCCCTTCACTTACTTCTCTTTTTCCCTCCCCGACCTCACGACAGCAGTCAATTTCCCGTCCCCGCTGCACCCAATCGTCCCACACCCGTCGAAATTTCCTCAAGACTCCTCAACCACCCTAGATCGCAAAACTCTGACCGACAACCCCCCTCCCTCCGCTCCCCAACCTCATTTCCTTCCCCCCTATCCACGCCGTCCACGGCGAGAACATCTCGACCGGTAGGCCTTTGGCAGATGACCCATGGGAGAGACACTGGAAGAGCCAGCCCATCGGGTTCCTACGACTTTCTTCCCCTTTCGGTTCCCCCGTCGGGTGAGGGGGGGGGGGTTGGGAGGTCGGTGGGAGTGCGCAGCCCACATCTGAGTCAACCCTCTCGAGGCAGATCTGTTTGGTGCCATTGTGCATTGCGAGCGCGTTTGTTGCATGTGTGTGTGTGTCTGAGAGAGAGAGAGAGAGTGCGTGGGGTGCTGGCCGGGGGTGGATTGTGAATGGCGCGCTGAAGCTTCGGTGCGACCGTCTCTTCCCTGCATGAATTATTCCTCCCGGTCGGAGATAGGACATTCAGTAGGGGCGAGGGGGGGGGGAGGCCTGCGGGGAGAGAACGTTGAGTCTTTGGGGTGGAGAAGGGTGAGTGGGCGATTGGTCGGGAAGAGTGGGGCTGCCGCCGGTGTAGGGCGCCAAGAGTCGGGAGGCCAAATTGTACGGGTGCGAGTTCCGTGTTTATGTATCTCCTCTCTTTCCCTGGGACGGGGGAGGACATGATTCATCGTGAAGTCTCGCGCGGCGCGGCAAAACGGGCGATCCGGTCGATGCATCTCTAATTGATGAGGTTTCGCCGAGAGGGATCGCGGTGAAATTGAATGGCTCGACACTGTTCCAACTGAAATTTCGGGCATCCGACCTCTGCGTTTATCTCATTAGGGGAAGTCTCTGTCTGCTAATGAGAACCGATTAAAACCAACAGCATCACGGCATCTGATTTGTTAAGTATCATGCAATTTGCTCTCGATACATGGTTTGTGTGTTCAATGATGGGACAGATATGTTAATCTTTTCCAAATGCATACTAATATGTAATAGTTGGTAACGGAGTCGTATAATATAATAATCATTCTGTCTGGTGCTTTAGAAAACTTATGTGTACATTTAAGGCAATAATTTTTTGTAACATATCCGTAGATAAGCAGTCAGAATCAAAGGTTTATCAATCAAAATCAAATAGCACCTTTTCAATCAGCCGCTGATGTCTCTTATGAACGGCAACCCATAATCTTCAGAAAAAAATTCTATGCACGAAAAGTCATAATTCAAGTTCTGTTTTATTCTCTTTTATTGAAAATTTTATTTTCATTCTTTTTCCCGTTTTCTTTATCAAATATCTTCTCACCCATTTCTCAAACAATAATCATTTTCTTTTCTTTTAGAACCAATACGACATATCTTTCCATCATGACCACATTATGCTCCATCTAGCTCTATTCTTTGTTAATTTATCGTGATGTACAATGAATTATATGTAAATAAGTAAGTAAAAATCTAAACTTATGTTTATTAATTCCTTGTTTTTTTTCATGGTAAGATTTTCATTACTCACAATGCCTTACTACGTAAAATTCTATTATAATGCTATAGTCATGTTTTATAATGCTGGTAATATTAAGGTAAACGCATTTCTTCGTTTAAATTGGAAAGTATTGCTAATTATTTCCATACATGAATAAGTTCACATGAAATATTACTTCCTATATTTTCCTGGTTTATACATGATTAAGGGCAAAATAGATTTTACTCTTTAAGAGCGATATTTATAATACTGACAGAAGGCTGTTAATTAAATTATTCACAAAATAAATATCTGAATTCTTTGTCACTAAACTTGAAGAGGAACCCTTTTACATGAAATAAAAAATATTTGGAAAGAAAATTGTGGTTGCCCTTGCAAAATTAAGTGAATATTTTCGAGGCAATTCTTCATGTCTTCACTGATACTGTTTGAGTTAAAATTTTAAGGAAATAAAGTATTGGAAAAGAGACTACTGGAAACTTCTAGTCACAGATTCACTCTATAACTCAAGTGTTGTAGACGTTTCTATTTCCTAAATCATGCTCTACATAAAATATCCAGAAAAATATGGCTAATGACGAGATAAACTAATTGGGAATTTTTGTGCAATAATAGCTTTGAAAAGAAATTCCTCCAAAACTCCTAAGTCCTCTATCAATATGATTATGCCCCCTGCATTACACCTACGTATAAATTATTTAAATTACCATTTATTGCGAGGGCTTTGACGTTGAAGGGAAAGTATATACGTTTTACAAAAATTTGCATGATTCTATCCTGAGAACTGCCATTTATCCTGATTAAAGCTACCAAACCATGCGCAATTTATTTTCCCATTTCTCCCTAGCCCTTTAATTTCGTAATTAATTAAAGGTTGGAAAAATTGTATGTAAGCGCATAAAATACCAGTATAAATACGTTCAGCTGTTCATCTTACAAATAAAGAGGTACCTGATAATGAAATTTATTCTATGAAACGACAATAAACTTTTATGACAGCAGTATTAATGATGAGCTATTGCTGTTACGATGTTTTAAATGATGAGGCCCAGGGTTTCGATAGTATATTTCACGGGTACTTACCTCGCTGCTGAATTAGTTTTAAACAGTCAAAGTTTTCTCATCGCGTGTGCCTTTGAAAAAATGTTTTTCCCTCGAAATATGTACCCCGAATATTAATTTTTTTTTGGATCGCGAGTCGATGAAAACTAAATTGGAGCAGGTAAAACGAGGAAAAATTGTTTTCGAATGCAATTTCGGGGAGTTTTTATCATTAATTTATAAACCAATCTAAATTTTAACATAATTTATTTTGATCAAAAGTATATTATATCATTCTCAGGCCTCAAATTACACCTTATAGAAGGTTGATTAAGTTAGTAGACTGAACAGGAATATTGCTGTGATAGATATGCAGTTTTGGGTAAATTAGAATTATTTAGAAGCATTACAAAGGTTTTGATCTAATAACACTTTGCCAATGAAACTGAAATGTACAATTCGTGTATAAATTATCTCGTGGTTTTGGTTTATTCGGCTTTATTTAAATGGGCATAATGATATAATGACCCAGCACAAATATATTATGTTAACAATTACTCTGAAAATTGCTTCCTACTCTGAAAATCATTTATATTTTTTGGTTCCTCCCCGGGCTTTGTTTTAGTTATCTTGATTTCATTTAGCTGTAAGTTAACTAGCCGATATAATAATGAGAGCAATTTCATCCGTTTGACAATTAATCCAGTCGAGCGATGCGATAGAGTAATTTTGTTTAATTACTTTTGGAATGTTCAACATCTGAGTAAAATTCTCTTCTATATTACTATTTTGTTGTGCAGTTCATTAACTGCACCAGAATATATTTCATTAACACGAGCAAATTTAAGTAATGCATTACTCTAAATTCAGCAATTTTAACAAGAAAATCAATTTGATTATCCTTAAAAAATGTTTGGGTGATTTCTAATTTTGATGGATATGACGGAGCTACAATGATTGTTCGGTACATTAAAAACTCAATGTGACAGGTGGAAGATAAGAATCAATGAGAACAAAAGAAAGGTGGAGAGATTTCTTTGAAGGCGGAGAGTTAAGGGAAATGTTAAAATTGGAGGAAAAAAACAAGAGCTGGTGGAACAGATTACTTCTCTCAGAGGCTGTCTTAGTTTTCCAAGATTCTCAGAGTAGTTATGAGGTAGAAGAAGTAGATTTTATTCGAGTCAAGATGCTTTCACAAGGCAGAGGAAGTTGATGGTAAGGACGTTGAGTGAGGCTGTGAAGAACGGGCTCGTTAAAACTTTGATATGGAGCGAGGTTTTGTACGGTGCGGAAACAGTCGTTGGAGAAAGACGATAGGCTTTTGGAGGCTTTTGAAACGTGGGTGTGGGTAAGGTAAAATAAATAGAAAGAAAACAAGCGAAGAAGTGCAAAGCATTCTGTGGATGGAGAGCGGATTGTTGAGAGAAATTCAAATGAGACATGAGAGATGGGTGTGCAGTATTTTAGTTGGCGATGGGATGTTGAAGACTTTGACAGAAGAGAATGAGGGAGTGGAAGGAATAGCCAAGTTGAGCGAAATGAAGGAAGTATGTGGAATCAATGAAGAGCTTATTGCAGTGTCGGGTATCCAATTTTGTTTTGTCAGGACAGCCGAAGGAAGGGACGTATTTTCATTTTTCAACCTTTGACCTATACAAAACCTACCTTAAACGGTAGACTATCTAATAATAAGAATAACCTTAACGTTCCTTATGGCCATGGTTTTCGTGATGTTTACAGGAGGAAGAATGACCAATTATGCAAGCAAACGAATGATAAAAAACAGTGTTATAAATTTCAGGGGTTGTGAGGATGATGGGAGTAATTCGTCAGCAGGAAACGTAAATGGATATATTCGTATATGGGATGATGAAGGTTGCATTCGAAGGGATTATTTTGGGTGAGCGAGGTTGTGGGATGATAAAAGTATCCAATTTTGGGCGTCTGAAAGTGGTTAGGACTCATTTCTAAGAACGTCAAACTCAGAACATTGAACGTTACGTGAACATGATGATATAGGTAGCATACACGTCAGCAATTATCAACCGTGACCCATTATCTCTCATATCTCATATATATTTGAGGAAATGTATGATCTTAATATAAGAGGGTACTAAATAAATTACTAACGGTACCTATGGAAGTATTATAAAGATTGGTTATCACGTTATATGGTTTTAAGAAAAACATGAGCAATCATTTATCCTCACTTTTAAATATGTAAGACATGTTAACCTGCCCTTGAATGCAATTTTTAGGTGTTTTATTATTTTATAATGAGCAAAATCTCTAAAGTAAATGATGGGAAGTAAACAAATAGTTGGCTTCTACGTAGTTTAGTGATTAACTTGAAACTATTTTACTTTTATGATCAGTTCCGAAATCGAAGCTACCGTCTGTGGTTCCTTTCAGCTCATTAATGAAACCCACGACTCTAATTCAACTTTTGAGTTCAGAAATATTACTTCTTCCTCAAACAGCCGAAAATTCATCCAAGAAAAAACAGACAGGCAAGCAGATGGAAGGAAAACAATAGACATTTTCGATTTCTGGGAAAACGTTCCAAAAATACAGTACATGCCGGCCCTGGTGGCGGTGAAGTAACGTCCTCATCTGCCCACCCACAGGTTCGGCGGGATCGATTCCCGTCTAGTTGGTTTTTCCCCCACCTAGGGCTTGGGTGTATGTAATTGTCAAATTGTTATGGAAATGTTCAAAGTCCGATGTTAAGGTCGTAAGTGCTGTTTTCGGATAAATACAAAATAAATAAATAAATCCAATTTCACACGATAGGTCCAAGAACATTCACGGTTTTGTAGTAATACAATCAATACATACGATACTGACTTTGAAATGCGTTGAATTCAAAAGATTAGTACGCCAAATATGTATTTTCTCCGATGGGGTTTAAAATGCCAGATAATTCAGGTTTCTTTTTGTGATAATTGAAGGAAGACATACGGATTTTTTTTAATGTTCCATTTGACTATTAGCAGAATTGTTAAGTGCGGAGATTCGGATATTAACCATCGGGTTAAATCATTGTCCTCCGAACTGATTGGAGAACAACTAGGATTGACCGTTCGTTCAGTAAGATTAGTGTTTTCTTCTCTAAACCGTGTTCTTGAATTTCAAACCGCATCCCTAGCTTCACTGGCTATTTGTTGTTTTTTCTCCTTATTCCCTTCTCCTGTCGTTTATCTCATCCATTTATTCCCGTCCCACATCCACTACCCTCGTGCCCATCCCATCGAATCCCCTCCATCGTCCTTCGCTTCCGGTACCAACTAATTTCTTTTGTCATTGAAAGAAACGAAGCTTACCCGCGATCTCTTTGTCCAATCTCTGAAAGGAGGCTGTTTGCTACCAAATTCGCTTTATCTCAACCTGATTACTCGCTAATACCTACGTATTCGCTCTTTTTTAAAAGCAAACGGAATCCATAACCACTCGTTTGATTACCCAAAGTTATCCGATAAAGGTCTTATTCGAGGAACTGCGAAGCCCAAAGCAATTGTCTTGTACAATACCTTTGACGGTTGATCTTTTAAACTCTTAAGTATGACTTAGTTCCAGCGGAATTTCCTTACTCAGCAAAAGTTGATAGAGTTTTAAACAATCTTCTGATGAAAATATTGGTATATTTATGGACCAATTAATCCATTTATTTACAAAATAAATTTGTACGCTATTGTTATGCGAGAGTGATTGAATTGAAATATACGTAATATTTTGAAGGGATCTGCCACCGAGGAATTTCCTGCATAAAATGCAAAATTGGAAGCTAACATTTAAAAAGTTAAACTTTTTTTTTTACTTTTGACATTATTTTACATTTTGACTCATAATGGTATGGTACACAAATTGTAGGAAAGTTGAAAGTTTTAACGTTTCGTGCTTGATATCAGGCTCACTTTCTCACTTAGCTTGCCCACGTGCAGTTTGCGGTTTGGAATTTCGAGGCTCCGGAATATCTCTTTCTAGGGAACAGCACTTCAAAGGCCATTTAAATAATTAAAGCCGCCATCACTGAATCTCAAGCATCAGCCATCGAGCGAACGAACGATTTTGATAAAAAATTCAGGAGCCTGTAGCCGTATTCATTTACTTGGACCCCAGGCATTTGGCATTTAGGAACACCGGGAATCTCAATCACGGATGCCAATCCTTCCCCTGCCAATTTTCTCCATCTTTCCCCAGCCTCTCTCGCTTTTCCCTCCTCTGCCTCTCCCCCACATCGGTGCAAATCCCTCTTTTGACGCTGGGGCGGCAAATCGCCAGTCGACTTACTCTCCCCACCCTAGCCGGTCTAATCTTGATGTATGCTTGCGTCGAGTGTACACATGGAGGCGAGAAGGGAGGGAAGGATATCGAACTATATTCGTGCTGCTTTACACAACGTCGCCATATGCAATCGACTTACATCTCTGATCGCGTGTCCTGAATTTCGTATTGGGGACGAAAAAATTGTAATCCGCGGTGAGAGCTAATTACGTAAAGTTGTGAATATTTTTTTACGAGAAAAAGTCTTCTTAAAAATTACTCTTGACTCGATGCCATTTTTGATTTATTCTATTAACGTTATTAAATTCTGTGTTATATTATTTTTTTTTACTTGAGCACCGCATGCAAAATTCGTATTTTGGCAAGTGTTGACGTAATATATTGCGAGTTAATTTGACCCACCCGATAAAATATGGTTTTGAGTATTACAAACACTAAACGGCATAAATGGCATGTGAATAAAAGTAACAATAATTTGCGTAATCAACATAATTTCCTTCAACTTCACTTGCCTCCTTTTTTAAAGAAGATTTAATTTTTTTTTAATCTACTCTCTCTTTCTGACCTTGACTGATGCATTAGCAAATTTTGAATGGCCATCGTAGAAATACAGAAAATGGCGAGTACCCTGTAAATTAAATCCATATGTTCGCCCAGCATAAGTTAGAATGGAACCGATATTTTCATTTTCCGTGGTATGCCTCATTTTTCAGGTTTATCCTCAATTCCCTCGCGGTTATAACCGTCCATCCACCCAGTGAACACCTTTTTATCAAATTATAATCTTTTTGATTTCATATTAGTATATACTGCACGTACCCTTGCCTAGATACGATATAATGAAGCGCTGCTTTTTTAGATTAAATATCTATTTCAGATGAAGAGACGTGTGTATTTGATATTTATACTCCGCAATCGTTTGTATGCAATTAAACTGAAATCACAGTTTAGGTTGCAAATAAAAACAAAATCCTATCAATTTTTTTCACTCGACTCCAATTATTGCGAGGATTTTTATGCTACGACGGTTGAAATTTTCTGAGGGATAGCTGTACACGAAAACTCTTCGTTAACCTTCATATTTTGAGATATTCTCCAACTTTTGTCGTTGAAAACAAGAATTGTCTTAAAAGCCATGTAAGAACGACCACTTCATCAACATTAGAAGTAGCTTTCATTTACCTATTAGAAAATTGTGTTCATGAATCCCGCAAAAATTCACATTTGCGGGTAATAGTTTCTAATTTAAAACTTTTTTAACACTGTAAATTACAAAGAAACTGTTACGTTAGTTAAAAAATATTATTGGACGGAGATATTTATGCATTTGTATGCCATAGAATATCTGAAAAATATGTAATTTATAATTGGTTAATTTTGCGTCAGTGTACAGCTTTTAATTTCTATTTTCGAAGAGGTCGTTTCATTCCGTTGGTTCAATGCAACATTAAACATTACCGCGAACATCAGAATCGGTTCTACCCTAACCCCCAATAAGCTCGCGTACTCCAATTCATGTCTTCATATTTCTTATGTTTTAAGCCGGCACATTAACGCTATATCAACCTTGATCTTCAGTCGTACTGATCCACTTTCAGACCAAAGAATACTCTTATTTTATGGCCTCAAATTCTGACTCTTGGCGTTCGGGTTAGCCGGTTTCCATTTTGCCCACCTGGATGACTGCAATGTCGAAGCACGGTTAGTTTAATTGAGTTTTACGAGACGGGAGGAGTCAGAATTTTGGCTTAGCGAGGGCATCGGCATGTTCATTCTTGCCCTCGAGGACACTCAAACATTCGTGGGAGTAGTCTACAGGGTCTAATCTATGCGTGAAAGAATGAAAGACTGTTGGATTCCTCCGCCACCCACTTCCTAACGGTTTTTGAGCTTCGATTTCGTTTTCCCTCGGCTTCTCCTCTCCCCGCGGCCTTTTACTCTTTTTCCCTCCCGTTCCCTCTCTCCTCCACCTTCGATTTCCTATTCCATCTCTTCTCCCTCTTCCTCCCCCGTTTCACCCATTTTTGGTTTTTCCAGGAACGTTGTCAGCTCCCATCTCCCCTCCCCCTGCAAGCAAAGCCTCTGCCTCTTCATCTCCCCTTTCCCCATCTCCCGAGCCAGCACGGGTGCACTTCGCATCGACAGATAGGTTTGACTGCTCGATAGGATTTAGATTGGCTGGCACGGAGAGGTAAAATCAAGAGGGACCAGAAGGCAGAGCGGAGAGAGTGAGTGAGGGAAGAGAGAGAGAGAGAGAGAGAGAGAGAAGCGAGTGGCATTTTGTGTGCTCGGTGTCCGTTGGGCCGGGGAGATGGGGGGGGGGATGGGGGAGGGATTTGGGAGAAGGGGATGTTTTGGTGAAGCCAGGACGAAAAGGTTTTATCGGAGGAGGGAAGGGAAAAAAACGAGTGAGTGAAGGCAGCAAAAGGGCTGAAGGTATTGGAGCTGAGAATGTAATTTCGCGCCGATGCCTTGAATATTGATTTGGGGCATCCCAAACGGAGAGCGGTTTGGGGGAGGAAGAAAATCTGACCGGCTGCGAGCTAGGGGTTTGGAGGGGTGGGGGGTGCATTTGGGGTGGTCGTGGGTGTGGGGTGGAATGGACGAAATGGTGGAAGGAATGTTGGGAAGAGGAAAAGGCGGTGGGGGAGGGGTGGTTGCCGCGGTGCGTCCTGTTGTCGGAGTACGAGAGAAATGGTGCAATGGGAGAAGGGTATCGACAGAGAGGGAGAATGGTGGTGAACAAAAGAATAAAGCATTGCGGACGGAGGAGAGGCGAAGAATCTGATTACGAAATCTTTCCGACACCGGCTGATTGTCAAAAATGAGGCGGTTCAAGCTTTTATCTCATTTGACCTCGACAGAAAAGAAACGCACATTTTTTTGACAATTTTTTTTCATCAAAAGATGACGTTGTTCTCCAGTCCTCAGTTTGTACGTGGTTCATTTGTGTGATTCACATGAGCGGCTTGTTAGCCTGTGGCATGGATTAGGTAACGGTTCTGTCGTGGGGACTCATGTTAGTTCCCTCAGAAAGGAAGAGGCTAACCATTTGAGGCACGAATTCTTCTTATAGATAGTTCCCTAATCAAGTCAGGGAGTTTTATTCAAACGGCGGATGGAAAGCGTGCAGTATAAAGCTACTTCAATACATCCAGGATTGAAGTAACTATTAATCTAATATATTCTGATGCCCGGACCCGACTAGAATAAAGTGAGTGGAGGTCAAATAGTGAAACCAACTAAAGATTTTAAAATTAAAACGAATCTATTCCAAGCAGCCTGAATTTCTCCAAGTAGTTGGCTGCCCGTGAGGGTGTAGGAGCCCCTTTTTGAAAAAGTTTGTCCCTAAATCAGGGTTTCTAAAACATATAGCAGCAGACATACGATACAGGTTCTCTGCTGCTCGTATATTGTACGTTCTATACTTGAGTCACTGTTGGTAAGACAAGCCATACGGGGATGTTTCGTACTCGCCAGGTTTGTATTGCGATACCAGTAATTTTTCAATGTAGCAACTCAGTATTCATGTTTGAAAACTTTCAGTTTTCAATGCAAACTGAAAAATAGACGAGAATGTCGCATGAGCAAGGAAGGTTTGTAAAACTTTTAATCATACATGGATGCTAGATTCAAAATTACTCCTAAGTAGTCTCAGTATATTGGTAGTCATAACGCTAAAATATCGTACCGAATATGAGACCCTTTTATCTCCATATACCCTATTTGCTCTGTTGACGATAATAAGATAACCCGTTATAAGTTTTGTGAGAGACTTTCTGTGCTCTAGTTCAAGCACCATAATCTTGGATTTTGCGCAGCCCGTAATGATATCCAGTTTCTACTTGTGCACCACCCGGGGACATTTCAAGTGAATTAAGCATATCAGACATAACTCTGCTCACTTTAGCATTAATATCCGAGATTAGACAAGCGCCAAATTTCTAATCTCATTTCCTCCTCTCTCGTTTTATTGCCTAATTCCCTTGAATGCATGTAAATGATAGTATTAATTCTAGAAATACATTTTCTCCCGTTATTCTGATGATTTAAATATGGGAAAATTATTAAACTGAAATTTAAAAAATTATTAATAACGGGTGATGATATGTCAGCATGTTAACATACCATGTTGCATAACGACTCTCAAGGAAGCAGTTTTAGCAGAATCAGTTCTCCAGTATAATTTCTCTATGACTCTTCATGACACATGCCGAACATATTCATTTATACCCATTAATTACAAATGAGTAATACTTTAATGTATTTAATAATATTATGGAAGCTGAAATATATAACATATGTGTGATTCCCATATGCAATATCTCCTTACTAAAAAAAATTATTAAATGGAAACCTGCTTCTAGGTTCGATAAAACCAGATATGATTGTAGATGAATAGCTGCCAAAATAAGGTATGCATACGATAAATGGAGTACGTTTTCTGTGCGGAAAATTAGGATAGGGTTAAAAAATTCACAAAAAACACGAATTCACCTGTTCTCTTAATGTTAGCCCTTCACTGATAAAGCTGCACTAAACTATCGCGGAAGAGATAAATTAAGCCTTAGCCATCAATGAATTATAAATTACAGTTAAATGTCACACCGTACTTACAGTGTCATATTTTTAATTCATTTCATTGTAGTTTTATTAGCGTTTTTGTTTAAGGCAATAGCGTCTAAAAATGATCAATATATTCATTCCAAATGGGTGTTATTGAATTAAAAAAAAGAAGAGGAAAAATAATGAATTTAGTAATTAATTTATTGCGCAGTAAAATCTTTCCATGCAGAATTATGTGAGCTGGTAGGTAAGTGCTAATAAGTTCTGCATTTTTATTAGAAACTTTTAGGTACCCTCCTGCTAATATCATGTACAACACTAAGATCATATTTAAAATAAACAAGTTCAACAAATTTGAAAATATGAAACACACATTTGCTCAATAATTGAGTCAACTGGTAGGGTCTCTTACGGGACTTGCTCGTATTTCCTTACATCCTAACAAATGTTGCGTCAGTTACTTCACGTTGATTGATTTAATGCATAATAATACATTAGAATATATAAAACAGACAACACGTTTTCTATTTCATAATGTTGAACTTCTCTCGGTCATTCAGTATCTCCATATTCTTTGAACTCAAGCCCTTTCAAATGCCTTTGATCTACGATTCAATTTATATTCCTTCTGCGCTTTTATAAAATAAGAGGATTTCTCCATTCTGGAGAATACGCAGTCTCGTTCTCATATTTTTTTACCTACCTTCGACAAACAACGAGCTTTAATCCGCGTTTTTTATCTGACAGATATGATTGACAAGGTAATCCCTTTTTATCGGCGGAATTGTTTGCCTCCCTTCCCCCGTCCCTACTCTGCGTGTATCAACCGAACCGCCGGCGTTAAAGGAGCCTACGCGTTCAGTCTTTGCTCGGGAACAGAAAAACTGCGGCGTCTGCTCCATCAATCACGCATTTTGATGCTTGGTTGGCCTCCACGGGAATCCTTTGTAATGCCATTACGCGGTTTTAAATATCTGTTTTTGAATAAGTAACGGTGGATTGAAACTTCGCGGGGGGAATTGGTATATCTTTCGTCCTCCTCCTCCCCGCGTTACCGGCGATTTTTTTCCCTTCCCCCTCTTTCTTTTTTTTTTCGCTGGGCTCATCAATACGATCGGTGGTGCTATGGAGAGGTAGGAAGAGCGAGGGGAGGAGAGTGAGGACACAGGACTGAGAGGAAACGGGAGGTGGGAGGAAAAGGCGGAGGCGAGAGAAAGAAGGGGGAGGAAGAGGGGGGAATTTTTAAAAATATGGGATCGTCTCGTAATACCCATATTGTATACAGTCCGCCGGTCATTTAATGGAAGACCGGAGAGGGGGCGCAAGGAGGAGGGGGACGCGGGGGAAGGAGTGGGACCTGTGGGGAGGATTGGAGTCGGCACAAGCTCTTGCCCGCTTGGGAGAGGGAGGGAGGGGGGGAGAGTGAGGCAGGGTGGGAGGAGGCGCTCATTCCCGCAATAGGCATGAACTCCTAGCGGGGAGCCCTTATATCAATGCATTAACCGAAAAAAAATTGCTTCAAAAGAGGGAGCGCAATCAAAATTTGTTCGTTCTTTCGACAAGACTAATTCAGTTTAGGTCTTTTATATTACAGGTGTAATTTCCGAATGGACGGATGAGAATTTTGTTGTTGCTGTTAGACACGTAGTCTTTTATGCAATCTCACATCGCTACCCTCGCTTGACACGACACAAAGGTATTAGTTTTATTCAATTGATCTCTGCTCTACGAGAAGCTACAGGCTAAAATATGCATCTGTAATTAGAATTAAGGATTTTGTAAAAGTATCGCATTAGTGACGATTAGTCTAAAAAAATGTATATAATAATTGACATTAGTCGTCGCTCCTCCTTTTAATTATAGACTGATGGGCTGCCGTCACTAGTTATTAATAGGATGGATCATGCGCATTTAATACTAGTGTTGATTTGCATCTAACTTCATCAGTGCTTTTTCATTCTTCAGTCAAGCATGATTTTTTCGTTCTTGGAGATTTTGGGGAAATGATGAGGGCAAGAATGTTATGTAGTATTTAATGATCATACTATTTTATTTCTATTCTGAGGTAGTTTTTGTGATGTAGTAAGCTTAAATTTCTATTTCAGATAAAAATTGTAAGTTGTAAATGAGATATTATCTTTCCTAAACTTCGTCACACGGTAATTACTTCCACTTGAAGTGAAATCCTGCTAAGTGAACTCCTCCACGGATGCCTTTATTGATGAAGCTAGAATCAGTCCTTAAACGGTATTAAAACAATAAAACGGTTTCTGGCGTAACTGGGTGGAAAATCTTCATATTGACATTTGAAAATTAAACAACTTGGCTCTTCCACTTAAAAAATTTTTATTCCCACAGCCTAGGTTTCGTTATAGTGTAACATCATCAAGTAAAAATGAAAGTCAAGCACCTCCTCCCAGCCTGCTAATTTGTCAATATTACCAATCCTTCTCCGCCTCAAACCATAAACTCTTGGCCCCCCTTTCCCTACCTCAACCAATCCTTTCTTTCCTACCTCCTCTTCCCCTCCGCCCAGAGATATGTATATCTACTTCGCTTGACTTGTATTTTTACCTGATGATGTTATACTATAACAAAACCTAGGTCGTGACAATAAAAAATTTTAAGTGGAAAAGCCAAGTTGTTCAATTTTCAAATGTCAATACTGAAAGAGGCAAGCCAAATTTACAGCAAAATGTAGTATTCGGGTCCATGAAATTAATTAAGTTTTGATGATTCTCTCTAACCCAAGTAACTACTCTATATGAGTGCATATTCCGCGTAACGAATTAGTAAATTACACAGCATGTAAATGACTTAGATTACGTGCGGGGGGAAAATAGTCCGAACCTATTAATTCAAAAACCTTATCACTCGTAAACTGGTCTGACTTTGTCTTTGTTTTCCGAATGTTACTTTTCTCGGTGCATGAACTGAAAAAATTCTCCGTTATAAATTAAATCTCACGAGACCGCCATCCCTTATGCACGAGACATTTTAACGAAGGTTTTAAAAAAAATCAACGTTCTATAATCTTTCCTATTTGTCCTACATGGATAATTTGGAAATTCCTGCGTAAATTAATAGGATTAAGAAACTGACAACATTCAATTGAATCGTCCGCTCCTAATTTAAATCAAAAAATATACGTTAAATCCGTACATGAATTCCTTAGAATTTTTTGAAGTGATTAATTATATTATTTCTAAGAAGGTATTTTGAATATCAAGGTGTATGTACCAGGCATATCATCTCATTATATTGACCTTCTTGAAGTTACTTGCAAGTGACTTGGAAATATACGGTTTTCTTTGAGCAGTTTTACCCGAGGTTTAAATGCCAACGTAATACCTAGACATAGTTTTGGGCTATAACTGTGATGTTTATAACATTTGTCTTAAACATGAACATAAAAAATACCGTGCTACTTATTTATTTACATGATATGTTCCGAAAACCAATAAAACTTGTCTCCTCATATTAAAATAATGTCCAATTACATAACAATAAAATTCGCAGAATCATCACGACTCCCATTTAAATAATACCGAAAAACTGTTCACGTTTAATTGCGATCCGGAGCTTAATCCTGGTTTTCCCCTTCATTGCATTTTTTCGATAATTGCCTGGGCAAAACGTGCCCCGCCCATCATGACTTACCGTATTTCATTCGGTCCCCCTGCAATAAGGCCCACAGCTCTCTCTCTCTCTCTCTCTACTCTGTGGGTGTGTTTCATCTTCCCTCCCGGTTCCTATTTCATCCTGCAAAAATCCCCTTTCTCTTTGCTCCTCGCCCCCATGTGGGAGCAGGGGGAGCGAGAGGGAAGTGGAGGGCCGAAGGGGTGGGTGGGGAAACGTGAACTCTGCAAAAACTGCACTTCCAATTCATTCGGACACATTAAAGCGTGCACGCGCATCAATGTCCAATTGAAGCCGACAAACGGAATTATCAGGTCGATCGTTATTTTTTCAGGAACTCTTTTTGGAAATGTCATTAAGCACGAATTTTGAGTCCCTCCGCGTCGGACAAAAATGCGCATAAAATGACAACGAAGGGAAAACTGCCGTTTTTTTTTACGCAATTTGCATTTCATATCGGCGTCCGGGCAGTCATTTTTTTTAATTTTTCAATTTCGATAACTCGTTTTGCCACGTGATGCGTGACCGTTACGAACTCTTTGAAACGGAATCCCGATGAAAACCCTTGTCCCTCCCTCCCCCTTCCCTCCGAACCTCACCACCACCTCGCAACCTCCTCCCCCCAGCCTCCCCGTTTTCGTCCCACCCCCACTTGAGCGATTCATCCGATATTTTCATTTCACTTGCATTAATTTACGTCCCGTTCGAATTGAAATATTTGCGAAGGATTCGAAAAATACACGAGCAGAGAGTCATATGGTGGAGTGCATTTTGGAGTCTCGTTTTAGTGTTCCCGTAATTCATACAGGCATATTATCTAAATAATAATTGCTGCTTCTCAAGAGTCACTATGTACACAAATATTGAAAATTAATGCATAGTTCGGAATTATTCATAATTTTTCAAGAAATAAACCAGTTTATTCCACTCTTTTGCGGACATTTTTCACTTAAAACCATTTCAAAGTTCAGTACCATCGTTCTTAAGTGCTGCAGATGTCACCCAAGCACTTAAACATGGGACGAATCATTTTCAAGTTATCAGTAACGAGCGTCGTGATAGCGGAGTGGATACAATTGCCTTCGTTGACGTGGGTAACATGGAAATACTCGCCGTTACATACTAATTATTGAGAAATTTTAGGGATAAAAATTGTGTTACACAAACTTCATGATGTTACTTCAAACTTCAAAGTACATTCATTGAGTACTCGAGGCTGACGACTCTGCTCAAAAGCATTTTATCTTAGTAATTTTGGGACAACATTTTTTCGAATTTGGTACTTTTGTATGTTTTTTAGTAGTTAAGGAATCTTTTTCTCGACATTGAAACATAAAATTAGTGTGTGACCGCGAAGTAGGACAATAATAAGTAGAACACTGCCTTCCTAATTGGACGAAACGTTTCCACTAAGTACGCATCCCAAAAAGCCCACAAACGGGAAATGCTAGTAGGACTGTGTTTGGAGATCAGTCAATAATAATAATAGCCTTGAATTATGAAAACTGAATTTTTGTAAAAATGAGCAATTGAAAATTTTTGACTTTAAATGTTTGTTCTATCCTTATCAAGGACATGAAATATTGCGTAATTAAATTTACCTCGTCCTTGTATATAATATAATTAATTTAATTTTAATTCTACATATCATTGGGGAATACGTCTAGTCGATCTATTGATTGCCGATTTGTTAAATATTTCTAATCATCCATCCATGGCAACATCATATTTACCATTACGATTTTAATTGAAACAATATTCATTATTTCTATCGATTCTACTCTGTAAGGAAGTTAAGACGGTTGCTCTCAATTGTTCATTTCGAACTGAATCAGGGTGTCTCCTTCCATTACCCTTGCTCTAACAGATTGCACTCCTTAAGAGAATATATTTCTAAATGAAAAGAAACGTCGCTCTCTCAAAATCCTTATAACTACAAAATGCGAATTTTAGCTTTGCTAAGCTTCATCTTAAAAGTAGTCTTAAACATTTTATACTTTTATGGTCGTGTATGGAAATATATTTTCTACGTAAAACACTAAATTTACTAGTTGTTTTCTTATTGATAGTTGTCTTGCGAGCGACGTAAAAGTATACGGTTCATAGGTTAACTTTAAGGTCAATAACCACCAACCGAGTTCGTTCCAGGTCTGCTCGTAAGCCAAAATCCACACACCGCGAGCCGATTCCGTCACCTCTGAAACCCCATTTCCTTTCATTCTCCCGCGCCACGCAACAACCCCATCCACTCCAAACCCGTCCGTTGTATCGCCACCGCCGACAATACCCACTTCTCTCCCTCCTCTCCCACCCACCACTTTTCCATTCCTCCCGCGTTACCCCTTCTCTCAACCCCCTGCGCCGTACGCCACCAACAGCTTGGATCAATTATTCGTCCACTCGTCCCCTGTGCCTAACCCAATTGTCACGTCGGGAAGAGGCAAGCGAGGGCGGCCAGAGAGGGATGCATGGGAAAGTGTAGGGCTGCTTTGGAAATGGGGGAAGAGGGAGGGAGGGAGGTGGTGGGACGGGCAGACGGAGAGAGAGGGAGAGAGAGTTAGCGAGCGAGTTGGTGTTGCGTGTTGGGGTGGGCATGCGCTAGAGAAGTGAACGTGGTAGGTGAGTCGTCGTGGGGCACTGAGTCTCCGCAGCCATTTGGATGAGGTGGGTGTCTAAACCTTAACCATGCCCAATACTTTCCTCAAGCAGCACGAGGAAATATTTCGACCACATTTTGGTTCAGAACTATCGTGATTTTTTGCAGGTGTCAATTATAATTACGGAGTTGTTTCCGACTCGTTTTCTCGATTCCGAGGGATTGATGTTTATTCACCAATGAATGTAAGGGCCCCTTATTTTGTAGCCAACTTTCAATTCCTTTGCAGTCATGAGAAAGCTATTAATAAGATTCTACATTGATATTAAAATATAACTCGCTACTTGGCGCCTACGAGTTCGATATTGTTTCAGCAAATACAATATTCTAATGCCGCATGCGTGAATCCAAGAACATTATGGAAAAACGCTCCTTCATATCAATCCATTACAATCATTTTATCTATTGTAATTTCGTTTTTGATCGAAGATATTCTCCAAAAATAATTCTTCGTAAATCATTACAGGTTAGATATGAGCAGTTTTTTGTGTATTAAATACATATATTCCATACGTGTTAAATTAATTGCGATATTATTTTAGAATAAAGAAAACTATTTGAACAAAAGGTAAAACAAAGGCCAGGGTCTTAACTAGGGTGGGCGAAGAGAGGAAGTTACGAAAGGAAATTCCGAAATAGTCAAGTAAAGTAGAAAAGTGGAGGGAGGAAATATTTTGTTGTATATTAAAGGCCATGATAGAATGGAGACAGTTGGAAAAGCACTGTAGGGAAAGGAACATAGTGGTCTTATTAGACAGCATGAAGCCAGGCAAGCGTCATGAATAAATGAAGGGAAAATATGAAGTTATCACAGAACTTGACAATTGAATAGTCACTATGAACCGGCAAAACCCTACCTTTCAAATAAGTACACCGTCCTGATTACTAGTATCATCTACGTCCAAGCTTTTGTAATTCCCACTGGTGGCAAATGAAGAAGCAATGAATAGCAAGATGTTCATGGAGGTATCTCCGCCCCATCCAGAACTTGGTCTGCGAGAGTGTTCCCATAAGGCAAAAATGACTTAATTCTGTCCAAGTCTGTGGAAGGATAAATGACCGACGAAGCTCAAGGAATGAGGAAGATGGCATGGTGGCATATATGAATCTATGAGTCCTTATGAAATTAACCTTACAATGAAGAGGAGATGTTCGATAAAGGTCTGAGCAGGAAGGGTGAATATTTGGCAAACAGGGAAGATTACACAGGCTTACAAAAAAATGTTTTTTTTGGTGCCGGGAATCTTTGTGATGATTTTAACTATATTTGTAGAGCTGAATCCAAATATGAAATCCGTTGTTATTTAACAGCTCTACTTTTATAGATATGGCACATCTTACGATTAGTTGTTTTAATATTTGATATATTCCGGAAAATAATTTTCAAAGTTAAATAAATCTATAAGTATACTAATTTATAACCACTCTGCGGTGTTCCTTTTATTTTCAATAAACTTTCAATAAGTTTTATGTATATTTCTATATTATAGGCCAATGAGATTAAAAAAACAAAAATCGTTTTTATCGACTTCGGCAAAAGATTTATTGATAGCTCCAAGCGTAGTTTAAAATGTTTACTTCTTCACAATGGTAACAGGTTTAGCGCAATACCAGTCGGTCATTCAACTAAAATGAAAGGAGAATAGAATACAATAGCATTGGTCTTACAGAAGATAAAATACCAGGAACATCGCTGGGTAATATGATATGGGAATATTATATTAATAATTATTAATATTATATTAATTATTTAATAATTATTAATATAATATTCCCATATCATCATTTAGAAGATTTTTTTACGTAATTAACAACATATCTATATCTTGAAAACTATAGCCGATAGGAAAAAACTAGTGTCATAATTGGATTCAGCACCACAATTGTTCTTTAAATCAGCATTAAAAGCTCCGGCACCAAAAACACTGTTGGCCTGTGTAATCATTGATCCTAACAATGGGATATATAACAGTAGTTCTGAATGAGGATTGCTGCTAAAAACCTCACACGTAAAAAAGATTTCTTGTTTGTAGAATACAAAAGTTGAAACACTGGGAAAGTTAAAACATTAAATAAAACATTTAAAAGTCTTGACAGTATGTCCATTAGCTCTTCACTTCGTAGTTTGTTTTCATCGCAAAATAAATTTAATACGAAACCACGGGTAAGGTTCGTTTCTCATTAAGTAGGGGTCTCATTATAAATACACACCTCATTATTTTCATTCGTGTAGCTTATTCCATGAAAAATAATACACCGTGTGTTAGAAAAGAAACTTATTTAATTACGGGAAACTAATCGGAAACATGAAGAAGTTTGCAACAATTATGTAATTATCCTATTGATAAAATACTCTGCTTACGCCTTTATATATTGCATTTGCATTGACCTCTCTAAGAGCACTAAACATTTCCATCAAGAGTCAATTCGTCTAGAACCAGTGTATTTAATTATATGGTTTTAAAATAGACAGAGTACATAATATCAATTAAACTCTTTAATTCTGCACTTAATATGCCATACAGTTTGTCTTAATCTAGCAGTTTTGAATCTCGCGTTGGGTCTGGGAAGATGTGTTATAAGTTATGGATTTTAAGACTGAATTAAAACTGAGATGTTCTCTAAACCATTGGAAGAATATTTTTATAATAATATCATGTATAATATACATTTATAAAGTTGCATGGAGTTCAAGCATTCAGTCAAAAACGGATTTTTAAAGCTTTAGATCCGATTGAAGCGAGGGGAAAAGTTTCTATAAAAATATTCAAAAGATAAATAGATGACCATGGAGTACAAGTAAAAGAGGTACAATATTCTTAGGAAAAACTAATCCAAGTATCCTGGGTTCCAGTCCCTGGATGCTCTTTCACAATCTTATCTAAAATATGTTTTCTGCGCTCCGATTTTCTTATTATTGGTACTTCGTCGAAAGCCGAATGCACGCAAACGGTTGGACAAAATACGAAGTAAATAACCTCTCTTACTTAATTGTGTATATTCCACACGCTTAGTTCCATTCTAAACAGGTATCTTGGTCGGTTACTGCGGAGAAAAAAACATAGCGTAAGATATGAAATATACATGAGAAAAGAACGTAAGACCTCCTGACACATGTTTGCTAACAAGTACTGTGAGGAAACTTAGTACACATAAAAGTTTAATTCGTACATTTCAATCCAGATCACTATTTAAAACTGCAACTGACGGCGTTCGGCATTTGAACTGGGATGGAGAGCAGGTAGTTAATAACACTACGATTAAAAACCAGCCTCCAACCAACCAAATGTGTAAGATTTTATTGTAATATTACTGGACTTACTTGAACATGAATAATTAGAAATGAAGTTTTACTCATTTTACTCACGAATTTTACGAGGATTTATCTTGAACTTGACTGATAATTCACTTACAGCTGCTCAGAAAAATAGGATATCAGTCCATCAAAATTCAATAATTTCGAGAACTCTCCCTGAATTATATGATTTACTTTAAAATAAATTTCAAGGGAAGATTTTTCCCTCATTTTATGTTTATCTAACTCTGATATGGAGCGTAGCTGTGAACGGCGCGGAAACGTGGTCACTAAAGCAGGAGGATAGACGTAGATTGGAGGTTTTTGAAATGTGGGTGTGGAGAAGAATGGAGAAGGTGAAATGGACCGAAAGGAAAACAAATGAGGAAGTACTGGAGATGGTGGGTGGGGAGAGGGGTTTGTTGAGAGAAATCCTAGGGAGGCAGGAAAAATTGATGAAAGGCGTATTGAGCGGTAGTGGGATGTTGAAGAAGTTAATAGAGGGGAGAATGTTAGGCAAGAGAGGTAGAGGTAGGAAAAGGATGGAGATGTTGGATGGGATGAAGGGAGGAAAGAAGTACACCGAGATGAAGAGGGACCTGATATAGATTAGGTTGCTAGGTGGGGAGTCACAAAATGTTTATTTCATAGTTGTGTCCCTCCAAAAACCTACCTTAACCGGTAGATTACCTAATAATAATATTATGTTTATCGTAGAATCAAAGTTGTGAACATCCGACATGTCATGTACAAGCAAAAGGGTGGCTTCTTCTCTTGTATGTTTCAAATCTAATTCCTGATCTACTATGATGCTCCACGGGCACCTGCTAGTAGAATTTCACCCTTCCGGTATTTCTTTAAATGAGTGGATGGATTCCCCGGAAGTATAACTATGGCAAGAATTATACGATGACAGTCTTAACTAGCGCTAACTAAAATTTTTGTAAGCAAACAGACACTCCAAAGTTATTTCGGGATTATTTTCCACCTCACGCGCAAGCAGTCCAACTTCAAAGTAGCTTCGTTCGACTTAAATATTTGTCAACTATGGGAGCATATTCTCCGTAAATGTAACTGTAGCATGGCTATGAGGGAAAAACTATACTACCGCATATCTACAACTGGAATACTGCAGTTTTGTTCGTCAAATGATTGGAGAGAACACAAGTGTATGTGAAGTTCAGCAATGCACGAATATCTGAAGCCGGATCTATGGGTTTGTTGGCCACTTAAGGGAGTGATAACCGTGCATTACAAAGGAATTAATATCGTTAATATGAAGTATGCTGCAGGATACTCCATATGCTATATGAAAATGAGTCCAGCCTCTTGGAAAGGCAAGGATTAGTTTTTTCCTAAAGTTTTCGAGTAAAGATGGAGACCATTTGGAAACCTTACACGCATGCTGCAGGTCATATGCAGTTAACTCTGCGTAGGGCAAACAAATATTGATAAATTCTGCATGACACTTCTGAGGAACTGATGATAGCGTGAAGACTTGAAGTTTTTTTTAATCAACTCCTTTTTTGATGAAAGATAAATTATATGTTATTTATCTCACTGCAAACAGATTCAGCCGCTGATATTTGCATGGCCACTGGAAAAATAGTTTCGTCTTACCGTTGGTGATAGTGATTTTATGGCACTACGATATTGTGTTGTCAGCCCGATTTTTATCATACACATAATTGTTGTATTGTAATGTGACCATCTTAATGACGAGAAATATCTTTTCATGGTTTAATAGGTTTATATTCTGTTACTGTAATTTATCTTCCGAATCCTTTCGGTTCATCAGCATCGCCATGGCGGCAACGGTTGACTTGTATTCTCGGTGAAATGTATTGGGGTTTCTTAAAGTATGAATACGTGTTATAATTTCCTTAATGCTGAAATAAAAAAATGCGGGTAAAGAGAAATACGTGGAGGACACCCACAAGAAGAAGAGTAAAACTAATTGGACTAATTGGTCTTCCATCTCTTTTTACCGATTTAGCTCAGCACTCTAGCGCGGAAGTTCGAGACACTTTTTGTGCGAGTGTAGAATGGAAGCAATCGGAATCAAATACGTTGCAAATGTGTTGGATACAGAGAGGACACAAAAAGGGAATCAAGTATCCCAAATTCAGTCCCCAATCTTCAAAAGTGAAGCCATAGAACATTCATAAATCACACGTGATTTTTTTCTGTTGTAACAAAGCCTCGACGAATACGCATTTTACCCAAAAGCCCTGATAGAATGGCGGTAAGAGACAACTGTCACTTCAGGAGGTAGTAGCCACTTAACAGAAAATATATTGTGAAAGGTGGACAGACTTGGCGGAGGCGGACAAACAATGTTGTCTCCATCTTTCACTAATCTCTCGTGCGAGAGACGGGAGAAAGTATGTTCTGAGTGTTTGTATGCTCTGAGACCGTTCGAAATAGGATGTTATTGCAGCATCTTTACGCTTATACTGTTCTATAGCATCTGCCTCGGAATATTCTCCCAGCCGGAAATTCTACCTAAATGGTTTGCTGACTTTCATTTTCGTTACAATTAGAACTCAATTTTTTGTGTGTCAACGTGTTTGTGACATAAAATTAAAGTAATATGTAATCATTAATGTCGAATTTAAAAGTTCAATATATTCAAACGTAAATTATATTTTTCAAAAATTAGTCATTACCTACTCCATCATTTATTTTCATTGATGATAATTTGAAAAGAAGTATCCATAATTCCGTCTTAACGTTAATCCTTAAAAAATGTCAACAAAAATAGTCCTTTGTGTTAATATACGTACACTTTACATCCATGACTGTCTCTCAACTTCAATAATTTATAAATCTAACGCAATGATAACTCAATAATATATCATTTAAAATTTTGATAAGACTTTCAACAACTTGTTTACCTAAAATAGGTAAGTATTTAGATAAAAATATAGCAATCGTCTTTCCATCTCATTATTTTTTCGTGTTTTTAGAGCATCGATCCGAGTAAAATTAAATAAAACAGTTTCTGGCGTAACTTGGTGGAAAATCTTCATACTGACTTTTAATAATAAAACCACTTTACTTTTCCACATAAACTTTTTAATTTTTACTACCTAGGTTTCGTTATAACATAACATCATCAGGTAAAAATTTTTTACCTGATGATGTTATGTTATAACGAAACCTAGGTAGTAAAAATTAAAAAGTTTATGTGGAAAAGTAAAGTGGTTTTATTATTAAAAGTCAGTCCGAGTAAAATTGTTTGTGTACTATTTCGTCATTGTCTAAAAACTTATTCCATTCTTTACACATAGCTATTAAATTTTAATACCGAATTTTGTTTGTATACCGAATGTTTTTTTTTATTTTTCTTCATTACTACTCTAAAACTGATCCGCAATCTCATTAAAAATCCTTCATTTAGCAAAATTTCAATAAAGTTGATAATTGATCATTAATATTCATACAGTTACAATTACTTATAATTCAATGGAGAGTCAGTCCATCAATATATGCGAAACATTTGAATTTAGAGGAAATGGAGGGCGGCACACGAGCGAAACAATCGTTACTATATGAGTTTAAAAAAAAAACAGAGGGCCACGGGAGAAAAAAATATTAATTTTTTTACGCAAATTACTGCATCACGGTTCTCATCATTTTTGATAAATTTGTTTTTCGCCGCGGTAGAGGGCGTGCGTGCACGAAGGGTGCGCCGCGGGTTTAATTTCGCTTGTCAAAACTAATCACGGAAAAAATTCCAAAAAGAGCAACGTCCGCCGGATCGAAAAAGAAAGTTTTTTTCTACCCCTGCATCCCAGATATATTCGCATCGCAAAAAAACGGACAGTTGACGTTTTTCGAGCGCTTGCATTAATGCACGTGACGCAGTACGGGACGGAGAAGAATGAGCGTGGAAACATGAACCGCTCCAGGACTCGGGAAATAAAAGAATAATAACGAGTCACACTCGGGCTTCGAATTCAGTGCGCCAATAAAAAATGCAATTTTTTAAAACCCGAGGCCTCGTACTTTTTTCACTTGGGGAGGATGGGGAGGCAAGCGAAATGAAAAAATTGTTTTCATTTTCAATGCGGTCCAATTTCTGACGCCGTTTCGAACTGAATTTTTTCGCCTTTCGTCATCAAAGCGCACTCATTACTCAATGCAGGCGCCACGTCGGCAGGCGTCGAGGTGGCGAATATCGTGCCCACGCTGTGGTGTAACAAGTTAGGAAGTGTGCGGACTCCATGGCATCAAAGGCACCTAATCTGTGAGTTCAGCTTGGGAACGAATTGTCTTTGAAACTTTTCCTCCGGTGGGTAATTTGTTCAAGTTTTTCAATCCAATGTAGTGATAGCATGTGTAGATTTGTGGATTTAAAAACGCCATTCTTTCCGGAGAAAAATATGAAAACATATCCTAACAGTTCATTCGTTCCGTGCACATCGAAGCGTCGATGAAAATGTGCAAGGCACGAAATTATTTGATCAAGTTGTGTGTTTTAAAAATGTCTTTTCTGGATTTTTCCCTGTCGATCATGTTCGTGCAAGTAAAGTAAAATTTATTCATTCAAAATTTTTAAAAGCTTTGGTGAGTCCATAGCTGGATTGAGCGCATTTGGATTCAATACGTATGACTGGCTACAAAATTTTCTGTAGAGCAACTGAATTTTTGGTTTACGAAGAGAAATAACCATTGACACTTTGAATAACTAGCACTACTTCAAGAATTAATATTGTATTAAACTGATTCACAGGTGTTGTAGCTATTTCATTTGTCATGTTTTATTCATTCAAATGTTACCAAAAATATATAGCAAATATTTCGAGTAAGACACCTTGTATCCTGGAAGAGATGTTTTTGCCTATATTGCTCGGTATTATTTAAAAATATTAAAAAATTAGATGTTGCTAAGACAGTGCCAACAGAACCAGTTGCATAGGTATGAGATCATTGATAAAGAAACAAAGTTGATGAAGTTCCCAATGAATAGGAAAGTCAAGTTAATAGTTAACACTGGAGATTGGAGCAGGTACAGTTAGAACTTTTCACCTTTTGATGTAGTTTTTAAGATAAATATGGGTTGTATATTAAGGAATTAAAAGAAGAATTTCTTTAGTTTTAGCTTTTGCGGAGAGATTTTAGTTAATTACAGGAATTTTTAGCACCAAATGATGTAAATAATAGATTATTGAACATTTTGATACAAAAAACAATTTTCTAAATCCCTGAAACGAAGTCAGTGAGGCAAGAGGTTTAGGAATAAGGGGTAAAACCTTTGATATATAGGAGAAAGAGGTTTTTGAGATTAGTGTAGATAAAAATGGAAAAAGTAAAATTGAGAGGAATGAAAGCAAACAAGATTTGCTAGTTATTTTAGGAAAAGAGTTAAGATTAATACGGGTAAGCTTCCTTATGTGTGAGTAACAAAAGCCCTCCAACGTACGAACAAATGGATTACCACCAGTTTTTCCTGGTTATATCTTATTTAAAATATTAATATTCGGTCATTTATCTGCTCCAACCTTCTCCTTAGTTCCCTATTTATTACTATGGCCACCCCCACGATGACTATCCGCCATTTCGCTTTACGCTACTGTAACTATCGCTCCAATTATCCCCACCGTCTTCCCATTTCATCTTCCATAGGCCCTACTTGTATTTATTTCCTCTATACATATCACACTTGAAATTTTATAACGTTCATCGTAAGCTTAACGTGTTAAGTATCGTCCTAAAATTCCCAAGAAATTATATCAGCAAATTATTGATTTATTTAATTATTACATTAATTGAAAAAATCATTTTTATCTTCATGCATAACTACTCGTACAACTAAAGAAACATTTACCATTGAGAGATTTTTTCAAGAAAATAAGCTTGTCACATTTGGATATTAAGTTTGGACTAGAATGTGGACACTGAATCAAATTTTTGTGAGCATCACTGATAGATGGGATATTTTTGTCTACCCTTAAAACGCAATTCATCAAAGACACGTTGCCTGTCTACAATGGAATTGGAACTGCTGGCCCCATTTGCCTACTGCAATAGGCAACTGGGACCAGTAGAGATTAGGTGTTGAACAGATAATTTAAGATATCATTTTTTATACGAGCGATGAGGGATCAGAATTACATTGTTCGACCGTGGGAGGGCCATATTCGGGTCAAAAGTAGTCTGGCGTGTATTCACCCCCCGCTACACACCCTAGATTGCAGGGTACTAAAATATCAAATAGTAGTTATCGGTGTCATCCTTATGGTGAGACGACTCATCTTATGTTCAAAGCTCGATGGCCTTATGATGTTCCCACAACTTAATGCTGTCTGCAAAAGTTGTCGTGAAACAACCCGCTCGGAGCCAAACAAACAATGTATTTTCGCAACCTATTTCGACATTGCGCCGACCAGTCCGTTACAATTTAGGTTTTCATACTTCTTAGTCGTACTTGTACCTGGCATTTTCCCGTCTCTGCCATACTTGAGGTTATTTAGTCAAAATTTTTCATTGGATACATATTTATCAATTATATCATGCATTCCTAAATACTATACCAGGAGGTGATACCTTAAACTTTTATTACGACGCTGTTCATAAAGTAAGGCCCGTTTGGTCACAAGAAAAAATATACTCATATGAAACACATTTTATTGACACTTTTAGTTAGCTACAAACCTACTTCACTTATCTACATAATCGCCGTTCACTTCTAAGTATTTTTCGTACCGCTGCACCAGCTTCTTTAACCCCTCTGCATAGAAACTCGCCGCCTGAGGGTTGAACCAATCGACAACGCCATTCTTGAGTTCCTCTTCAGTTTCGAAACGTTGTCCACCGAACCACTGTTTCAAGTGCAAGAAGAGGAAGTAGTCGCTGGGTGTAAGGTCAGGACTGTACGGTGGGTGGTTTAAAGAGTTCCCAACGACACAAAAACTCTCGTCCACTGGACATTCTTTGCTCTTTGTGGTGGTCGGTGAGCATTTTCGGTACCCACCTTGCACGCAATGTGTGGTATCCGAGGTTTTCCCTAACAATATTGTAGACAGTAGTGCGTCCAAGTTGAGGAAATTGTTCAGCCAGGTCATTAATTGTCAATCGACGATCACATCGCAGTTTTTGTTCCACTTGCGAAACAATTTCATCGGTCGGAATACTCGGCCTACCACTTCGCTCTTCGTCATGGACATTTGTTCGTCCATTTTTAAAATCACAACACCATTGTCTAACCTTTTCTTCACTCATAACTGTAGGTTTATAAACTAGGCATAATTCCCGATGAATTTCAGCAGCCGACAATCCTTTTGCATACAAGAATCGTATGACAGAACGCACTTCACAGCTGGCGGGATCAACGATTGTCGCGGAATTATTGTTTGCATGCACGGACAAGCAAACGCTTCTGAAACAAAACAAATGCTGCTATAGCTTCTCAATAAATCAGTAGATGGCGCTGCAGGAGCAAAGCTGTGTTCTGAAGCGCCAATATTTAAATATAAGCAAACGGTACTTACTTTAAGAATGCGCCTCTTATTAATAAGAATAGTTGAAATAAAAACTTATTTTTTATTCTTAAGACATAGTCACCATCCAGGGTTATACATTTCTCCCAGCATTTTTTAACCTTTCGAATGCCGTCATATATTAGAATTCAGCAGATTTAATCGCAAACCATTGTTCCACCTCTTAAATGGCATCGTTTGTGTTGTCAAACCTCCAACCCCGTTATGGTATTTTAAATTCTAGCATTAAGGAAAACTCGCTTGGAGCGAGATCTGGAGAATAGAGCGGATATGGCAACATTTCAAAGCCGCTTTGACGTCGCCGGTCACGCCGTGTTTGCTTTCTAAAAATGAGCCAGTATTTGTGGAACCCAGAGTGCTGACACCTTTTGGCAGGTGAAGTTCTTCGTGAATAATTTTCCACACACTATCATAACTAATATCAGTCTCATTCATGATCATTTGGATGCTTGGTCATCGGTATAATCGGATAAATCCCCCCACATTCTTCACAGTGGCAGCATCGTCCGTGAGTGATGGTCTTCCACTTCTTGGATCGTGTGTGAGAGACATGTGACCATTCTGAAAATTCTTCATCCGCCTCGCAACTGTACCATATGAAGGGTTATCATTTTCATAAACATCCACCATTTTATCGTGGATATGTTGGGCGCTGTAACCTTTCAAATGAAGGAATTTATTCACACTGCGACCCTCCATCTTCTCCATGCTGTGAGTTACTTATGTAGAGTTACTTCTACAGCTTTCCGAAGCAAAACAATCATCATTTATAGCTTTAATTTACAACATAATGTACATAAGGATCAGTTCATATGCATAATAAATTTTATTCGGATATATCGGTTATTTCTTTGTAATGATTACTTTAAAACACCTATAAATTTTTTAATTGTCAACTATACCCTCTTACGTACTCGGGAATGTTGATTCCCTTCTTTTTCATCTAACCCATGGTAAACTAGAATTATTTCAATGGTTAGGGGCGAAGGTTAGGCGGTAAAGGAGGATGTGTGAAAGGAGAGGGAAACATATTTAGTAACAATCTTTCAAATAACGTGCAAATATGTAGTTCTAATATTTGACTTCAAGTACAGCGATAATATTAGACCAAGAGAAGACTATCATATATATTTAATTGTAAGGTTGCCCGTATTCTTTCTCTAGACAATTTTTCGAATGTCAAATAACTTTAGATCGGTATCAATTTAACCCCTAAATGTGCAGCATTTATGTGCCAATAACCAATAACATATTTTCTGTGCTTCAAGCACGTACGCGGAAAACCGTTTTAAAACATCAAAGACACTTCGTACATTGTAATGAATTACTTATAATGATAGGTGCATAAAGTGATTAATTCATAAATATTTCTGATCAAATACAAGTATCTTGTGCATCGGTATAATTAAATTTTTTGAAAATTCCCATGCAAAAAAAATTATATTATTGAATTTCAAATCTTGTTTAATTATGAAAAAATCAACTTTTGTGGGATCGAGAAACGGGTTGTGAACCACAAATTAAACTTGAGTTATTGAGAAGGAAAATGGATACATTACACAGCATGCTAATAGGAAGTGCAGAAAAATACTAGGGGAGTGTTGGTGTAAGTTAACGACACATAAAGCTGGTAAGGGGCTGGGGAAACTTTGAGGACTGTGAATGGATATGAATCCCACCCACCCACCCGAGGGTTCACCCACAGTCAGTTGCATGCATGCAGTGAGAGAAGTGAAAATGTGGCGAGGAGAGTGAGGAAGAATGGCTGCAAGTCTCGGTGAAGAGGAGGGAGGGTGGTTCGGTCTGCGTGAATTACCGACTCCGAAGTAGTGACGGCGGAGGATTAGCGAGCGAGGAGTTGGAGGGAGCTTGCGGAGGAACGAATGGAAGGGGGAGAGAGGAGGTTAAAAGTTATGGAGCAAGAAGAAACGTGAGAGAGAGGGGGGAGAGAGAGAGGGAGAGATACGGAAAGGGGAGGGAGGTGAAAGAAAGGGTTTTTAAGAGAAAATCTTGTTAGACGGTTGGGTATGAGAGGAGGAAATGGGGAGGGAAACAGCACCACGACCGAGCGCTTCCGAGAAAAACCACTAGGAAGTCGCCTATTACTTCTGCGAAGTCTTTATTCCTTTGGAGGAGGAATAAGGAGCGACTTGGCAATGGCCTCCAGAGGACATAACGCGTCCGGCAATGCGCTCGCAGTCATTACGTTGTAAGGTGACGTTTGAAAGTGGGGATGGCGGTGGGGAGGAAGGGCGTTGGTTATTTAGAAAGGGGTCTTAGTGCTCTCGGTCTCCTTCTTTTTCATGATGTACCGACGAACGGCGGAATGGCTTAGAGAGAGAAACTCTAGTGATGGAAATGGAGTGCCTGGCTATGAAATGTTTGAGGTTATGCTGAGAAAACACGAGAGCAAATAGAAATGACATGTTTATCCGCACAGGAAATTAATTATAGTTAAATGATCAGTTGACGTAAATGAATAAAGGAAAGCTAAAGAGAATAGGATCTATGTAAATGTTAGTGAAGAATTCAATCCATTCTGATACATTGTGGAATGCTATTTAAAAGGTTAATTGCTCACACGGCGGAAAATTTTAGCATAGAAATATTGAAATTTCTGAAATGCAAATATGTAAACAATATTGCATATGCATACTGAGAAAATTAGGGATAATATGTTTTTAATGTAATACAAAAATTTTAAAACCTACAAGTTGGACATTAGAGACAGAATAAAAGTCAAAGCAAAACCCAACAAGAGATCAATAGGGTCAGGTAGATATCGCAAACCGGTATGATTCGCTAATATACGAATATTTTTATGGTCAAATTTTGTGCGATGTGTTTCATCATTACACTTGTTATTCCTCACATATTTTCTTTTTACTTATTACCTATTTCTAACTTATTAGAAACAAAAAATTGGAATTTTAAATTAAAAGAAAGAATGCGTGCATTAATTAGAAATATACCAGATAAAGATGACATTTAACAGTTTTCCACGATTACCAACCAGATTAGATATCAAATAAGGATGAAGGTAAGGAATATTGGCTCCAAATCATGAAAAATGCTTCACAACTGAGTTATTTAAATTAGGAGATATACATATAATTTCTTTGTTGTATTTTCCTGTATCTTAATCATGTTATAAATCTTAAAATACTCTAAAAATTATTTATAACCTAAGCCCATCAAAGTTGTGTAATCATAATTCTGGCACTATATTTTTGCAACAATAAAAAATATTCACTCTTGATATATAAAAAGGTTAAAAATACCCGTAAAATTTTTTAATCATCATCTTAAGAAGTTACACTAAAAAGGATTCATTGAAAATTTGAAATACTTCGAAAAGAGGTTTACTTTTGATGGAAGAAACGTTTAAGCATACCCTTTGAAGGCGTAGTACAAATACGCTACAATGAAACAACACGTATAATAGGGGAGAATCAAGGACTCTTGATGGTGGATCCCAAGACTGCGTCACTGTGTTTATTGCAGTAAACATTATTTCAACGATAGATAAAATTTCCGAAGAAAGCGGACGAGAAGTAATAATTTTTACGGAGGGAACTTATTTGTGAAGAAAAACATATTAAAAGGTGGAGTAAAGGGGACGGTCACCAGACTAAGGGGGGAAGTAAGGGTAAAAAGTGTGGGTATTGAAGATTAGAGGGAAGACATTAAAAGGGGAAGGTATAAGAGGGGATGAGTGTGGCTGTTGATGGTGTTTCATGGAAGCCAGGGACAATCTTCTCGCTTAACCACTCGCGTTGTTGTTACCTGCCACCGACCCACCCTCCCCCCCCCCAACGCAACCCCTTCCCCACTTCCAGTCGCTCACCCCGACCCATCCAGTTTCCCCCTTTGCAGCCTTAAAAATCGAAGTGCTTGATTCCCAGAGCCGCCACCGTTGGCAGTAGACTTATTTTCGTTGCATTCATTCTGCATCCCTCACCCTGAAAAGAAATACGTCGAGTTTAGAATTTTCGTTTGAGGATAGTGAAGTCGAAGCGGAAAATGTAGAAATTACAAGCGTAATCTAATGAGTGTAGCAAAAGGTATTCATGCACATCTTGTCGATAATATCAAAAGGATCAATTCCTTGTTAAAATTAATTTTTGCACTTTTGGAGTGATAGGATGATATTAAGTATTACGTAGCCAAAAAAAAAGTGTTTACAAAATAAAACTCTTTGACATTCTTAACGAATTTAATTTTTCAAAAATCTTGTTGGTTCTTATTTTTCTTTGCCGTTCTTCATTGGGCCATTTGATTCACAAGTATGTCTCTTCCTGCCTCTGTTCCCTTAACAACAACTTTTCCTTTCCGTTTTTATTCTCATTAAACACTTATTTTTTAAAAATATATGTCAATCTGTCTGATACACGCACTCCTTTTTTCCACACACCACCTCTTTTATCTTGCGAAATTCGACCCTTCTCATTGAATTTAATAACATTTACTCATCCAACTGTCCTCTTCAAACTCTACAGGTACCCTGTATGCAAACTCACAACCTAAAATCCTGCATCCTCCTTACTTTCTGATATCTTTCTTCCTAGCATTAAAATAGCTCAATCGTGCGAATTATTTGTCAATATTTAATAAAAAACGTACTTAGGATTTTTATCATCAATTCCTTTCTCCTTGAATATGAATCTTTTGCTCTTGTCTTAATATTCCAATTACGTTTACGTATATTTTTAAGTGGTGTCACCAGGTTAATTGAAATATTTTTTTTCCAAAACAATAGTTGTACTACATCGACAGTAGGTAATATTGAAAGAATCTAAGTTCGTGTTTAGATTAAAGATGTACCACTTGAGGCATAAATTTGTCAGTATGCAAAATCTTTAAAAAAAATGGTAAAATAATGAGCAATGACGCCATAATCGTATTTTTTTCACATGTAGCTTATTTTTAAGTTCTTCTACGTATATTTGATTCATGCATACATTCCATTATTTATTATGGCACATTTACAAAAACAGGTGCTATTACTTCATATATCCTATGCTAATCACCTCATAACAATGGGATACCCTTTGTTTGATACCACGTGAATCGTAGATCATAAGATTGAAAAAAATTAGCGCAATAAACTTAAGGACAGGTCGTTGTATATTTTGAATGCAAATCCTGCTTTCACCTTTATCAGTACAGGTAATTACTAAATGTGTAAGACATATTATAGAGTCACTGTTTTACACTGTTTTACGGCAATGTTTGGTCAAACAGTTTTTACTGTCATCTTCTTTGCTGCTCTAATTGATTGTTTCAATGTTTCCCATCACTTTCCTCGCAGTCTATACGTTCATCTATTTTATCTTTTTCTTCCCAATCCCGGTTTGTTATAGATACGCCTTTACATCTTTTTTGCCAGAATACATTTTTTACGACTCTCATAAAACCAGCAATTATGACTGATATGAATTGTATTGATAATATTTTCTCTCACTTCATATTTTTTTACAACTTTGATTAAAGAAACTCCAAATTGATGCCGATGATTTTCACCCGGCCAGTTTTATAATTTTGATAGCATAAGTTACTGGCATACATATCAGTAAGAAGGAGATACAAGAGCAAGGCGAAGCAGTGCAAGACATACCGCGGTGCAGACATAAATAGCGATCACAACCTAGTAATCAGGGAGCGCCATCTTCGCTACAAGAAAATTAAGAAGACCGAACAAGATCCAAGGTGGGAATCAAAATTGCTGGTGGAAAAAGACAACAGAGAAAAATTCACCACGGCCATTGGCAGCAAACTAGGTGATGAAGGAAAAAGGAGCACCGTAAAGTGATGGGAAGAACCTACGAGGGCAATCGCAGAAGATGTTGAAGAGCAACTGGTGAGAAATAGAGACGACAGGAAGAAACCATGGATCTTGACAGAGATAAGGGAACTAATAGAAGAAAAGAACGCCAGGAATGATGATGAGGAAAGCCTTTACACGAAGCTTAAGAACCAGGTCAACCGAGAGTGCAAAAAGGCTATGGAGAATCGGATAGAAGGCTGCTGCGAGGAAATCAACGAAAATATGAATGGAAATACTGACACAGCATACAAAATGGCGAAGGAACATTTCGGGGATAGGAAAATGAAAATTAACAATAACAGAGATGTAAACGGGGATATACTGATAGAAGGTGAAGGTATTGGCAATAGAAGGAAGTAATACGAAAGCAATACTCGTGCATCGAACAATTCTACCAAGGTACGAGGCAGGTGGAAGAAAACCTGAAGGACGAGAGTGAAACGGATGATGAAAACTAGGACCCATCCATACAGAGGTGCGAATTTGACAGAGAAGACCGTAAGAAAGACAAACCTCCTGGAGAAGACAAAATCGTTGGAGACATCATAAAGGCACTCGTAAACAAAGACAAGGACTACTGTATGGAATAGTCAAAGATAGCTACAAAGACGTAATATACTTCCTGAAGACTTTCAAAGGAGATTGATGATAGCGATACCAAAGAAGACGATGGCAGATAAATGTGAGGGACACCGGACCTTAGTCTTTTGTCACATGAATCAAAATACTTTCGCGAATAATAAGTCGGAGGATGGAGAGAAAAATTGAAGATAACCTAATGGAAAACCAATTTGGCTTTAGGAAGAGCAGAGGAACCAGGGAAGCCATGCTCTGTCTGAGAATCATGATAGAGAAAACAATACATGTGAACAACCAACTGTGTTAGCGCATTCGTGGACTTTGAGAAAGCCTTCGAAATGTGGAATGGAACAAGATGTTTGGACTGCTGGAAAAACTCGGAATAGATTACAACGGCAGAAGAATAATCTATCATCTACACAACAAGCCAGTAGTCAAAAGTCAAATGAGATATGGAAACCATATGGATGCTAAAATTTAAAAAGACGTTAGAAAAGGATGCAAACTCTCACTTGCATTGTTCAGCATGTACCAGGAGGAGGCAATAAGAGAAGCGCTAGGAATCGGATTAAACGGAATAAGGGCCAATGGGGAAGAAATAAACATGCTCCTCTTCGCTGAAGATATTGCAATGATAGCAGAAAACCAGGAGGATCTTCAAAGGACACTAAACGTATTAGATCAAGTTCTACAAAGATACAACATAAACAAGACGAAGACTAAAATCATAGTATGTGGAAGATAGAAGCGGAATACAAGAGTCACACTTAAGAGAAAAAAATTAGAGCAAGTGGATTCCTTCACCTATCAAGGAAGTACCATCAGATGGGACGGAGGAAGTACTATAGACATCAAGCGAAGAATAGCTCAAGCTAAGAGAGCATTACTGCAGATGAGGAAAAAATACGTGAAAACATTCGTATGGAGCGTGGCACTATGAATCAGAAGCATGGACCATCGGAAAAGTAGACTAGAAAATACTAGAAGCCTTCGAAACCTGGTACTGGAGGAGGATCCTTAAGATCAAATAGACGGATAAAATAAGCAATGAAAAGTACGAGAAGAATGGACGAAGAACGGACCTTATGGAACACCATAGATAAAAGAAGAACAGATGGATTGGCCATACCCTGAGGCATAATGGATTCGTGAAGAATATAATAGAAGGAAAAGTTCCTAGAGGAGGCCAAGGGATAAATACATGGGTCAAATAAAGAAGAAAATACATTACAAAAAATCCCAGGAAGCAAGCCAATTAGTATCAAATATATGTAGTATGGAGGGATGTAGTCAACCGATCTTAGAGTTTCACGACCAATGGTGAAGTTGCTGACCTTTATATTCTTAAATCCTCGTGCATAGATTCTTATATTAGCGGCATATTTAATACCATAAGTACAATTCTTTCTTTAACCGAATGTTTTCTCCAGGCTTCCCTTTTTCCCCCAACTTTTACGATAACGGCGTCAAGATGCATGACGTCCGTAATTATGTAATCTCGTGCGTCAGAGTTCCAGGTGTCATGCAGGTGTCCTGTATTGTCATCGAAGTCAAGGGGGTTCTTGAATCATATTGGATCGTAACTTATCTGCTATATTTCATGCATACCCTTGGTGTCTAGTGAGTTTACATTTGGCATTAATTAATTGGTGCAAAGGCTTACTAAAGGTTTATAAACAGAAAACGATGCTTTCTTTAAGTCACAGAAAACTAATCTGATTCCTAGTATCATCTTTAAAAGTGTTTTTTTTACTATTGAATTCGAAATTCAAATAGTGAAGATTGCTTGAGGATGTAGACGGGTAACCCAGCTGGATTTCTTCATCTTTTGCTATTGTACCTTTGTCACTTCGTCGTTAGTTACTCCAGTTTCCGTTGACCTGCATTCTAATTCTGTGGAGAAATTTGAACTGGGCAATGATTTGTATGACTGAGTAAATGTGTACTTCCTCTTGTTAGTAGTTTTCGTAAAAACTGATTAATGACAACGAATAACACAAATGGTAAATGACACAAAATAAAGCAGCATAAATAAAACAGTTTCTGCCGTAACTTGGTGGAAAATCTTCATATTGACGTTTTTATTAAAAATAAAACCACTTTGCTTTTCCACATAAACTATTTATTCTAACGACCCAAACTCTCAAACAATTCTCACGTAACCTGGGTCGTGAGAGTAAAAAGTTTATGTGGAATAGCAAAGTGGTTTTATTTTTTATAAAAACGTCAATAGCAAGCAACATGTTTTATCTCCCCCCTGTTAATTCTTATGTCGAAATACATGCACAAGTGATCAGGTTCACAATACAAAGTGAAGGTGGTCGATACCGAGGAAACAGGGAATCATTGAAAATATTTCTACTCGAACAAAAGGTTGAGCTGTTGAGTTGAGGTGACCCATTTTTAAAAATTGAATGGAGAATCTTGGAAGTTGGGTATTGAAATAATTTTTCCTGGGAAGGGTGCAGGAAGGCTCTGCCTTCTGTTCCTAAAGTTTTTGCTTAATTAAGAGCGATAAACCGAAGAGAAAGGAGTGTGAATCATTCACCTTGAGCTGCATGAGATAACAGATAATGATATTGCCTCGGAGGATATTGCCATACCCGGTGCAGTTGGTTGTCATTAAAAGCAATTAGTTTGGACTTCTCTTCTTGCACGTACCCCTTTTCACCTGAGCTAATAGATGCCGATGCATTTTCTCCTCAGGAAAAAATGGTAGGTAAATATCACGTCTTTCCATTTTGCTGCAATTTTTTTCGTTTCTTCTCCACGATTCGTGGAGGTACTTTTACGACGTTTTTCTCCGACGGAAACGGAGGAGTTGAAGGGAGAACTTACGAGTGGCAATTGGTTGACATTTGAAGTATATAAAAAAAAGAATAAACTTGGGCATAACCTATCGCAAAACTTCCTGGGAAAAACCAAATGGCAAGAGGAATGAAGGGGTAACAGGAGCAAGCAAACAGTCCATACCCATCCCATTAAATTCAGAAAACCACTATTGCACGTTATGTGTTGGCGTTTGTCGTGGAGTGCATTTGTGAAGTGCTCTGTCTAACAGCGAAAAAGGATGTCGAATGCAAAATATAATTGTGCTGCAGACCTGAATACAATGGCTGAACTAAAACACTTTATACAAACGTAAAATGTAATGTTGTCATTAAACTCGGAAATTTTTGTAATGAGATTTTTTTCTTAACATAAAAATTAATTCATTTCAATCCTTACTTTGTAAAAGTATGACGGCGAAACGATAAACTTTATGGAATAAAACATTATTGAGGGAGAATCTCACGAACATGAATAAATAAAAATAAACAATTTGGTCTTATATATATCATAGGTGCCAAAACAAAGCCGCCATGAACAGAAGTTACCGCAAGAACGTTTTATTGAGCATTGGATTTCCAGTAGTTTGCATTCCAGCTTGTCTGCGTTAGTGATAGTATTAATTGGTTCACTCCAGAATCTCGTTATTTTTTTATTTTTCGAAGTTAAATTAATATGAAGATATTCTCATTTACTTTAAGTGTAAATGCAGTTTCTTACAGTTTTTGAGTCTATCTCGATGAAACATATATTTCGTGTTAATTTAAAACTTGAAAAACTTAAATATCGTAAAATTGAATGGTTCAAATCAGCAATTCAAATTACAAAACGAGTTCACAGCCGACACCATTAAAATGTATAAATAGCTTATGAATAAAGTTCCTATCTAAAAACCTTTTATTGCCTTCATCTCCTTGAGAACTCGTATAAATATTCATGTTACAAGATGATTTTAAGGACTAGTTAATTGAAATTCTATTCATGACCTGAGAGTGATTGTCGAGCGAATTGTAATTCGTCCATCATTTATCTATCATTCAATTTCCCTTAGTTTTACTTGGTTAAGAGCTAAAAATACAATTTGGTGATAATATTTATTGCAGTCAATAAACTAACCTGATCCTTTTGCAGCTGGTTTAAACTATGCAAATTTTTCGAGAAACTAGTTTTTAATATGTTAATAATAGTAGTTTAAAATATTGGCTCTCTGCTATGATGACGGTAATTATTATCCCTTTTAGTTTTTGTTTTGCGATTAAAAATTCTAATTCTCAAACCCTGCCTGGCGTATGAGATAATACTGTCATTATGCACTAGCATAGTTCATGGTTTTATTATAATTTTTCTTGAAAAACTGTTCAGGGCTGAAAACCTTGCAACAAGAAAACATGTCTACTACCAGGGAATAGGGCTCGATTCTTGAATTGATTACCTAAATATTGTACAAAAATAATTCTTCCGTGCATGACTTGTTTATAAAATAATATTTAAAAAGTTGAAGCCCTTTTTAAGCGTATAAGGTCAAATGAATATTTAATATACTAACGTACACTATTTTAAATGGAGCACACGGTCATACAGGACAACGATTAATTCTCACTGTTATTTCTATCGGCCCACATAAATTCTTAGCATTTGAGACATTATTTAATGCTCATAAACATCTGAAATTCAGGGATAAAATAAAGATAATATTGAAACTGGAGAAATTTGAACATTTATTGCATAAAAATCTGCAGATTCTAGGTTACCTTACCTTCGAAATTTCTCTTGGTTATCGCTACAGTAATTTAGAACCATGAGAAAAAGAATGCTTAGGTAAAACCCAGTTTTATACGCTAATATGGTAGAGGTTTAAAATATTGAATGTTTCCTCAATTTTTTTGTGCCCGTGTCACATAAAATTTGCAGTATTCAGGATTACAGTAGGCATTGGCAAGGTTCGATCACAAGTTAAACGCTTCTGAACGAACTATGCACGAGAGAATTTTCAATGTATCGAGTGTGAGCTATCTATTAATATAAATTGAGTGCGGATTTTAAGCAACCAAAACGATATTTATGACGATAACGTAGAATACTAATTTTAAGCCAAGGCTAACGTCTTTTTTGCTGCAATTTTCAGGGTTTATTAACCCCTTGAATGCACCGCCATAAATATGTCCTCATTCTCAAGTATACCGCGACACGTAAAAATTGGAAAACTTACATTTTTTTCAATTTTTTCAATATTGAAGGAAAGGAAACTCAGCGAAACAAAAGAACGGATGTAACAAACCTAAAAATTGAGTATAGAGAGTCTTCCTCATAAGAGTGATTTATTTGATGAACCCCGAGTTCGACAAAACGACCATCGAAATGTCTTCCATTTCATGAAAAGTAAAATGTTATACGTTCATGGTAAAACAATTTCCTAGTACTAATTGATCAACTTAATAATTGATTTACACGTAAACTTCATGCTCTAGCTGATATGCAGATATAATTTGAACAGTCTAGTTTTGTTAACATTTTCTCGGGAATCCTAAAATATTTTGCTAGCAACGAGAGCAAACACGAAATTTTAGTAATTTTTCTTTATCAAAAGTGTGATAGACATTAGGATTGTTTATCGTTCGTAGATAATTCGAACTTTTTGGAGGATTTTCGATAATCCTTTACCGCCAAAGTTTTCGTGGGTAGGCAATTTAATGAGTTTTAGTCTCTTCGTTGGAGAGCACTGATCACTAATATGTCAAAATTGCTACAACATATAAATAAGCATGTAATGCATCATTAGCATTGGTAGTCTACCGTTTAAGGTGAGTTTTGGATGGACACTGACTGATTTCAAATCGCAAGATATCTTAGCATCCATTTTAATGATACAGCCCCACACTACATTAAACTGCTCTTCGATTTCGAATAACTTCTCTCTCCCTTCATTCCCTCCAATATGTTTATCCGTTTCTTCTCCTTACCTTGTTTACCTATCGTCCTCTTCTCTATCGCAGTCTTCCGCACTCTTACACCAATCTAAATACATCCCATCCACCTTTGTCTCTTTGCGTCAACCACCTGCCTCCGTTAGACCTTTCCCGTAACCATCCCTTCTCCTCCATCACGCCTAGCACTTTTTCGTTTATTTACTGTTTTCCTCGGTTTCATTCTTTCCATCTCTTTTCACATCCCCATTTCAAAAACCTTCAATCAAACTTCCTCTCTTGTTTTCACACAATATTGGTTCCACACCGTACAAAAGCGAGCTCCGTGTCAAAAGTTTCACTAATCTTTTCTTTACCATCCTTTGTGAGCGGCCCTGTTATCAACTACTTCTTCCTTGTGAAATCGTCTTTGCCTAACATAATGTTCCTTATGTCCCCGCTTATTTCACCATCGTGGTCCAAAACACTTCTAAGACAGATAAACCGTCTAATCCGCTCTAATTTTTGCCTTCTTATCTCTGCCTTTTACATAGCGTCCCAACTTTTCCAAAATTTTATAATTTCGATTTTTCTCTGCATCCCATTACTCTCACATTGACAATAAAATTAGTATCAGCAATGATTTATCATTTTTTAGCTGACTGGACGACTGAAGCTTAATTATCCGTAAAAGAACTGGTTTTACGTATTTTTCCATAACTTACATTCCTATCTCAAAATTTTTCATACCTTTTTTACATATAGACTAAAAAACTCGGGTGCCAATGGATACCCCTTTCATATCCCTCTTCTTATCCCTGCCCACCCCGGTTATCCATTCGTCACATTTACCATAGCAGTGTGAGATGTGTACAGTTGCGGATGAATTTCCTGTCCCTATCTTCTACATAATATTCATTAACTCTATGGAGTTTACTCTTTCAAGTACCTTCTCAAAATATAAGAAGCAAAAAAATACGGCAAATCGTGGTTGTACCCAATGTCCCTTTCTATTAGTGACCTCAATAATGGCTGTAAGCGTATCTCTCTTCTTCCTGAACCAACATTGATTATTCCATAAGTAATCAAATGATTACTTATGTATTATTCTCGTCTACTCAGCCTCTAGTTGATGATCTTACGCACAATTTTAGCTGCTTGCAAAGTCAATCAAATTTTTCCATAATCCTTTCATACGGTTGTATTTACCTTTTTTATTGGATGGGACAGCTCTAACGAAAACTTCCGACCGAATTGGTCCACACAAAAAGGAGTGAATTAGCCCAGAAAAACTATTCTGCCCGCTTTTTCCCAAACCCTTGAGAAGTTCGGCAGGAATTTTATCTCTCCCCATGATTGCAATTATATATTCCTCCTTCCATCTAGCAATCAAGTATGCCTGGACCTAGATTATCCCAATCTACGTCATATTCTATTTCTATTTCTAAATTTCCAAATGTATAAATTTGCTGGTCTAATATCCACACTACATAGATCCTCAATATATAATCTTTCTATCCCTCTTGTGTCTTTTTTGGTTCGATTAATAATTTTCTTTATATATTTCCAATGGTGTGCATGAGTTTTTCCTTCTTACTTGTTGATATTTCTTTCACCTTGCTGTGCAGAGCATCCATTTCTTTCGTCTTTTGTTAAATCTCTCTCTCTTGTAAATGTTTCATTAAGCACTACTACATCGTTGAAATACGCACCAGATTTCCAAAAGTATTTAAAATGTGTATCTGGCTTTCGATTTGGTTTTGGCATTTGCTGCTCACGTTTAGAGAATAAGAATCTTCTGTCGGTGTACTGTAGAACGTTTCATTTGAAAGATAATGTTTTTTTCTTTAATATTTATTCGATTGTTTCTTATTGGCGATTAGCGGTGTTCTTTTTTTGGCATTGCTTATTCCTGAAGTGTAAAATAACTTTTTTTCTGGGCATTAAACATCGTGATAGTGAAAAATATAAATACGGTGTAACATCTATAATGTTATGATAACTTAAATTCATTTAACTGAGACTTCGAGAAGGACAATCATCATCTCAGCCATACAAGTATCTTATATCTTTTCTCATTTGGCAAATGCATCCGCACTTTTCTGAAAAATGGCCTTTTCTGCTAAAACTTCTTACATTTCAAACATTGGTATTCGTAATTTCCGTAGATTTATTATTTATATCATTAATCATTCTCGCATGATCATGTTGTATTACCGAAGGTTTGGTGCAAGATCGCCTGAAGCATATGGCTGGAGGTCAACGCGTCATTTGCAGAGGTTTTTGGCTTTATAATTTATTTAATTGATTGATAATTGTCACGTTACACTCCAAAGGTAAAACATGGATTCGTCAATATTCATACATTATTATTAATATATTACATTTAATTTCCCCGTTTGCAAAATTAAAACCATCCTTTTACTCTATTGTACGTATGTACCTAGTCCTGTGCGCATACCTATAAATATCTGTGAGCGCGTATGCATTTATTAAATAAAATTGAACTTTGACCTCTCTCCGGATATTTTTATTCTAATATCTTTACTTTATATTACTCCGGATATATTTATCAAAACCTCTTCCGTTCCGGAAATTGTAAGCAAAGTATTTGTCCAATCTACCCTTGCTAAACTGCAAAAAAATCAAATGAATCATACGACATGGGTCAAAGGTAATGTGAAATAACGGGGAATCGCGACGAAATTTCCAGCACAATCCGGCTTGAAAACGATGAAACTCTAGTTGGAAAAGGGAACATAGGTGAGCAATGTTGTGGGGTGCTCATCATCGTTGGTTTCTTTCGACCCATCACCGACTCCGCTCAACACTCGTCCCACGCGGCGTCGCCCTCCGTACGTTCAATGAAAATCGTTGCGATTATCGTCGTCACCCGCGGCAGGCATTCTATGACCGCTGGTCTTTACAGCCAACTTCAATCCTGTCATTAAAATCATTAAAAATCATTAAATTCTCTAATCAAATCATGCGGATACGAATATTACGTTGTGAAGCAGAATTTTACTCGTATTTCGTCAAGACTGTTGTAGATTATGACATTGTAGCATAACTGTGTTGGAATATCTCTCTCGTTTGTTTTAGCAGTCCGTTCATAAATTGCATCCCTAAGTTTTGTAGAGGTGGGATCGTCCCCCCAACGTGAAGATCCAGTATAAAGGCAGGGAGATGAGATTTTGAGTCTACGTGTTGCCATTGAGTTTACGACTGCTGTCCATGAACCAGTCAACCAATCAACCATTATTGCTGCGTCAGTTTTATAAATTACAAACCACACATAATAATCCGTTTACCTTTTTTATAAACTTTATTTTATCTTTTCTTATGAGATATTAGACATATGCCTCGTACAGACGAGTAATACGACTTTACCCTTTTTTGAATAATGATTGATGGAAATGTATATAATGTGACCACACTTTTTCTTTGTAAGCAAAACAGAATGACCTGAGAAAAATTGTACTTTACTATCAGTCTGAGAACAGCTATAATTTCTCCTATTCTTCTACTTCTGTTAACATATTATATCTTGTTGCCAATCTTCCACTTCGTAATAACTGTTGTCTGTCGTCCAAATCTAAAGTTATACTCCTATATTAACTACGATGACATCTAATTGTTTCGTCCAAACCTCCACAATGGCTATTACTATATCATATTGGAGGAAGCTCAATTTGCCCGTGCCTCTCTTCTGAACATCCACCTCCTCGTGAATTCCCATTTACAGATGCTGTGTGAATTATTTCTTAGAATCTAGCCTAAAGATTTCCTCCACTTCGTTGAACCCAAAACATAGATATCCATCTCTATTCTCTGTTATCTCAGCCTCCACATTATCTAACCTCCCCACTGGGTAGTCGATGTCCAGGTTATATTCAAATTGATTGACATATTTGATTGGTGTGCTCTCTTAAGCAGGCCCTACCAGAAAATCTAAATGTAGGACTAGATCAGAGCCTTAATATTTCATTTGAAAGAACTCATTCGCGTCAATTCATTTGAAAATAGAAAAGTAGAAGAATAGGCTTTCACTCGTGGTAATGTATTATGTATAGATATGTATATATATATACATATATATATATATATTTATATTTATATATATATATATATGATATGCGGGTCGCGGTGGTCTAGCGGGTAGAGCGTTGGACTGCTGACCGGAGGGTCCCGGGTTCGATTCCCGGGCAAGGCACTTTGGGCACCTGCAGCTCCACCCAAGCTAGTTGATTTTTCGGGTACCAGATCTTCCTGGGAAACCATAACCGGCACAGGGAAAGGAACTGGCCCCCCTACCCTGATGTGTGAATATTCACACGCCGTTGGGCTTGGTACATGGGTGAGCTCTACCATCACCTACTAAACCGACCTTCGGGTTGATTACTGTGTTTATGGTTTATGGTTATATGATATAGATTAGTTTGCAAGGTGGGGAGTCACAAAATGTTTATTTGATAGTTGTGTCCATCCAAAAACCTACCTTAAACGGTAGATTACCTTAAAAAAAAAAAATATATATATATATATATATATATATATATATATATATATATATATATATATATATATATATATATATATATATATATATATATATATATATATATATATATATATATATATATATAGCATTAGACCGAGAACAGCACATTTTGGCCTTTGGATCTATTAACAATAACAACAATGAACACAATTACAAACACTGAAGTTCTAAGTGGAGAAAAACCCACCCAGGTGAAAATCGAAACCCGCGAACTTTGGGTGGGTCGCCGAGGATATCAACCCGCTGCCACCGGTTATAGAGAGTAATACATATGACCATTATCCTTCGGATTTCATATCGCATTAATACAGTTGTTATGGTAATATCCATCACGCCTGTAGTGGCATGGAAAATTTGTGCGGGCCACTCTTAGTCTCGTGAGTAAACTTAGTCTTAGTTAGTAAACATAAAAGAGTATTGTAACCACATCCCTTTTTGTAGCGGTCTATTGTTTGGCACCAGCCAAGCAACGACGAGTCACAGCAACGTTATAGGATTTTGTAAAACTTTTAGGCCATTTAAACTAAAGTGTGACTCGTAGATACCAGAGGCCTGCAAATCTCTTGAAAATTCGCCCATTTGGTTAAAATATGCCAACACCCCATTCGCATACAGGATCAATGTAAGTCGAGAGAGGGACTCGATCCGCACCACTGGACAGAAACACGTATCTCCTAGCATAGACCCGAACGTGGTACATCAGACCGCTACTGACGAAAGCCAACACTGTGACATGTACAGTTCATGCGATAGTTGCAAGGGGTGTGCGAGAAGTAGGAAATGGGAACGTTGGGAGAACTTCGCAATTGTTTCCACGCACTACGCATTACCAGGATCAGAAGGGGAAAATATCCTTTTGTGCTTATATGTTGAAGGGACAAGAAAGAGATGAAATAACTTCGATATTTAACAGTGAAATGAATATTTATCTCAAAAGGAGAAGAGAAAAGCAAGCTGCTATAGTGAAGCGAACGTTTTTAGTGTGACAATTAATATTAACATTGGCCTTCTTATACTTTTATGACTCCGTTTTTTTATTTTTAGAACTTAAATGCCAAATTTCCCATATAGCTTCAAAGTCTACGAGACAAGATACATTGTCAAGATACGGAACAAGCTGTTTAACTGCTTTCCAGTAATTGAACAAGGCATTGGTGCTTATCATATCAGGCGAACTCTAAATGTGGAAATTCTCAAGTGAAGGCTCACAGTAATATATTACGTACGTCATTAAAAATTGCCGAGTAAACCATTTTCCATTGTCACGTTTACACCTAACCAAATGAGGTTCACATTTAACCAAACCACGTGACGAAACACTTTGCTCACCGATGTCCTATCGCACATTTTTCATGTCACTGGGTTCGAGTCTGCGATAATTCAGCCGGGTCTATCTGCGCGGTGCTGGACTCGGACCGGGCCGACCGCTACGCCCGCGATCTAGCAACCGGAGTACGCGTCCCCCTGACCCTAGTACCGCTACTCTCAAGTCGGATAGAAAAAGTTACCGTTTAACCACACAGGATGAGTCTACATTGATTGACTGACTCCAAGAGTGTCTCAAACTAGCCTGCCGGGTGATTTTCAAGCTTTCCAAGTATTATTATCATTGCCCACGATCACTTTTTCCGCGAATGCAGTAATTTACTTCGCAGCTGACATAATTAGAGACCTGCCAACCGCAACACGATGTCATGTACCTAGTCATAGACGGACTCGTAAATCTCTCGCAATTCATTTTTAAAAGCACAAAACATTAATGGATAAGCATAAATAACTTATTCCGACCTCGATTTTGATGTCATTGAATCACAATGTCATCGGAAAATGAATGAAAGTTGTGCTTTTTCTAGTGAGACCATATATTCTAATTCTACTTGATCGCGCAAAAGGTCAACAAAACAATAATGGCAGTAAAAATAAAATGATGAAATATATTTCTAATTCAAACCTCACGTTTCTCATTACTGGTGTTTGAGACCAAATGCCATACGCTCTTGGTACGGCTTCTGTGGGATTGCGCGGATATATACGGACCGGGTGCGCCTATTCACGGCTATCGTGCGGCCCAAATTTCTTTTTGCCTGCCCAATTTTTGCAGTACGGAAGACGATATGGAAACACCTCGAAACAATACAAAACATCTCCATCCGGCGCTTGTTAATTGTTAGCCGCCTCACGCGGATGGCCGAGATGCGTGCCGCTCATCGTCTTCCGTCCGCCGCGGACTTCATCCGTTCTCAGGTCGCGAACTTTCGTTCGCGACTCGGCATAACTGGAAATGCTCTACTATCCGAAATCTGGGATTACGATATCAACTATAAGCATACATATACACTGCCTAAGGACGCAACTAGCCTATGAGTCTTTCCTATGTCTGTAACCATTAATTTTTATTCATTCTCCTCTTCATGCTAGTTTGTATTCCACCTTAGTCCACCTGTACGGACAATATTCCAAATTCACACATATTCTTTCAAATTGTATGCCATGTAATAACTTTTCTCCGCCAAGTTTAACCTAGTTTCTAAATGAGCCGTTACCTGTCGGCTTCAACCACCATTGTAAACCTCTGTTATAGCATAGCTTACTCTAAATCATAAGTTTCTCGTCTCTCACAAACAACACGCACACGAATGAGATGTTTTTTTTGGAATTTCATGGTTTTATCTTGTTTGTTAAATGACCGGTTTGGGTGGGTTTTCGCTCATCGGGACGGTGTATGTGTGCCCGTATGGGCCGACAATGAACGCTTGGACTCCGCCTTTTCACAGGTTTCCTTTTGCACAGAATAGGAGCCCACTTTTTCTCTATCAAATATAATGTATTCCAACCAATATATTTCACAACTCCACTACTCTTTTGAATAGTTCTTTCATTATTTTCCTTAAGTGATTCCAACATTCAATGTTTCCAGTCTAGCCTGTGTAGTTGTCAAATACAAGTACGAGTAATGCATACTTGCATGCATTGTTTCTAGTCTAGGCAAGGATTATAGGCGGGGAAAATATAGAGGAGGTAGAACAGTTTACATATCTCGGAAGTGTTTTGGACCAACACGGTCAAAGTGGTAGGGACGTAAGGAGAAGAATTGCGCTAGGCAAGGAGGCTTTCTCAAGGAGGAGGGAGTTGATGACGGGGACGTTGAGTAGAGATGTTAAGACAAGACTCGTAAAAACTCTGATATGGAGCGTAGCTATGTACTGCGCGGAAACGTGGTCGCTGAAGCAGGATGATAGACGTAGATTGGAGGCTTTTGAAATGTGGGTGTGCAGAAGAATGGAGAAGGTGAAATGGACCGAAAGGAAAACAAATGAGGAAGTACTGGAGATGGTGGGTGAGGAGAGGGGTTTGTTGAGAGAAATCCTATGGAGGCAGGAAAAATGGATGAAAGGTGTATTGAGCGGTAGTGGAATGTTGAAGAAGGTAATAGAGAGAAGAATGTTGGGAAAGCGAGGAAAAGGTAGGAACAGGATAAGGATGTTGGATGGGATGAAGGGAGGAAAGAAGTACACAGAGATGAAGAGGGACCTGATGTAGTTTAGGTTGCTGGATTGGGTTTTGTTTGGAGTTACAAAATATTTATTTGAGAGTTGTGTCCATCCAAAAACCTACCTTAACCGGTAGATTACCTAATAATGCAAGGATTCTATTTAAAGTCTTCTGCAGTCTTGCAGGCTTTGATTTTGGGAACATTTTTACGAAAACGTATTTGTGTGCAGTATGAATCCAAATCAGGACTTCATCAGGCATTGAGCGATGGTAACCAGTAAAAATGGCATCACTGTTGTGTTGATTGCAACGTACTCGGGAATAAATTATTTCAAGGAGTCCAAAAGATGTATTTGTTACGAAAATTTGATATTCTTCGCAACAGAACTCGTGCAAAATTATACACAAATGCATTAAATTAATTTACAATCATTAGGGGAAACTATGGTAGAATAAACCCCTTTTGTTTCACTTAAGAAATTAAATATTATCTTTGCTTTCTACATAAATAAAACTTTATTTGTCGTCTAGTTTCGTTTACACTGTAACATCCTCAGGGCTAGTGGTACCACTAGTCCTGAGGATGTTACAGTGTAAACGAAGCTAGTCGACAAATAAAGTTTTATTTATGTAGAAAGCAAAGATAATATTTAATTTCTTAAGTTAAACATGGATTTCTACAAAGTTAAGGCCTAAACCATTCAGTGCTCTTTTGTTTCCTTACAAAAATTTTAATTATTTCCAAAATCTTTCCTCCGAATTCAGTCATCCGTCAGTAACTTGTTCATGGTAGTTATATAAAATTCCATATTCTTCTTTTAAGGACTTTCTTCATGTAATATTCGTAAAACGCTTTAGTGGAGAAATGTTATACAATTCGCTTCTACCATAAATCAAACCAGAACCCTCTTGAGGGATTTAATGCGGTAGTACACTTGTAGATCATCCAATTAGAACGGTCTCGGAGCATTTACCCTTTATCTTTTTCCTCCATCCAAGTTGAATTTCGTGGTTGCTTTCAGTAGGATCCCACCCATCTTCGACTCATCCTATTCCTTCTCCTTATCCTTGGAAAACCCTCGCCCCGAACCCCAAGCCGCTCTCATGAAGTGATGGCCTTCTTTATCGCCTACCACGCGCCATTGTCTGGTAATTAGGAGACCTGCATCTGGGCTTATTAGTCGGCGGACCTGGACCCAAGAGCTTTTCCCGACATCCGCCCATCCATCCATCACCCTCCTGCGCAACCTCCTTCCCGGTCCTACCCCGGCGCAGCTTACTTTCCGCGTCCACCCCATTCCCCCCGGCCGCCATACCAAATGCCCCACACTCCCTCTTCGTCCTCCTCCCCACCTCCCGTCTTTCCTCCTTGTTTTCATCGGAGTTGGAAGAGGGATGGAAGTTAGTGAGGAGGGAGAGGAGGAGGGGAAAGGATGGAGACGATGCCACTGAAGGGTTAGGAGCGCATGGAGGGAGAGAGGGGGAGAGGATTTAGTCTGAGAAAAGGGCTGAAAAGAGCTAGCTGTGTGTAGACAACGACCAGCCTGTTGCTCTTTTTGCGCCCTCGGCTGTTCCACCGCTGGCTTCATAATCAGGTACCCTCTTCTTCCTCGGTTGAACTCCCAGGTAATTAAATCGTATTTTACGCTCCCATCCCGCCCGCCGTGCCTCCCTTTCCACTTTCCCATCCGCTAATTCCCTCCTCTCCTTCTTCTTCCTTACCTCCACGCGAGACTAAATGCCCCAGTGAACTCCTCCCCTCCGCCCTCTTTATCCACTGCGATTATCCCAGGAATAGTCATCTTGGTTGTAAATGAGTTCGCTTACATCTGTATCAAAAGCTAATTGAACCAAGAATGGAGGTATGTGTTCCCCATTCGTGCTGCTTCAACTGTACTGAAAATGAAACTCGGGGAGGTTATATTTTTCTTCAAAGATCAAGATTAATAAACACGCAATATGTAATATTTGTGGACAATATCTAAGATGTGTGACCGTCACCGATGACTTCCACCGTGGATAAAACATAAAAGTCAAACTTGCAAAATAATTTTTGCGCAAATAAATAAGTATACTATATATTTATGTAAATTGATATATATATATATATTTTTTTTTTCTGAAACCATATATATATGCAGATTTAATTAGGTTCTTGCTTTCTTGAGTTAATTAAATTAATTATAATCATTGCAAATATAATGTTTACTGCGGAAAAAGTACGATTCTCATAATAGAGCAAGTCTAATTTCGAAATAAACAGAAGAATATAAATAACTATTAATATTAAGAAACTCAATCATATAGCCGTTAAGAAAACGTTTCTGTAAAATTGGTAAATAAATAAATTATGATAAGCTGTTTGTACAGGTTGGGGATTTATATGCCGTACTTGTAATGTTACTCTTAGTTCAAATTTTAATGCAATTTTGTATTTTACCTAATGTGTTAGAAACATTTCTCACCTAAAAAACCAACCTCAGAAACAGCAATTGCAACTATGACAACATTATTTGAACCGTATTTCTCTTTAGTAATGCAATTAATCTTGTTTCATTTTCCCTGAAAATAAAAAGTTATCCTTTAAAAATTAGATTTTACAGTTCTAAATTTTTAGGTTTTAATGGCAATATGATATTTTTCCCTTTGAATGAGCTTACCTTTTCCCCGTTGTGTGGTTTCTAAGGTTGTCACAGGTTATCCCATATGCAGTAATATACTCGTTAAACACTAATTCTTAAAATTTACTACAAAGGTGATTTAAAAACAATGACTAAATATAGTAAATTATAACTTGCACATTAGCCGCATGAGGTGCAATTGGTTTGAAATGCGATTCAAACTATAGAATTGAAGGAAGACAGAAGAAACTAAATAGTAGACTTCCCCTGAATATACCTAAACCGTAACGACTTAAGTCGTTTAATGGTATGGATCCAAGGAAGGAAAATACAGAAGTAACATGTGTAGGACTACATTGTTTTACTATGTAGTTCCCGTGAATGTTTTTCAGTAAATTCAATCCATCAAAATTCATAATTAATTGTACTGCTAATTTCTATCCTAACGTCATCTCAAAGTTTGCTCAGAAAGGCAGCTGTCATCCTTTTAGTTAACATCCTTTTAAGAAAAAAACATTATCCCCCGAACTTAAAATATAACAAATTTGTTATTGGAACCATTGCTCTGAATCGCGAAGTCTGCGAAGAATACATGTGATTCTCCTCCCTATCGTCCTACGACTTGGTCGTTTACAAAAAATTAGAAATTTGTCATTTTGGAGGGAGTTACTTATTGTTTTTTTCAACTCAAGACTCATGCATCTCCTAATAAATTGCATGTCATGGCTTAAAATTATGACTTGACTTTTGCCAACTTTACCTTTTGCTAAGTGACTTATTCCGTTTTCCTTCCTCGTTTTATCTTAAGCTTACCTTATTCCCATTTCTTGAGTATACTTCATCTCTCCTTCATCCCTATTTTCTCTTCTCTCTCCCCCCTGACATTTTCACGAAATCCCTCACAGAAGTTTTCCACCGACCGCAACGGAAGGAGCGCGCGTTTTGGAAGGAAAAAGGCACTTCCCCCTCAACCCCCTTCTCTCGAGGGTCGAAGGCCTGCCCCCTCCCTCCGAATTGCTCCTCTCCACTCGTCCTCACCCTCCCAGATTGCCCCCCACCCTCACTCGTGTGCACTGCCTTCCCCTCCTTGCCTCCGACTCCATCCGCTCCAACTTCCCTTGCGAGTCCCATCCCTCGCAACTCCCCGTCCCGCTGATTGATAGCACTCTCTTCTCCCAAAGGAATTCCTCCCTCAAAACTCCGGACAAATTGAGTTTCACCGCGGCGAGTCGGAGGGTTAAGTGCGTTTGTCTATGTGTTTGCAGGAGTGGAAATGATGAGGGGAAAGGAATTCAAGTTCTGCTTGGGAACGTCGAGTAGATAAGGGAGGAGTGAGAGAAAAAGGGGAATGAGATGTGAGGAGGCTTTGCCTTGAAGTCAAATGAGTTAGCAGGATTTGAATTAATCGAGTTAATATTCGCTGATGTGGAAAACCGCATCAATCAACAAAACAGTGAAACGTTAAATCTGGAAGGCGAAAATGGATTGCTAGCAGAGTGTGGAATAGAAGAGGGTGAGCAGGTGTCTATCCATGGAAAAAATGTTTAATTACATTGACTTAGCCATCCCGTAGAATATTACTCAGACATTTATGGCGGGATGTCATCCGCAAGAGATTTTTTTACTCCTTCCATCGAGAGTTTACAGCACTACTCGGTCAAATTATTGAAATCTAAACCCTCAAGAATGACAAGTTAGGCTGTACACAAGGCCTTCTTCTGTACGAATTAACATTGATGTTGAAATAAGGTTATTTAAACTCGTTATTTCACTGGAATAGACATTTTAACAGTAAAAGACACGTAATTATCCTCATGGGACTCGAAACGTGTGGCATTTGTGTTACCAGACTAGCGCGTTGTTCGAGAAGCTAACCCTCCAGTCTGATGAATATTTACACACTTTACACGCATATTGTTTTTTAGACTTTAAACCTCATTTACTTAGAAATAATGAAAATCGAATCGGTAGTAATAATCACCAGCATTGAAACAACAACTAATTATGACTAACAACAACAACAAACTACAACTAACGCGAATGCATTAAAACTAATGGAATTTAACATGCGAAAAGATTGACTTTCGTATTTTTCTACTTTTACAAGCTTAACAACACACGGGCTTATGTTCCAAAAAGCGCTACATCCAAGGATACAGGACCTGTCCCAAAATTAAGTAGACTGTATTGTTGCCACCGATGCAGATGGCTGGAGTGGGGTGACTTGTGGTGGGAAAGGTAATGACAGATCTTGGGAAAGCCATGCGACCCACGTCAGTTAACTGTGGGCATTTACAGTGTGTGGATTGCTGCTAGACTGGACCCCTGTTCGACTGTCACGTCGCCAATTCACGATTCCACTTTTCATGGAGCAATGCTATGCGATAAAGGTTAGTGTTAAACTCGAGGAAAATGGTTAGGAGACCATGGCCATGGTTAAGGGTGCTTATGGAGATGGATAAATGTCCCAAGTGAGGGTTTCCTGTTTACACAGGATATTCTGGGAGGCAAACGAGGAGGATGACGATGAGGAATGCCCTGAACATCCATCTAGACATAGTCCTGGACATCTGGACATAGTACAGTGTGATGAAAATGTGCAAAATGTGAGACACATGCTCAATTCTGATTGACCCCCAAGGGTCAGGATATTAGTAGAGTGCAGTATTTAGAAAACCACAGTGCATTGAATTCTTACAGAAGATTTAGCCATGAGAAAGGAGTGTCAGGATGGTTCCCAAGGTACTGTCAGAAGACTGGTTGTTTGACAATCTTGCCTTGGACTTCTGGACAACGGTGAAAGTGTCCAGAAATTTTTAGAATTAATGTTTATTGGTGAAGATACATGGGTCTTTGAGTACAAACCAAGTATAACCACTTTGTGTACCATTTTGGACGACTGGATTATGCCAAAGAGGTCAAGACGAAGTGCCTGAACCAGGGTCCTCTTGGGGCCTTACAGTTAACATACCACAACTGGCGGAGGCACTGTCATTGGTGTGTCGATACATAAGGCTGCTCTTATGAAGAGATTTAGCAATTTGTACTATGAGCTGCATTGATTTTTTTCTCCCAGATTTATTCTACTTATTTTTGGGACAGACCTTGTAGGTCTGATCAGGCTAACATGCGATTCTCCTGGCGGTGTTATTTCAGAAGAGACAAGAACAAAAATTATTACGTTATGGGTATATAGCAAGAATATTTTTACATGTATATTCGATGGCGAGGCTTCATACAGAAAATTTAAGCTTCCTTTTCATATTAAGTTCTTCATATTTACATGGTATTCTCGCCTTAATATTAGTGCATGCCGGATTGCTTTTCTTTTACTAACCACCATGCCTTTACAGAACACTCCTGTAAGATTTACAGTTGCTTTATGGTAGTTAGATACAAATTTACAGAAAATATATATGGTCTACCTAATCTTTTCCTTATCTAATAATTCGTATATAGTTTTGGTGCATTATGAACATGAATCATTATCCGGAAATTCAAATTATTAGGCAGCTTGACCCTCTCTACATGACTGAAAGTACGGATAAGAAGTAGGTACTTATTCTTGGAATCTGTGAGGGATGTGGCTTTGTTTGCAAAGAAATGTATGCGGACACAAATCTCATAAATAATTCTCATGTTTTCAACTTTTTGTACATTCAAAGTTAGCAGTTGTGGTTAATATAGAAGACGGTCATTTTTACCATTATCTAAGACCATTTGCGCCATTGAAAATTAGTGGGTAATTGTTGGAGGTAGGGTCGGATGTTCATGGATTTACGGTAAGGATGGAGAAAATCTCGTCGTCAGGATTTGCCTATTATTGTCTCCAAGGGGTACACGGTTAGTCTCAACTGTCGGGCGGCGTATTTAACTTTAAGTGCTCTCCTCATAGTACTCACGTAGGAATAGGGATACCTCTTGGTTTCGAACCCAGGTATCAACCTGAACGGTATCATTGGGGTGTCAAACCAGTGCACAATCAGCTGAATAGTAAATTGAGTCGATACAGCATGTCCTACCCGAGGATGCCTGATTCCAAAAAATCCCTGATGTCGAATGATCACCATTAGAAAACTATTTTTTGCGAGAAATTTTTCAAACGTTTAATATTGTGAAAAATCTATAGGAAATCTGTGTCTAATTAAGAAATTGATTCATGATTTTCGGCAGTTTTTTCAAAATGACGAAAGCCGAATAATTCTATTTGGCCGTGGTAAGTAGTCAAGACATGATCCTTTACCAGCTAAACTGTTAGGTAGAGAATGCTTATTTATACCTTCGTACTGAAAACTTCTAATAATTATTTGAAACATTTGATGTAAATTTTAGATGAAGCAAGATGGTTGATAAAAATATGGCTCATTGTTTTCAATTTGCAAATTGTTTAAAGTATATTTTTGACAGTTGAGGGAGGGGATCAGACGGTAGCTTACGTACTGGCTTTCCACCGAGAGGGCCCGGGTTCGAATATTACAGGTAGGTATCGAGGTACAGATATTTTTCAGTGGTACCCCGATCCCTAATTGAGGTACTTAGTGGGGGGCTTTTTGAGTGAGAATGCCGTCCATCGGATGGGACGTTAAACTGCGGACCCCTTGGCGTCTTTCGTTAAGAGTAGGCTAATGCCGTCGCCAGGTTTCTTTCAATCCTTTCCCATCCATCCCTAATAGCACAGATGGCCTTAGCTGTTGGTCGCCTCCCCAAAAAACTTCTACTACAGCTGAGGGATGAATTGAGTTTATATTCAAATAAATTTTCTTTCCCGAAGTTTGATCACTCTCTTTGATATTATAACTTGATCATCCAAATGTCGCTGTACCAAGATTTTTCGAATACTTCTAATTACTTGTGAATTTTAGTGCGATTAAATTGTTTCAATTATTGTCATTTATCTACAAATAATATCTGTATAATATAACTAACAAACAAATAGGTCTAATAAATTTTTCATTTTTTTCAGGTGTAAAAATACTCCATAAGTAAAGAAGCACCTTCGAACTGGGGGGGCACCATTAATCCATTTCAGCCTTTCACTCCACAAACGTCGCTGGAAATGGTAAGCATTCTCGTTTAATGGAATATGTTATCGTAGATGCAATAGAAAATTCATCAGAAAACTTCTCGTAATAATCAATAATTATCCATAAGGTTATTGTAGCTTATATTTCAACTACGTTTTTGGGGAGAACGGCGTAAGGTAGTTTTCGGAAAGGAATGTAAGGAATGTTAAGAATTCTGATCCATGTGAAAAGAGCGTACATTTTTATGAGTCACTTTGGAAATAATTACCTATTTGAAAATGTAATTTTGAAGAAATCCTCCTTGGAATTTGAGCAGTGTAAGCACAATCTGATAATGGCCACCATATGCGAATTTACATGAATTAGCGTATGACCATAAAAGAGTTTACTTTTCACGCTCAACGCAAACCGAACCATTCTCTCCTACCTTGGTCATCGGTCTCGATAAGGAGGCTATCGCTGGATCTTGATTTAAACCAGCACATGTGGAGAAGCGGTGGCGGAATGGGCACACGGAAACGAAGCGGAATGCTAAAGGCCTAATTGCAGCCTTTGAAAAAGATGGCGTTAAAAATGTTTATTTAAACAGCTACCGGACTTTATGCCCCGCATTACGCGACAGGTCGGAGGTGCATATAAACTCTTAACGTTCCAACATCTTATCCCTTCCGACCCCAAGAAGTTCTCTGACATCGAAAAGCTCTCTGCATACCAAGCTCGTGAAGAAAGCAGACTCGAACGCCATTGTATATTTATTGAGAACGAGAGCTCAAAGAGGTCCTGAAAAAAACATAAGAGCGTTAGCATGCGGCCCGCGTCGGTCGCTTGCCATCCCCCATTTTAAAACAAAACCCTTCGCCTCCAAAAAGGAAGAAAGAAATGACACCTACCTAAACCCTTCTAATTCTGTGGCCCGCGCTAATCGTTGTATTGGGGGTGGTGGAGATGTGTGAGAGGAGGTGGGGGAGGGGGGGAACTTGAATAATGTCCCATTGTCTTCTACTACGTTGAGGTCAAATCGGAAGGTCGAGAAGCTGAAAAAGGCCGCCATCGAGGAAGAATTAAAGGCTTAAAATCCAGCCAAGGCTATACGTGGTCGGATCTCAGTCGTGGTGGGGTGAAGTGGGGCTCGTGGGTGGGTGAGTCGCGATCGAGTAAGGGGGGTAGTTGTCGGCGCTGTGGTGGGCGAGTGATTTTTACAGATTTCCTCCGGTCCTCTCGCTCCCCGTCGCCCATCCACTCTCCCCGCCATCCAAGGGAGAGGGAGGGAAGAAAGTGAACAAAATATGTCCGTGAGGTGAGGCGGCAGTGGGCGGTGGTGAGTTAAGGAAGAGTGTGGCTGGGTTTTTATGTCGGCACGGTGGCCATCCCTCCACGTACCGAGGCTGCGGCAAAAACACCCCTCCCCGGTCCATTAGAGTTGCCTTATAATTCCCTCATGCCATTGACTACATAATTCATGTCACAGTGTTCATACTCTGTTCAAACTTTAGGTTACCCAATACGTTTTTCTCTGTCACCTTTAGCCAAGCACATGCGGGCTTCCAACTCACGTGTCAACGTTAATTATTTACGCACTCTGAATCAGAATATAACGAGCATTTTTCTCTGTATCTTTTTTTTAGGGAACTAGTTTCAGAGTGCTTTACCTCAAGAAGTATCCACTAAAAATGTTCACTAGTTTGCTCATCTTCTCTCTGGAAATAAAGTTATCGGAAAATAACGGAGAAAAATTGAATAACCGATTATTACCCAAGGTCCAGCTGCCTTGAACCTTTTCTTTCCAGTTTCCTTATCGTTTGGCTGAAATTTGTATCTGACAGTCCGATTGCATGCTGAAAATCTCATGAAATATAAGAGATGGACGGGTGGAATGAAATTTTTCCATGACTTTGATTCTTTGACTCTCAGCCGATGTTATGTATTTAGTAATTCATTTAGTCATACTACGATCATTAAAGCATCAAATCTTGAGATTAAAATTATTGGCGTAGAGTATTGAGAAATATGATAATTATTATTTAGAGACCCATATCATAATCATTTTCACTAAAGTTGTAGTTTGTATTTCATTCTGTTATAAAATTAATTTCATGAATTCAATGAGCGGCGTTGTTTTTATCATTCTGATCTGAATCTATCGGTTAAATGTGAATTATATTCATTTGAAGCTTAAAAATTTTCCTTAATTACAATTTCTCTTCTGAGTTACGTGATTCATGAAGGTAGTTTACTGTTTGAAACTGTATTAATTGGGGAGGCTTATATTTATGTTTGTGCTTCAATTGGACATACATATGTATCAAAATTACCGTATAATCTTCCCATATGCCATTAAGTTATCGGGGCATTTGATTTAGCATTCTAATCATTGATCATGAGCTGAATTATTTGCTGAGTTATCTCACACTGTATATCGTATTGTCTACTCCACTCCTCTGTGCTTATTAGGCTTCAAATACGACTTATGATTTTAAAGAGAAATGTCACTGGGCCCTTAATTTATACGACAATATGTCTAAATTTCTCTAAACGGAAAAATACACTCAAAATAAACCCCAGTTTAAGGCTAAGTGCCAGCTGTAAGTCACATTTTAAAATACACTCCGGTTATCAAACGGCTGATGTTCTGCTCCCAGGACATCTTTTTATAGCATTGGTTGATATTTAAACGGTGTATACTAGTTCCTCGCTACTTGGGTTTTGAGAGAATTCCTTAAATGGCATACACTCAGACCATTTAGTAATACTCCGCAAGCCATGTTTTATTAATGGCATTTCATAAGACGAACATTTGTCATAGATAGTACTGGAGAAGAGATTTTTGAGGAATTCGTTGGCCGAAAAGTAAGAATATTATATAGAATGCCAGGAAAATCACCGGTTTAATTTTTACTCTTTCTGCACAAAGGTAGGAAAAGACACGTAATGAATTAAAGATGAGAGTGAAGAAAGAAAACATTGGTTCAATTATTTCAAATTTTTAAATTATTTTTTGCGTGTCAAACTTGGGAAATGTGGAGAGGGACTTTCAGCCAAGCAACCCATACAATTATTCTTGTAGAAAGCCAAATGAATGAATGAAAATGTATTTTATGGTTGAGCTTTCCAAGTCCCCTTATAATACAGCTTCGGTGGGGAGGAGGGGAGAGGAAGAGAGTGTAACGAAGCATACAGAGTGAGAGGGGAAAGGGGTCAGAGACGGCTAAACGGATGCTATGGTGAGGAAAGAGTGTGGGGGCGGGGACGTAATCGGGTGAGGGATGGGAGGAGATGCGGGTGGGCAGGGACCCCGGAATTGGAGCACGGCGAGGATGGAGTGAGGGGATGGGAGGGTTGTTTCGGGGGACGGCCGGTTGACAGTGGTCGAATCAAAGGGGGGAGTGAGAGAGAGAGAGAGAGAGCTGTTGAAGGAAGGGCGGAGGGGTGGTGGAATCCGAGAGGAACAGAGGAGACTTGCACGTGACGTACGGCTGATCCCCATTTTTACGCCCTCTTGGGGTCGCAATCTCTCTTTCCCTTCCGCACTACATCTCCCTCGCCCTGTCCGCTCCTGCCCAATTTCCTAAACCCCATCTCCTGCTACAAAGCCTCCACAACCCACCCCTCATGACTTCGCTTCCCTCCCCCCTAAACACTCCGCCTTTCTCTTCCTCTCCTCCCTCTCCTATTTCTCTCTCCCTATCCCTGTGTCCTCCATCCCTCCGCCCACGTATGCTCTCTCTAACACACACACACACACACGCTACCCACTCGTTTTTCTTTCGCCCCTCGCCTCTTTCTCCCGAGATATGCTGGGCGCCTTCTTACCCATGTTCAACCCTTCATATATCCCGTAGTATATGGAGAAATACTACGCTTGCGCCTCACATAAAGAGGCAAGTCCTCTGGCTCACGCTGGAGGAAAAATTTATAGTAGAGCCATCTATTAGTTTAGATTAGACACGAGAGATCAAAAGAATAATGATAAAAATTGTATGAAAAAGGGATCTGTGTAATTGTGTCATTCGCATCGATATCTTAAAAAATTATAGGCAATATTAATGCTAGTTAAGTAGCCACTGGCCTTACAAAGTAACAAAACAGATCAAACCGTAGTATATACGGATTTTGAAATGATGGTGGGAAACGCAGCAGGATACTTTTTATTCAGAACATTTTAAAATCAAGCTTGAGGAATATCCGAGTGATAGCAACATTTTTTAGATTTTGAGAATACCTTAAGCAAGATCATTGCTGCGAAATGATATGCCAAAAAATACATTAGCAGCGAGATAGTTGTTAATTATGATAGGAATATCGTATCTCATGGAAAACGATAAGTAGTATTACGCAGATCATTGGTCAGAATAACATTAGATTAAAAATTACATCCAAAATATTCTCACTGCCACTAGAAGTATTACAAGTATGTAGCTCTTCAATTATATTGCAGGCATTGAAGTCCAGAAAATAAATTGGAAGAAACTGCGGGGGATTCCACAAAAGTAACTTTTGACGGAGTTATCGGCTAATATGCATTTCCATGCAACAATTTCAGAGGGTAAAAATATTTCGCCTTGACCGGAATTCGAAACCGCATCCCTCGATGTGCGGCCGAGTGCTTTAGGCAGTTAAACTATCGAGGAGTCCTCTTAATAACTGGCTAAAGCACTCGGCCGGACATCGAGGGACGTGGGTTCGAATCCTGGTCAAGTGGAATGTTTTTAACTCACTAAAATTGTTGTATTCAGAAAACAAGCTCGAATGAACTTAAAGTATGTTCAGATGACAAAGTAATCCACGAAAAATAACGAGCCAAGAAAAATGGTCAGTTGCTTTTAATTAGAAGGTGTTGTGGATTAAGGTAATATGAGTATTTCGGATTTATATGAATTATTAGACTTGATATTATATCTTAACGGAGGGAAATTAGTAAATTCTGCAATTAAGTGATTGAAAATGCTAATATTAATTAAAAATATGCGGAATTTAATTTAAATATATGTATGCTAGATTAGGTCAAGTAGGATGAAGACACTTTTACCTCTAACTTTTCACAAGGAGTAACAAATGAGATGCATCCACTTTGGCTTCATTTACCTGATTATAGGAAAACGCAGTGAAAATTAATTTCGAAAGGGGTGGTTATCATTTCACTTCGTTTTGACCGGATTTATATTATAGTCTGCGACAACATCAAAGAAAACGTTAATTACGGAAATGGAATAAGTTTGATGGAGGTCCCATCTGGTTCTGAAAATTGCAGCAAGAAGTCTGATCGCGGAGGAGCTGGAATGACTACGTAGGTGAATCCCTCCAGAGAGAGAATATGTGCTAAAACTCTCACTTACGAGGCGTGTTCATAAAGTAAAGCTCGTTTGGTCACAGGAAAAAATATACTCATATGAAACACATATTATTGGCACTTTTAGTTAGCTACAAACCTACTTCACTTATCTACATAATTGCCGTTCACTTCTAAGCATTTTTCGTACCGCTGCACCAGCTTCTTTAACCCCTCTGCATAGAAACTCGCCGTCTGAGGGTTGAACCAATCGACAACGCCATTCTTGAGTTCCTCTTCGGTTTCGAAACGTTGTCCACCGAACCACTGTTTCAAGTGCAAGAAGAGGAAGTAGTCGCTGGGTGTAAGGTCAGGACTGTACGGTGGGTGGTTTAAAGAGTTCCCAACGACCCAAAAACTCTCGTCCACTGGACATTCTTTGCTCTTTGTGGTGGTCGGTGAGCATTTTCGGTACCCACCTTGCACGCAATGTGTGGTATCCGAGGTTTTCCGTAACAATATTGTAGACAGTAGTGCGTCCAAGTTGAGGAAATTGTTCAGCCAGGCCATTAATTGTCAATCGACGATCACATCGCAGTTTTTGTTCCACTTGCGAAACAATTTCATCGGTCAGAATACTGGGCCTACCACTTCGCTCTTCGTCATGGACATTTGTTCGTCCATTTTTAAAATCACAGCACCATTGTCTAACCTATCCTTCACTCATAACTGTAGGTTTATAAACTAGGCATAATTCCCGATGAATTTCAGCAGCCGACAATCCTTTTGCATACAAGAATCGTATGACAGGACGCACTTCACAGCTGGCGGGATCAACGATTGTCGCGGACATTATTGTTTGCATGCACGGACAAGCAAACGACTTCTGAAACAAAACAAATGCTGCAATAGCTTCTCAATGAATCAGTAGATGGCGCTGCAGGAGCAAAACTGTGTTCTGAAGCGCCAATATTTAAATATAAGCAAATGGTACTTACTTTAAGAATACGCCTCGTATTAATCACAAGCCACAGATTTACGTTCTCCTGAAGTTGAGTAAATCATTAGAAGTGCACTCTATTATCTTTAAATTAGATCAGCCAGGTAAGATGACATTCAACAACACAGATGCGTTCAAATTCTCCTTCTCAGCTCGACCACAGCAAAAATTGAGAAAAAACATCCAAAAAGAATGGTTGTGGAGGAACCTTATCGCCGTATTCGGGAAGTTCACATTTAGGCATAATATCAAAATAACATAAAACCCTCTGACTCAGGCCCTCGTGGTGGATTGCAGGATGTATTGTAGATGGATATGCAGAAAACTGATGAGGTAAATGGCATTTGGAACACTTATTGTCACCAATCTGATTTATTGCTAATGGAAAAACATTACTTTGGTTTGATTTAAAGCCAACAGTAGTAGATTCCGAGACTGGCACTGTGGTGTCGTTTAGCTGGAATTTGTCACTAAAAAAACGCATAGCCTGGCAAGAAGGTATGCTAAAGCATAACCTAGGTTTTAATTCCGATATCATATTTTCAGTAACTACAAGACTCCACATTATAGAACGTCCTGCATTCGTAAGGAGCATCATAATAGGGAATATCTCATCAAGAAATCATTAAGAAATTTTTGGGAAACAGTCTTGGATGTAAAAAATAGCTCTCAACATCTAGTGACAGGCAATTTAAATGCACAGGGAAGAATTCAAAGAGTCAACCAATTTATTAGGAAAAACTATTTATGATACCTTGAGCCAATTCCTTACGACCCATTTTGTTATCAATTATACCACCTTAACATGTGACAAGTTACTTCAGTGTAAACTTTTGTAAGGTCATAAAATGTTATGCACATTACTGTAACAGGGGAATGCTATTTATTTATTTAGCCCCTCAGAATTATATATAAATCAAATATTAAATAATTATAGTTATAATTTAATCTGTCGGTTCTGTGTGTAATTATTATGGAGTTAGAATAAATGCCTCCTCATGCACATGCTTTTAGATTTGATAAAAATGAGAATTCTCCATCGTATATTTTCACAATAAAATATTCAATTTTTAGTCATTTTTGTCAGCTTCAACCGGAAATTTGTTTAAAAATACAGATACTAATATTTTAGTAATCATACAGAAAATTTTTATCTGTTATTAATGAGTTTTGGCGTAAAAATATAAAAGGGAATATTGGTGTAATTTTTAACGCTGCGAATTGCCGGTTACCATGGAAACGCCACACCGTTGGAATTTGGGCGTACAACTGTTCCCGGGTTTTAAAGAAACGACCTACACTAAAGCGCAAAAAACCGAATACTGGGAAACAATAACCTACTTATCTAAGATTTACTGTTACTATTCACAGTTAAGTAAATACTTTTTCTCTTTCTGGGTGCTCGGAGCGGGAATCTAGTATGCCTCTATGTATACACTTTCACGTACTGGTTCTTTTTGCTCCATTTTCTCTACGTTCATTAATTTATTTCTAATCGACTTTTATTTCTGAAGTAATTTTTCTTCCCAAATTTTATTTTCATTTTATGCGAACTAAGTCGATTGGTGTTCAACCCTTGCATCGTTAAAATCTCTCTTTAGCTTATTTATCGCATCGGTGTGAATGAACAACGCAGGCGCTGTTCCATCATGATCCCAACAATACGCTGGCATTACGACCTGGGAGTCATTTAAACGTAGCCAAATGTTAAGGCAGGTAATCACAAAATAATCCTTTTATTGATATTTACTTTTGTATTAATGGCC